>OU015490.1:140706570-140724070 GCA_907164885.2 Dolomedes plantarius | reverse complement strand
TAATAATCTCCCCAAAATTCTGCTTTTGTTTTCTAATACATAAAGCTCTGTACAATTCACCCTAAAAATGGTTTAAATTAATGACAAATTAACTGTTTGACAACATGTTAAGCTTGGTAGTACAATCAGTGTATTTTTCGGGTGCAAAGTTGTACTCCCTCCTTAAAAGGAATTTTTAAAAACGCTGTATATTATTTTATCACCTTTTTTTTCACTTTTTTTGTTCTTGCTATTCGTAATGCCCTGTGGCCTGAAGTTCCAGACCAGGTGTGTACTGGCTTTGCGGACTGTGGAGTGCGGCTCCGGTTTATAATAGCACCACAAAGGTCGAAGTCCAACTTCGCTAGGTGTTTTTGGTTACCTGGTTTTTGACCGAGCAACCCCAGGGGCGACATCTGGGTAGATTGTACCTTCCCCACTGACTGGCCTCTTAGAATGACATTCCTATTGTGTCCCAGGCAATATTTAAACTTCAAAATATCTAATTCATTAAAAGTTAGGTAAGAAAACTTATCTTACCTGAATATCTTGATGGTCCGGGTAGTTGTTTTCTCAAAATAATAAATGTTGAGACACATTAATGAAAGAAACACGACGACCTTTGGTTAATTAACGACATCTATTACTAAAAACATGAAATTACATATTAGTTTTAAAGAATAAACATGAAAACATGATAAGGTATTAGACACAACTAGCGAACATTACTTATAACTATACTAAAATAAAGAACATCAAAGTTACATGTACTCATCTTCACTTCACTTCTTCATTGCGTACTCGCGCAGAACGGAATTCAGGGGTAATGCCGCATTCCGCAACAATTCCAGTCTACGTCTTTAACTACCCATATTCGGTCTAGACACGAAGGTACTTGATGACAATCGTCGGAATTCGATTCAAGCATACTCAGTACCCAAAGCCGACGCGCTAACACTAGGCTACTTCGTGTTCACCCATTATTTGTTTTTGAAGTTAACCGATTTAACAGTTGAGTGGCGCATATAATAAAGAATTAGAGACCGTCTTACATAATATTATTAAATTTTACAGTAGTAAGAAAACAATATTAACATATAATAACAATAGTTAAATTTACTTTAAACTAGTTTATAATTATTACTAATTTTTAAAAAACATAGCTCTTAGCAAACGTTTAAAAAATATTGTTGCGCTATTTCAGCTTCGAACCGTTTTAAGCGATTTGTAAACATCTTTCTTTAAAAGAACAGCTTTCTACTTTGAGAACTGAGAGGACAGAAATAGCTTTTCCCAAAATATAAATCTCGTGCTTTAAATGGCGTATCGATTAAATCTATTATACCCAGAAGAGGAAAAATTCCGAAGACAAGTCGACTCCCACAGTTTAAAGCTAACCTTTTGAAATTAATTACCGTTCTAACGTCAACGCTAGTGGATTGCTCATGTTCTTTAGGATATTTTCGGCATATCTGCTCATTCACGGTCTTTTGAAAGGATTCAGAGTGCTTGTTGATGCACACAATTTTATAGGATGTCATGTTTAATATTTTTCACTCGTGATAATTAGAAGAACAGGAGGACACTACTTATAGCATTCAAATATATTCACTTATAAATAAATAAATATATATATATATATATATATATATATATATATATATATATATATATATATATATATATATATATATACACATTCTGAGAAAGGAAAAATAAACACCAAAAGTGAGCTAATACTCCCTTAAAATCCAAAATAGCGGACGGAACACAGTAAACCATTCTCGTTTCAGAATATACTATAAATTTATAATAATATACCAAAAGATACAAAAAATTTTTTCGATCTTCATGCATGCAGTAATTCTGTATGTTATAATGCACAGGATAAAACTGCATGTTGTTATTGCTAAAAAGTTTATTTCTGAAAATCTAATTTAACTTTAGAAAAGTAATATTTTATGTATTTTCTAGGATTTTAATTAATCTAACAAAGCTAAAATTTACATTAAATAGTAATAAACGAGAAAATTAATTGAATAAAATAAATTAAATATTATTTTTTCTTTTATAATAAACTAAATTTTCTGTCTCAGCATCGAGGAATGAAACGAGGTAAATCTTTTTCTTAAATTATAAACTTCATAATTAAATTAATTATATTTTTTCGAAGCTCAAAGATTTAATTAATTAATAATAGAAGATGCATTGTGAAATCTATAAAAATTGTGTTAAATTATAATAACATGCCAAAAGATACAAAACTGTTTTGTAACCTTCATAAATGCACTGAAGGATGAAGCTTTAATTCAAAAGAGAAAAATGCTTGTTGTCATTACTTGAATATTTATTTTCGCAAATTTAAATTAACTTTAGAAAAAACAATTTTGAATAACTTTTGTTCGATTCCTGGTAATCCAACCGACTATAACTAACTAAAATAGTCATTGAATGTCTGCGGACCAGCATCTACGGATTAGAAACATCAACAAAAATTCCCTTAAATTTCTATTTCATCTCCTAGTATTTAAAAGCAAGGCTGTTTCTTAAAAACTAGATAATACCCGTCAAAACTTGACGGTAAATAATTGAACAGTTCCAATAAAAAAAAGGTTCATAACCTTGTGAAAATATTAGAAATTTTTACAGAATATTAGTTGTTTTTCTATCCGATGTTATAATTAAAAATGTTGTGAAAATCGGAGTTTATAATTTAAAAAAAACGTCTTCTTGGAAAAAAAAGCATGCTTACCGCTGATTTTTCAATCCGACTTGCACAATCTAACTAATATGCTATGTATACAATCTAACTAATATGCTATAAATATGCTATGTATAAATATATTAAGCAAAAATAAAATATATAAACTAAAGAAAATCAGATAAAAAAAATCATACAAATTACTCACGTCCAAAAAATATTTGCAGTCTATTTAGGCAGCGATGCAATCGCGTTTCAGAATTTTTTTATTTTCAAGAATTTTAATGATGTATACACGTGCATTCAGTAATTGGATTCAGTAGGCAGCGCTACAATCGCGTTTCAGAATTTTTAATTTTATTTTCATGAATTTTAAAGCTGTATACACGTGCATTAAATAACATTTAACTTAACCTACAAATTTGTTAAAGAAACTATTTTGGTGTTTTTAATTTCTGTTTAATATTGTATTTTTGCACGTGGGATTAATATAGGCTGATATATTTGTGATGCGGTCTCTCCGGAAGCATTACTTGACAGAGGAATACACAGAACACGGCAACTATATGGGGAATTATCCACTTAACAACATGAAATTTATAATAAGCGTAATTATCTGTCCCTACATGAAAAGTCATGAATAAATCAAAATTAATTATTTGAAAATCCCGGAAATGATATGGTGGATATCGATACCTAGCTCTATCCGCTTATACAGATCACAGTGTTTGGATGATATATAGTTGGGGGGATTGTACAGGACAATATAAGATATTTGACTTCTTTTTCATGCTCTTCAAACCAATACTTGATGGACTTAGCTGTACGTATAAGGGGATTATCATCCTTGAGAACTCATCTCCTGCAAGAAACAATGTTTGCACCATAGGATGGACTACTGAGCTAAAATTTTGACATATTCTTTCCCATTCAATCTCCCTTTTAGGGTTACAATGGGGCCTGAATAAAACCACGAGATACCATCCAAAACCCTGATAGATCTACCTCCATGATTGACAGTTGAGATGAGACAGCCAGAATCTCACGCTTGTGTAGGTGTTCTTCAGACATTCACACGTCCTGTTCCGAGGAACAATGTAAACAATGATTCGTCGGATCTTTTTTCGACAAATATCGTTTTTTGACATATTACTTGATCAAGATTTGTGCTCGTGGCACCATTGTGGAAAATATTTTGTATTGGCATCTGTAAATGGCTGTAAATGGCTTGGGAATAGCTACTCTTCCGTAAATGCTTTGTTTGTGAAGTTCTCTTCAACCTATAACGATTGATACCTGAACATTCAGATGCAGATTCAGCTTTTCTATCATTTTTGTTGCAATAGTTTTGTTTCTTCATGTCACAATCCACTTCTATACCTCGTCCGTCTCTTTCACTCAGCTCTCCCTTTCGTCCGCTATTTTGTTTGCAAAGGATGTTTTTCCGTGTACTCTCTATGTTATCATGACTTTCGATACCATAGCTGGAAAAACACCCAATAGCCTGGGGGTTGTAGTAACAGATACTCCAATTTAAACACGCTCCAACAATTTGCCCTTTTCACAAGATCTGCAAAACTAAAAATGCAAGGAGTAAAAATTTCCCCACCAGGCTTACCCTGAAACTTTCGGAAAATGTGCCTACATGCTCATAATTAGTAGATCAAGAAAAGCGTTATTTCATAATTCAACGAAAGTTGTGTCGATTGTTTTAATGTAGTTGATGTTACTTTTCGCCAGCCTTTTTTAGTTGTTAATATACTATTATTTCATGTGAATAAAGAATTTATTATTAACGATATTCTGCAGTACATAAAACCGAAATTGATATTTTTGTAGGGCGAAACAGCTACATTTGCCTCCAGTCATAATCAGAAATATGCAGTAGAATTATTAATGACCACATATTCCTTATTAATTCCTCGCTCGTTAAATGAAAAATAAAAAAATAACTCCTATAAGTATATTGCCACTATGCCCATCCGTAAATTCGTTAGACCTATTCTAATTGCAAAATTAAAATTGGTTCAGGCATTATCCCCTCGCCTAAAAAAATTCTAAAATAATAAATTTTATGAACGACGGACTTCATGCAATATTACGTGGAAGTATCAAGCACGTGTAGTTGACAGTGTCCTGCATATGAGTGAAATCTGAAGGTGAGAATCTTGGTGATCTACACAAAACTAAACACAGAAATTTCCATTTTTGCAGCCGACAGAGCTATATTTGTCACTAATCACAATCACAAATATGCAGTCAAAGTTATTAATGACCACGTAATCCTTAATTCTGGCTCGTTAAATGGAAAACAACTATTAACTCAGATAAGTGCATTGCCACTATGTCCACCCATAAATCCGTGAAACATATTCTAATTGCAAAATTAAAGTTGGTTCAGGCATTATCCCCTCGCCTAACACTGTTAATTACCTAGGATTTTAACCATTGATAAAAATACTCAATTGGAAAAAACATATCATTAATAACCGTAATAAATTTCGTAATGTTAAAGGACAAATTTTCCCCATAATTTCTCGAAATAGCATTTCCTCCGCTTTTAATATATTTATACAGATCAGTACTTCTTTGAAGTTGCCATCTTAAATTTTTAATCTAAAATCAATCTTAAGTAAAATAAAAGGAAATAATTATAAGAAATCTTCTGCTAGCAGTGATTAAAAAGAGAATAATTTTATTTTTAAAAAATAAATTTTATAAACTATGGTCATCATGTAATGTTACGTTTAAGTATCAAGCACGTGCAGTTAACAGTGTCCTCTATTGAGTGAAATCTGAAGGTGAAAATTTTGGTGATCTACACAAAACTTAACACAGAAATTTCAATTTTTGCAGGCGACAGAGCTATATTTGTCGCTAATCACAATCACAAACATGCAGCCAAAGTTATTAATGACCACGTTATCCTTAATAATTCGTGGCTCGTTAAAGGGAAAATGCACAATAACTCAGATATGTGCATGCCACTATGTTCACACATAAATTCGTTAGACCTCTGCAAATTGCAAAATTAAAATTGGTTCAGGCATTATCTCCTCGCCTATCACTGTTAAATACCTAGGATATTAACCATTGAAAAATAATCACTGGGAAACAACATATCATTAAAAATCGTAATAAATTTCGTAATGCTAAAAGACAACTTTATTCCTTAATTTTTCCGAAATAGCATTTCCTCCGCTTTTAATATATTTATACAGATCAGTACATCTTTAGAGTTGCCATCTTAAATTTTTAATCTAAAATCCATCTTAAAAAAAAGGAAATAATTATAAGAAATCTTCTGCTACCAGTAATTAAAAATAGAATAATTTTATTAAAAAAAAATTATGAACTATGAACTTCATGTAGTTTCATGTGGAAGTATCAAGACCGTGCGGTTGACAGTGTCCTGCATGGAGTGAAATCTAAAGGTGAGAATCTTGGAGATTTACACAAAACTTAACACAGAAATCTCTATTTCTGCAGGCTACGGAGTTATGTTTGTCGCTAATCACAAACAGAAATATGCAGTCAAAGTTATTAATGACACTTTATCCTTATTAATTCCTGGCTCGTTAAATGAAAAACAACTGATAACCCAGATAAGGGCATTGCCACTACGTTCATCTATAAATTCGTTAGACCTATTCTAATTGCAAAATTAAAATTGGTTCAGGCATTATCCCCTCGCCTAACACTGTTAAATTCCTTTATATTGACCATTGATAAAAATACTCACAGGGAAACAACATATCATTAATAATGGTAATAAATTTCGTAATGCTAAAAAATAACTTTACCCCTTAATTTTACCGAAATAGCATTTCCTCCGCTTTTAATATAATTATACAGATCAGTACTTCTTTGAAGTTGCCATCTTAAACTTTTAATCTAAAATCAATCTTAAATAAAAAAAGGAAATAATTATATGAAATCTTCTGATACCAGTAATTAAAAATAGAAGAAATTTATTTAAAAAAAAAATTTTTAACTGTGGACTTTATGTAGTTTCACGTGTAAGTATTAGGCACGTGTAGCTGACAGTGTCCTGCATGTGAGTGAAGTTGGAAAGTGAGCATATTGTTGATCTACAAGAAACTTAACACAGAAATTTTCATTTTGCAGGCGACAGAGCTATATTTGTCGCTAATCACAATCACAAATATGCAGTCAAAGATATTAATGACCACGTTATCCTTATTTATTCCTGGCTCGTTAAATGGAAAACAACTATCAACTCAGATAAGTGCATTACCACTATGTCCACCCATAAATCCGTGAAACATATTCTAATTGCAAAATTAAAGTTGGTTCAGGCATTATCCCCTCGCATAACACTATTAATTACCTAGGATTTTAACCATTGATAAAAATACTCAATTGTAAACAACATATCATTAATAATCGTAATAAATTTCGTAATGTTAAAGGACAACTTTTCCCCATAATTTCTCGAAATAGCATTTACTCCGCTTATAATATATTTATACAGATCAGTACTTCTTTGAAGTTGCCATCTTAAATTTTTAATCTAAAATCAATCTTAAGTAAAATAAAAGGAAATAATTATAAGAAATCTTCTGCTACCAGTAATTAAAAATAGAATAATTTTATTTAAAAAAAATTATGAACTATGGTCATCATGTAATGTTACGTGGAAGTATAAAGCACGTGTAGTTGACAGTGTCCTGTATTGAGTGAAATCTGAAGGTGAGAATTTTGGTGATCTACACAAAACTTAACAGAGAAATTTCAATTTTTGCAGGCGACAGAGCTATATTTGTCGCTAATCGCAAACAGAAATATGCACCAGCAGTAACGTCAGTTTCAAGCTACTGGAAGAAATCAAGACTCTTGTGTATTAAAACTTTATATTTTAATAAATAAGTGTTAAAGCTTAATTTTTGTAATTATTTTTTACCCAATTTCTTTTTTTACAAAATTAACACTGAGTATGAGTAAAATTACTAAATTTGTTTTTGGATCAAATGGTCTTGCATGCTGATAACTCCACATGCAATAATAATTAAATAATCCAAATAGGGAATTAAATGGTAATCAATGCATGAATGTGGATCGAGCATTTTAAATTCTCTCAATCTTCCAATAACTCGTTCAACATGGATACGTAAAGATGCAATTTGTTTTGACTATTTTACATCAGTTTTAGAGCGGACTGATGCTGTTAAAACTGATGGTGGTCGGACTAATGTACATCCTTTTTGCTGCAACAAAGATCATATGTGTTTAAAACCCGTCTGTCATGATTGAGGTTCCAGGAACTAATTTATCAAGATAACCACTATCTTCAATAATCATGACATCAGAAGTTCGACCACCATAACTATCTGAAATAAAATTCACTAACCCATCGGGAGTGCAAGGAATTAAAATTTTCAATGTATTACAACCATAATTCTTAGACCATGTGAGAGATTCTTGGATTGGGTTGCTCGGTTTTTCTATTTCGATCTCCAAACAATCAACAATAGAGCAGACTTTTGAATATCGTGCACGGAAGGGGATTGGCAAATGCACACGAATATCTTCAACTTTCGGCCAAACAATAAGTTTCTTTCATCAACTGTGCAAGCACAGTGACAGACTTGGAAAATATCCTACTCACTGTACTTACAGACAATCCAAAGTCGATTGCTAGGATTGAAAATTGGTTGTGTAACCGCATCTTCTTCAGCACAATATATATATATATATTTCGGGTAGGCAATGGCACCTCTTCAGTAATCATCTGAATTAGGAAATAACTTTTCATAGGTAAACCTAGAAAAAGTCTAGGATTTTTTCCGATTGACATGAAAGTACCTTTATTTATATGTTCCTTGTACTTTTCGAGGCAGATATCTGCATCATCAGAACTAAAATTATCTGAAATGTTACTTGGACAGTCAAAATCACTTACAGAATCTGATGACATATCCTCTTCAATCTTAAATGAACCTAGACGAACACCTGAACATGTATGAGCAACAGCATTTTCTGTATGGTTTGGAACATACATTTTTAATGGTGAACAGGCAATGTCAGAAGTCTTTGTGGCATCTGTGTTTGTACCCTTACTTCTAAATGGTCTTACGATGTTCACATGTATACACTATCTTCATACCAATATTTTAAGTTATCTTCATCAAAAGTTGAAGGTTCTTCATCAAAAGTAAGAGGTATTGAAGTTGAGGGTTCCATTGATACTGAAGGTATGGCAGCCGCTGAAAGAGCTTCTTGGACAAGAGCTATCCGTTTCCTTTTCAAAGTACCTTTTCGCTCAGTTTGGGACAACGGTGTTTTCTTCTGGCACTCAAAACGATGTGGAACTACACCAACTTTCAGCTGTGATCTTTTAACATCTTTTGTCAAACGCCACTGCCAGTAATTTTCCATGTCCTCCTCCAACTGAAAGATATGGAAACATGGTAAAGTTCTTTAAAGGTAAAAATATTAAATAAATTTAATTTTTATTACTGACTACATACTCTTTTATAAAAAAATTCCAAACATCCGTTAAGAATTTTACCTCTTTGAGATGCCAGGAGCAAGCACTTTCTTTGCCCTTAGCTAAGTAATCACTATAAGTCATGATGATTGTAAATAAATAAGTAACAGGAAGCCTATTTAGCTGAGCATGCGAAGTTAGAAATTTTGTCCTGTTATTTGGATTTCCTGCTAGTACTGTTTTTTATTTGAAATGATCGAACAAGCAACATTATTATCATGCCTATGCCCCTAATTAAAAAAGAGAGCCTGACATATGTTGCAGAAATATAGAGGTACAGGTGCAGTGGTTCAGTGAAGACATGTGGTGGGGGGTTGGTACAATTAACATGCAATTTATTTTTGTTCGCCCGCTAAATTTCATTAACATATATATAACTTTTTTTTGTTATTTTATAATAAACAATTAATAAAATCAAAAAATGTTCGGTACACATAAATAAACAAAGGAAAGAAATTAATAAAATAGTGTAGACAATGAGATGAAGTTCATTCATTCTGTCACTTCCTCTTAAGACAGACATGTGGCACCTGATGTCTCTTTTTCATGGTTTAGAAGACGAGAAAAGGACTGCAGAATATCCAGAATCATATGATTTTGTACTAATCACAGTAAACGACTCAGTAATGTTGATTCTAAATATATATGTGAATATTAAAGTAATTTTTCCACAAAACTTCTTACTTATTATTTCGTTTTAGTCCCTAGAAATGTTTTTACATGGTATATAAAGCATTATTTTTCTAAATTTTCAAATGCAAATTTCAAAAAACTGTTACGTAATGGACAAAAACGAATGACATATTTGAAATTAGCATACCAAAAAACATAAAAGTCAATTGCTACTTTGCAAAAAATATTTGTTCACTGAAAATTGGCAGACCTGTGTTATTAAAATGCAGTAACAGTATAGCCTTAAAATTTCAGTAAAAGTGTCATATAAATTTATTCATAAATTGATAATGATTTTGGCTAGTAAAAATATTAGACTAATCTTGTAAAACATTAATTTCATAGTTTGAACCTTCATTGTACTCAAATTAATATGTATAATGGAACAAAGTTATATAATTATATATTTTTCTTGTAGCACTATTTTGAAGCAAGATTGAATTCTTATTAAAAGTTACATTTCATACGTTAACAGAATGAAGAAATAACTTACTGAAAAGTGATCTTCACAACACCAGTGAGTTGTCTTAGTGGACAATGCTGGATTTTTTTTTCCGTCGCGTTTCATTGCAACTGTCCATGATTTCCTTTTGACATTATCTTTTGGAACACTAAAAGGAAACCTTTTCAGGTGTATTTACAGTTGTGCTTGTGAAGCAACGTACTATACAATATTAAAATTTTCTTTAACACACTTTGACATCTTAAAAATAAAGAAAAAACACTAGATATCAAACTCAAACTACGCAACACAATCCAAACACCGAAGTAAACAAATTCGCTATGGTGCATTGTGACGTGACATGTATCCGCGTAGGAAAAGTAGCGTTTTTGAGACGAAGTAAATAGTGCGCGTTTAAAAACAAATTATGTTAACTTTTAGAGTTCTAAAACTAAAAAAAAGATGCTTTCGATCATATTTTTCTATTTTCTATATCATAAATGTAAAATAAAAAAAAACGTGCAAATTCCTCATTGCAATGAGCAGCCAACAAATTATTTTTTTTGAATAATTTAAGTTTTATGAACATTCTTGCTTAGGAGGTCCATACTCAACGGATCTCCCCTATGTATTTAAGGGTTCCAAATCTCTCAGCTTGTAGATTTCAGTCTTCTTTCATATTTAGCGCTATCAGTGTATATTTTCAAGTGTTTGGTGTGAAGACAGCAATGTTTGGATCTCTATTGGATTATAAGCGAATTGCAATTTTCAAATAAAATTAGTCTGAAAGCAAATGTTGATAAAGTTTATAGTAATTCAATTCACGTTTGCAAACTATACTGCTTAATGGGAATTTTAATATCAAGACGCATATATAAAAGAATTAAAAATAAACAGGTATCCTTATTACAGAAAACATGAAACACGTCACCAAATAAAACAATAATACGTATCTCTTTAGATATATTTTATTAAAAAAACACTTTCCCGTTGGTGTAATTGAGAGAGAAAAAAAAGTAAGACATGATGCTTTGAAACATGACTTCTGCCAAAGTCTGCAGGTTGCGCTGAAATTGAATCATCTTGTGCTGTACGGCTATTTAACCCTTCAGCGGAGGCTCCAATTTTTGGAACACCAGCATTCGAGCGTGACACAAAGTGCAACGTCTCTTTCAACCTTGATTATTCCTCTTGTAATAAACATTTTTTTTCAAATTGAAAATAATAATTCTGCGTTTTATGACAAGATATAAAATGTTGATAATATTGAGATACATTTATAATTAAAGGCCAAAGAATGTAGATACAATCGCCTTATTTCAAAACTGTCCGGTTTATTGGATCTAAGGACGACTCGCGAATGAATTCCTATTATGTCCAAAATCCTAAAATATAATGAGATTGTCCATCTTCGCGATATGTCGGATACCGTGTAATAGCTGCACATTTAATCGAGTACATCGACTCATGCTTTTGCCGTATTGTAATCCAGTATAATCGTTGGTTTATCGCGGTTAAATCACGACTACCAATGAATAGAAAGGAATACAAGGGTCAGAAAATTAGACCTGCATTAGAAAGGGTGTAGCCATAAATAGAAATTGCTTAGAGCACTCAAACCTTACATGTAAAAGCAAGCAATTCAAAATTACGAAAATGTTGCACTCTGTACACAGGAGCTCCCACTGAAGGGTTAAAGTCCCCCGATGGAATTGTGACGAGCAAGTAAGTGTTGTTATTATTAAAGGGCAAAACAAGTTTAATTGGGGGACAGAAGTTTTTCACATGTGCTTTTGAAGCATTATATTTTAACTAGTATATAACCCCCGTCAAAAATGACGGAATGTTGATCAGCGTTTCCTTCTCATAAGAGTTCATACGAACAAACAAAAAAAAAGCATGCAGATTCTATTTTTGAATGTAATGTCAAAACTAAATGTAAAATCAAAACTAAATCAAAACTGTTTCAAAAGTGAATGACTCACCACACAACAGGCATTGCTGAAAACGATACTTAAACAGCAGTAAACAACAATAAAATAAAACAAAACTAAATAGTTTCAAAAGTGAATCTCAACACACAGCAGGCATTGCTGAAAATGAAACTTAAACAGCAGTAAACAACAATTAGTTTTGATGAATGAGTTTCAAAAGTGAATTGAATGAGTTTCAAAAGTGAATGACTCACTACACAGTAGTATTTATAATAATGTATAATAATTACATAATAATTAGCAAAGTGAAACACAATTTAATTAACATTTAAATTGAACATTAAAAATTTAGTTATTTAAAGGGAATGTGAAAAACCATGGAGTAGAATGAAATCGAAATTCATGTGAATGACTCAATTGAATAAATAATTCTTTTCTATGTATATTTTAATTTGAAGATATTTCAATAACTAAAAGGTTTTGAGCTAGCACTTGAAATTTTCATATTTTTTGAAGGGCTTTCAAAATATGTAACTTTTGTTGTATTATTTTTCAAGAAAAATTTCAGAAAATGGCGTCGCAATGTTAAGATGTTCCCGATTTGGTCCATCCCGGAATGGTTACCTACACTTTTCTACTCTAGGCTTTTATATAAGTAAAGATAGCGGAAATTTTTTAGATATAATATGGAGTCATTTAAAATTATTCTTTTAGGATTTGTACTGACTGTTAGCGGTAGTTAAAAGCCGCTTGTTAGAGAGGCTTTCAGAAGATAAAAAAATATTAAATGTTTATTGTTTTAAGAAATTTCAAAGGAGTAATAAAACAAAACCTTTAAAACAGAAGAATGATAATTCATCAAAATCAATACACTCTTATGCGTTAAGGGGGTATGGGACAGATTTAAAATTTTTTTTTATTTATCGAGATAAAATGTAGAATATTTTTGTGATGGTTAACCATATAATTCGTAAACAAAATCACATCATAAAACTTCTCAAAAAGTTTTTAAAAATTTGTAAATTTAAAATTTTTAACAAAACTGGGGTAATTTAAAATCGTTATAACTCAAAATTTTATTTGTCAAATTTAAAAAAAAAATCAGTTAATTAAACAGAAATATATAAGTTTTAATTCTGATTCACCATTTTTTAAAATATTAGT
This sequence comes from Dolomedes plantarius, assembly GCA_907164885.2. Taxonomy (NCBI): domain Eukaryota; kingdom Metazoa; phylum Arthropoda; class Arachnida; order Araneae; family Dolomedidae; genus Dolomedes; species Dolomedes plantarius. The sequence continues at coordinate 140,710,667 of OU015490.1, read as the reverse complement.
TTTTAAAAAATTAAAAATATTTAGATGAAAAATTACAAAAAAAATTATGTAACTTATTTTTAAAAAATCATATTTTCAAAAGTAAAAATTTTTTTCAAATTTGCTGGATCGAAATTAAAGTAAAATAGTTGAAAAGACATGTTACAAGTTTCAACCATTTATCTTTAACGGTTCTTGACTTATACCAATTTAAAGACGAGAAATGGGGACAAAACCCATCATTGAGAAAAACACACTTACAGGTTTAAACAAAGATTGGCTACTATTAGAATGTTGCAAAATAAATAATAATTTCTCCTGCTCTAATTAAGATATAAACATTATTTAAAAGTCCTTTTTATGCGTAAAAGAACACAGAAATTTTTCATGTAAATTTTTTTTTTCGAAAATAAGAACAATTTTGTGTCCTGGACCCCCTTAACTGAAATGAACTATAATTTCTTGACGTGTTAAGGAATCCATTATGAATAAAATGGCAGAAAAACTGATCCCTTCGTATGTTTTCTCCACACCAATGGCGACAGCAACGAAAGGCAGACACATTTTGCCACTTGTCTCTGCGGTTGTCATAAAAGCCTTCATACCGCTAGGAGACGGAGAGAAGAGGCAATTTATTTGCGCATGCGCATAATCTTTTCTTTCTGTTACGATTGTCTTTCGAGCATGGCGGCAAACACAAAAGTTGAACTTTTTCCAATTTGAAACCACAGAGACCAAAGATGGAGGAGAACCGGGGGAGTGAAAATTCGTTTGTACTACGCATGCGCAACAACGAAGATACATGATTTTCGTCTCAGTCGCCATTCGTGTGGAGTAAGCATTAAAGGTTCGTGTGGAGTAAGCATCATATCTTAAGCAAAATAATAACATTTTAACACTACTGCCTTGTGCATTACAGCCTTATCTATATATATAAAACAATTCCGTGACTGACTGACTGACTGACTGACTCATTGACATACAACGCACAGACCAAACCGCTGGACCTAAAGGGCTGAAATTTTGCATGGCGATTCTTCTTATGGTGTAGGGGTGCACTAAGAAAGATTTTTGAAATATTCTTCTTAGATTGTTTTTAAAATTAAATTTTTAAGCTGTTTTTTAAACTTTTTTTACGTTTGCATTTAAAATAATAATTTGAGGGTTAAAGAATTTATATCACGAGACAGATCATAAAATTTCTTTAAAATGAGATCTTTTTCGAATCTTTACCTCCATTTTCTGATTTTTGGTGAATTTTTAAAGACTCATTTTTAGAATTTAATTTATTAAATGCTGATCACGTGATTTCTTTTTCTGGTACTTTAAATAAATTTATCGTCACGTGCATATCAACTAAATAGACAAAAAGTATTTTTTTCTTGGTAATGCGGCAGACGTTTGGACATTATTTTGTCTATAAAAATATCCCTTACGATTTTTTTATAACTATATATATTTTTTGTTTTTTTACATCAATTGTGTACATTGATCGTCGTATTTATTATAAATATATATATATATATATTTATTTATTTGTTTTTTGCATTAATTGCATACATTGACCGTTGCATTTAATTTTAATGTACTCCGTAGCGAAGTGCGGGTTTTCAGCTAGTTTAACATACGACACTTGCAGCTGATTGTAGCTACTAGCATTACATGAGAGATTCATTATAGAAGGACTTTTCCCTGGCTTTTAAGGGAGTTCAAATTTTATTTATAATTACCTTGAAGTTTTATACTGGTAATTTTATAAATTACATAAAATAATTTTCTTAGCACCATGAAAATATGCATCTAAATTGGACGTTTTGCCATGAAGATATGTATACGGAGAAAATAACACAGATATGTTCTTTTTATAAGTGTTGTTGTTGTTTTCAATCCCCTTGGTGTAGGAAAGCCTACACCAAGGATTAATAAAGATAATATAGATCCAAAATATTTCCCTAATATTTCCCTCCATCCATTAAGTCAAAAGGACCTAGGTCCTCAAATCCTAGGTCCTTGGCGAAGGGTAGTAAGCAGCTTTACTTTAAGGCGAGGTACCACTAGGGCTGAAGTCTGACTTGACCTCGAAGAACATCTTTCTCGTCATTTTGAACATACTCAAGTGACGAGATCGGAACACCTGATCCGCACCTCCAGAGGTAAATTTGAGAACTTGGAGGGCATTGTAGCCACGACCTGTTTTACGTACCCCGGCCACCATTAATGAACACGGCAGTGGATTTGCAGCGACGAGCATCGAACCAAGGACGTTCAGATCACTGGCCCGCTGCTCTAGCCAACTGGGCCATAGCACCGACTTTTTTCCATGCTTTTATTAACTTGCTTTCTTGTTTGTGTGTTTGTCCCGTAGAAATCTTGCAATCGATTTTTAACTAACTTCCCGACTAGCTAGACATTTGAAACTTTTAGAATAGCTCAGAACACGATGACAATGCATTTTTTTAATACTCTTAGCCATCTGTAGGCAGATTTTTACCATGTTTTTATTATTTTCAGTTAATTTTGTTTTGTAGAATGGTGCAGCCATTTGTCGGCCGGGACGGGAACGAAAAGTTAAACGTAAGTTAACTTCCAATCAACTTCATTTTCTTTCAAGTTGATGGGCTAATTCATCAAAATAATTTTTAAAAAGTATTTATTAATACATAGAATTATCAAGTTTATATTATTCAACAGAAAATTTAAAAACATGGTATATAAAAAGATCTTTTTATTTTGTAATTATTATAAGTGTTAAGATTTTATTACTTTACTAAAATTTAAAATTTAACAAAGGCTGAATTTCTCTGCTTTCCTTTAATTATAATTGTCCCCAACGCGGTAGACACTCTAAGTTTCGACTTTTCCCAGTCATGTCTCTGTTGTTTTCAACCTGAGGGTGTAATAAATAGAAGGCATCCAAGGAGAAAAAGGATATTACCGTAAGATGGTGTTAATTTTGTGACGGATTTTAAGTTTTTTCTTATGCCAGCGTATCAGTTTTTAAAAGCAACCCAAAACGAAAATTTGCAAAATATTGGTACATCCTTTCCTTACATAGTAGTGTATTGCGCTAACCCGGATCTTTCATTACCATTCACATATTAAAGTTAAAATGTGTCACAAAGTTGACCCGTCGAGTGGGGCTACTTTGTGACATCTGTGTTTTTGCCTTGAAATCCAACAGGAAAAATTGCTTGACACAAAGTTGGGCAGTAAAACGCTCATCAAAACCTTGATACACAATAATATATATTTACTAGCTAAAAACACGTGTTTCGCTACGGAGTACAATCAAATTAAGTACAACAGTCAATGTATGTAATGAATGCAAATATATATATATATATATATATATATATATATATATATATATATATATATATATATATATATATATATATATATATATATATATATATATATATTTATAAGAAAATCGTAAGGGATATTTTTTTTGGATAATATCCAATGGTCTGTGCGTTAGGAACAAAAAAAAATGTCCATTTAGTTGTTATGCACATAACGATAAATTTATTTAAAGTACCAGAAAAAGAAATCACGTGATCAGCATTTAACAAATTAAATTCGAAAAAGGAATATTTAGAAAATTCTCCAAAAATCTGAAAATCGAGGTAAAGGTTCGAAAATGATTTCATTCTAAAGGAATCCTTATAATCTTTCTCGTGATATAAATTTTATAACTCTAAAATTATTATTTTAAATGCAAACTAAAAAAAGTCCCAAACACAGCTTAAAAATTTAATTTAAAAACATCTAAGAAGAATTTTTCAGAAATGTTTCTTAGTGCACCCCTACACTATAAGAAGAATTGCCATGTAAAATTTCAGCCCTTTAGGTCCAGCGGTTTGGTCTGTGCGTTGTATATCAGTAAGTCAGTCACGGAACTGTTATATATATATATATATATATATTACAAATATTGGATAGCTTTATCTAAATATTTGACATCAGAGACCTCGGGTGACCAGGTCAGCTATCAGTTCTTTGAGAAGATGAGGAAATTCGTCTTTCGGCGCATTCTTCTCCTTAGGGTAGTCACTTTTTTCAGATAGTCAATACTTCTTTCTCACCAGTGGTATTTTAGAGGGTATAAAAATGAA
>OU015490.1:140566570-140701570 GCA_907164885.2 Dolomedes plantarius | reverse complement strand
AATAATAATTATCCGAGTATGAACATTCGCCAAAATTTAGCATTCGGCGAAAATTCGGCGATTTAGCAAGCAGGGCACATGCGCTGCTCAAATCGAATCCTGGAGCGTGGATCGCTTTCGTTCGCATCCTAAAGGCGCCGTCCACTGGTGCGAAGCTGAGCTGAGCTGAGCTGAGCTGAGCTGGCTACAGCCACGCAGAATGCTGGAGCGTGGATTGTTTTCCTTAAATCGGGTCGGCGATTTAGCCAGCTGGGTGCATGCACTTCCTAAATCGATGTTGGGTGGGGCCGTAACTGCATTTATCTTACGATTTAGCATCGGAATTCCGAAATATCGTGGTCGCGGATGTCGGTACTATATCGATGTAGTGCTTTACATCGAAATTTTGCAAACGGTGTTAGCTCTAAAGCGCATCGTCGATATTAGTACTAAATCGATATTTTCGTTACATCGATATGAAGTCCAGTCCTAGTGGACAGTCTTCGCACGTCACAAAATAGGCTTTATTTCTCATCTTATTGATGAAACAGAAAGAATATATCTAGAATGTTTTAAAATCACTGCTGAAAATAATTTATCTCCCAATCCAACCTCTGTTAAACATTTATTATAACAAAACCTCCTAACTTATCACCAAGTCGTAGGGTGACTAACAATAGTCGTATTGAACTGAATGAGTTAATTTCTTTTCATTCTGAAACCAAAAGCAGAAGTCCTCTTTCGAGATCCGTATTTAATATTCATTTGAAATTCCATCTACGTCAAATTGTATTTAATAAATGAATTCTACTTCATCAATGTCTTCTTTCATCATTAATTTAACCTTTTCCTTACGGGGTGGGATAGCATGTATCCCAAGAATACGGGACCAATAATATATATATATATATATATATATATATATATATATATATATATATATATATATATATATATATATATATATATATATATATATATATATATATATATATATATATATATATATATATATATATATATATACACACTTACATATACATACATACATGTATATATACATACATATATTATCTATATATATATATATATATATATATATATATATATATATATATATCCATCCCCGAAAAAAAGGCCCCGTAAGCTAAAGGTTAAAGTTTCATTAAACAAAAACTAATTAATTATATTAAATGTTTTTGTGAAATTATTTAAATATATATAAATCAATCGTTTTTTCTCTATAGTGGACAGTCTGCATACGTAAAAGATGTCTATTTTTTAGATCTTATTGAAGAAAAAGCGAATAATAAATATAGAATAAAAAGCGAAGAATAAATATCATTTCATAATCGCGAAATCAACAGTCTTTTTCTCCATGGTGGACAGTCTGCACACGTCAGAAAATAGGCTCGTTTTCAGATCTTATTCAAGAAACAGCGAGTATAAATCTAGTTGTTTTAAAATCACTCCCTTAAAGAATCTATTCCCCAATCCAAACATTTATAATAAAAAACTTCCTAACTTATCACCAAGTCATACGGTGACGTAGAATAATCGTGTAGAACTGAATGAGTTAATTTCTGTTCATTGTAAATCAGACAGCAAAAGTCACCTTTCAAGGCATCAAGTCACATTTAATTTCCACTCAAAAATGAACCAACGTGAAGGTGGATTTAAGAGAAAGCACCTAAATAGAAATACTACAATAAATGATATTTTTTTCGACATTATGTTTAACGTTTTATGTCAAAAGGCGTCAATTTCTTCTCTACTGATCGGCGAATTTCGAATGGCACTTGAAGGCGAACCAGTGTCTGAGGGTTTCGGTTCCACTATATATATGGAGATTTAAAGCTATTCGAAATCCTCTGTTATGCATAATTGTTATGCATAATTGCTATATATTTGCTAATTAGAGGATAATTGGAGCTTCTTTTAAGTGAGCATTAAATGCAGAGTTTTCGCTTCTTCTTCCCTACTTTGAGTATTATATATATATAGAAGAGGCAGTAAATTAGAATACTTCAAAAGCTCCAGAAAAATAGTTCTATCCCCAATACAACTTCTTTTGCCCAGTGATACTAACCGGATATTCTTAGATGTCGGATCGATTTAAACACCTAAAGAAACTAAAATAAAAATTCTCGCTAAATTATATTGCTCATAACAAGAGCGAAATCTATGTTGGTACCAGAGTCTCTAGGTTCGAATCCCGCTATTGGCTAGGGTCTTTGTAGCCGTTTGGAACCCTCTTAATGTAGAAGGTATCGGTCTAATTATCCCTCGGGTACCCCAAAATGACCCTAGAACTCTCAGCCAACTATACTTTCTTCTTCACTCCTTTTTGTATAAGTTATCATACAAAATCCCCAATTTAGAAGTATATTTTGAAAGTACGAAAAAAATATTTTAAACTCCCTAAAGCTTCACCAATATTTTATTTCTAAGTACATTTATATAAAAATATTCTAGACATTTTTCTAGACAATTTTCTGTACATGTTACACTATTTATCAGTACGGTAATTCATTAAAATACGCAGTCCACATCTAGTGGACATGCGACATTTTCAAACTGGAGACCGACAGAAACCTCCTCCCCATGGGCAAAGCAATTTTCCCGTAATTTAGCTCACCAAGGCGTATCCTACGAAGATAGCAAGACACATACTACTTCCCTTTGCATCCAGGCAGCTTTATTTTATACTGACAGTACGAACTGTAACAAAATAGTCCAGTATAAGAAAAAAAAATACAGATTTCAAGTAATATAAATAACGTAAAGCAGCTTTCCATGACTCTTAGTATAGTACATTATTTAACAAAATAATTTTAAAATACATCTTGCAAATAATCTAGAATATAATTATACTAGCATGTCATTACCTCACATATAAGTCGAAAGTTTTTGTCTAGTCGGTCAACTCAAAATCGACCAAGCCGGTGACAGACGTAGTCGACACAACCACGTGCCCTGTGCACATTTCAGCTGGAATCGTATAGCTAAATACGAGAGCGGCGGCATCTGCAATTGCGAAAGAAATACAAACATAAGGATCGCCTAGAGCAGCTTAACTCAGCCTGTTTATTTCTCCGGCCCCATGCATATGTTTACTATGTTACGCGACCCGCAACATAGAACATTGTACATTATAACATAATAATGTAAAAAAATAATACTCAAGAGATAAATGAAATCAATCGTTTATTTAAAAACTAGCTAAAAATCGTAACGGATATTTCCATAGACAAAATAATGTAGAAGAGAATATTTAAATTAAATCTAATAGAATATACTGAAGAATATAGTACAGTTAATATAGTACAGTTTGTGGAACATTTCTTTTGCTGTATTTTAATATTTCTTTGGATAACGTCCCATCGTCTACCACATTAGCAATAACATTTTTTTTGTCTGTTTCGTTGTTATGCACGTGACACAAAATTAGTTTAAAGTATCACAAAAGAAAAGAAACCACGTGATCAGTATTTAATAAATTAAATTCTAGAAATTAATATTTAAAGATACACGAAAAATTAGAAAATGGAGGTAAAGATTCGAAAAAAGAATTAATTTTAAAGGAATTTTTATGATCTTTCTCGTGATATAAATTTTATAACCATCGGATTATTATTTTAAATGCAAACTTTAAAGAATGTTACAAAAAAGCTTAAAAGTTTAATTTTAAAAAATGTAAGCAGAAGTTTTCAAAAATCTTTCTTAGTGCACCCCTACACTATAAGCAGAATCTCCATGCAAAATTTCAGCTCTTTAGGTCCAGCGGTTTGGTCTGTGAGTTATATGTCAGTCAGTCAGTCAATCAGTCAGTCAGTTACGGAAATGTTTTATATATATTAGTGTGATTTTTAATGTTGTGATAATTATTTGACTATTTTAAAGAAATCAACATTATTCTTGCTACACGCTACTTTCAATACGTCATCCAATGTATGAGTCAGTAAAGCGATTTCTATATACGTTTTCCGGATATTTTATTTTGGAATAGGATGATTCACAAAGATGCGTTGATGCTAATAACGTGGTGCCACATTTTTGTACAGTTTCAAATATATCAGGCCCAAATTTCTAAAATATATTTATAATTTCCCTTATCTGACAATCAGTGGGAGATTTTTCAGGTGTCCGTAAAAACTTGGTGGTCCCCTTCCTGCCCGCGATCCACAGTATGAGAATCACTGGTCTAGAACGTGAATACAAATAAGATAATATATACAAACAACACTAACTTTAATAATCACTCGGTGAGGTCAACGAAAAGTCCCCATAATGAGTCCTTGATATTAGGGTCTGTTCACTTAGAATCCTTCACAGTGGGAGGCCGGGCTCATGTACTGTAATTCCCACTATTCTTACTGATGGTACAATCAGTCAGCGACAGTGTTAAAGATTCCGTTCGCGCTGACTAGTTAAATAGGTCAGTGATAAGTATATAATTGATTAAAATATTTTACGCTGGCGGATTCTTTCTGAAAAGACCTTTATTCCGTCCATTTAGATGGAAAAACAGTAACATGACGTACTCGATATTAAGTGATACTTTGCTAAATCCATACAATTTCTATCATTATATATGATACAGTTACCACACTGAATTTGGTGTGGACAAACCTCATGATAATCCTAATTATATTTTTTCTCAAATTTTTATTTTGTCCAATACTTGGCGATATGCCCAAATTGCCAACAATGAAATATATAATTGCTCTTTCACTCGTATAAAAGTATACGACCAAAATTTGATTGAAGTAATGAATCGCAAAAATTAATGTTAACCACGAGATGGAAGACTTCGATAAAGAAATTATTTGCTTGATATACTATACAGGAAATCGTTTAATATGAGATTTCAACTTCCTTAATCTGCACTACCCCGCGTTCTCGAGTAAGTGCCTTCTAGCGCCTGCCGGCAGCGATTCTATGCTCGACGTTACACGACATACTCATTTGCGTGTTCAATCTAGCAGCGATTAAACTAGAAAATATACCAGTTTCTTGAAAAAATGTTACTCCTATAGGATTGTAGTTCTCTGCTTTTACAATATAACGTGGATTTTAATAATTGTGTGTGGTGGTGTCACTTATATAGTATCTGCATTGCATTCTTTATGGCTTCCTATCATAATTGTTTGGCAAAGTAAAAAAACATCGGAATCTTAAGAGATTATTCATAAAAACAAATTATCCTTCAAGCTTCATAAAACATTTATTTTGTAACTACTTTAAAATCTCTCTAAACAGAAAAATATTTAATATTTTTATCAAATAATTTCATAGCTACACAAAGAAACGTCCAAATGCAGTCACACATGTACAAGTCACCTCATGCTTTGGTTAACACTAATATTCACTAAAGGCAATGTGATAGTTCTGCTATCTATTGGTAAACAGATAAATTTACCCATGGTCCATATTACGATTCTCCATAATACACGGATCTCCCCTATATTTTTACGATGCTAAGAAAATTATTTTAAATCCTGTACGAAATTACCAATATATAATTTCAGACTCATTTTATATGTAATTTTTATATGTTGCTCATTTTATATGTTGCTTCAAAACTTGATGTTAAATTCTCTCATGTATACTCTCAGAAAACTGAGAGTGCATATTTATTTAAAGGCATCTGATGAGGAAACCGATATTATATTTTAATTTACTCCAAGTTTCTTTTTCCGTTCCTTTCGGAAACAACATCTTTGTTTTATTTTACACATATCTTGATGACAAAATGTCCAATCTTATAGTATATTTTCAAGGTAGTAAGAAAATTGTTTTAAATCCTTTACAAAATTAGCAATATATAATTTTAGACCCATTTTATATGTAATTTCAATTCGATTAACCGTGCTTAAATGATGCATAAGGTAATGCGACAAGTGTTGTATCTGAAGTAAGAAAATAATTACAAGATAAAAAGAACTTTTATGTACCATATTTTTAAATTTTCTATTAAATCATATAAACTTGACTATTCTATGTATTAATAAATACTTTTTAAAAGATTTTTTGATTAATTATCCCATCAACTTGAAAGAAAATGAAGTTAATTAGAAGTTAACTTGCGTTTAACTTTCCGTTCCTGTCCCGGCGGATAGATGGCTGCACCAGTCTGCAAAACGAAATTAACTGAAAATAACTGAAAATGAATTCAAAACTGCTTAAAGATTGCTAAAAGTATTAAAAGAATGCATTTTCTTCGTGTTCTGAGCTATTCTGAAAGTTTCAAATGTCTAGCTAGTCGGGAAGTTCGTTAAAAATCGATTGCAAGATTTGTGCGGGACAAACACAAACACAAACAAACAAGAAAGCGAGTTAATAAAAACATGGTAACAATGGTTAAGGCGGTAGTGTTATGTTATTGTTAGTTTGCGAAATATATGCAATTTATGAAGGTTATGAGTTTCTCGGCATTTTTTTCGGCAATGGAATTTTTATTAACTTTAAGTAACATTTGATCAACAATCTTAAAATTTAGTGCATGGATGAGAGGACATTGATTTTGCCTGTTTATCAATATTCTTCAAAAAAAGTTTTAAGACTTATTAAAGTTTTAATTTATTAAGTCTTAAAACTTTCTATAATTTTTTTTATAAACAATATCTTTAAGAAAACATTTCTATGAAAATAATTTTAACACTAGAATCGCGGAGCGGGTCAATTTGACCCAAAGCGATTTTTAATATATCACCACGCGAAAAGTATCGATTGAAAAAGCAATTCATTTTATGACTTTTAATATTTTAAGCAGAACAACAATTTACCAAATTTAAAAATTCGAGAAAAACGCATTTAAAGTTGTTTGACACCTCAATTTTGTAGCAGAATATGTTTTTTAAATAGCTATAAATCTGCTGCTAATTGATGTAGAATGAAAATCAAAACAGTTTTCAAAAGAGAAAAGACTGAATTACACGATTCTTGCAAAAAAATGAAATGGACCAAAATAGTCAAAAAATAACATTTACAACGTAGGGTGTCGCCTTGATAATAAAAAAAAGACTATTCTTAGAAATTTCCATTATAGTACACGAGTGCAGTGCTATTCTGAATCCCGTGGCTAATTTTGAAACTGTATTAATATTCTTATTCTGGTGTTTGTTACTTATGTCATTTAATAAATAAATTAAATCAGTAATGGAATAAGTATTTATTCGAATTTAAATTTAACATGTTCTTGAAAGATATTCCACTTAAATTTGCTATATATGAAAAATTGAAAAATCTAAAATTCTAACAAGGGTGCCCCAAGTTTTTAATCCCATTCCAAAGGGTGTCACAAACATAAAATGGCTGGGGACCCTGATATAAACAGAGCGTGATAAAGTATTGATATCATTATCGGGGAGTTGACAAGCATAAAACCAGAAGTTCACGATATTGTCACTTTAAAGCGATAAATGCCAAATTTTCAGCTAAGATCTACTTTTATAACCAGGCTTAATCTTTTATATAGCCTTTTTTATTTATGTAATGAAATTTCAACTTTATATGCTTTTCTTTTAACACTAGAACCGCGGAACGGGTCAATTTGACCCAAAACGATGTTTAATTTATCACCACGCGAAAAGTATCGATTGAAAAAACAATTCATTTTATGACTTTTAATATTTTAAAGTGAACAACAATTTACCAAATTTAAAAATTCGTAACATAAATATTTTTTCGATTATTAACACTTATACCTAGAACGTCGGAGCGGGTCAATTTGACCCGTAAGAAATATTAATGCACAAATAACGAAAAACAGATGCAATTTCTCGAACTGTAACTGTAAAATATTTCTACACCACCCTAGAATTCCTTAAATGGACTGTACCAGAAGGGGGAATAGGGAAGGTTTTTCAGTCAAGGTCATTATATTAGGTTTGAAACACGAACTACGTTCGAATGCAGTGAAAAATTACTGCGAATATTTAGAAGACTTTTTGAAGTTGTTTTTATTCTGAAATTAGTATATGTATAAAAACTATGTCACGACGCCGTAATCTTGCTGTTCAGGAAGCTTTAGAATATTTAAAACAATTATCTGAAAAGGATTCAGAAGGTTCGGAAAAAGAAGGTTTCTCAAGATTCGATTTTGAGTAGTGAGGATGAATACCTGCCTGCTAAAGAATAAAATTTGGATTCGGATGAAGAAAATTAAAGTGAAGATGACTCTGGCAATGCTCTAACAATCCCTGGTCCTTCTCATCTCAATACTGATGATAATTTATCTGATAAAAAATAAAAATCAAACATTCCAAGAAAAGATACACACACGCAAAGAAAATTGAAAAAGAAATCGACAATAACATTCAAAGTTGGAAATAATGAAGATGGCAAAGATGGGACAATTTGGAATGTCGCTCGATTAGGAACAAACGATAGAGGAAGAAAATCAAAGTGTAATATTTTGAAAGAAGTAGGGGGGCCCAACACCACATGCTAAACGTAATGTTATCGACAACAGTCCTTCAAGTGCTTGGAGACTTTTTATAGATGAATGGATATTGAAACACATAAATAAATGTGCTGAAGATGAAGCTCATTGGCATATTCAGGAAGGAGAATGGAATATAACATAAGAAAAAATAGATGCTTTTATATAAATTTTATTTTCACGTGGTATATATTGTGCAAAAGGACTTGAACTGGATAGCTTGTGGTCAAAGAACTGAGGACCACCATTTTTCCAAAATACAATGTTAAGAGACCAATTTCGTGAAATAATGGGATTTTTACGCTTCTACATAAAATAAACAAGATCAAAGCGTCTAGAGACAGACAAATTTGCCCTTATTTCGGATATCTGAAATCGTTTCAGGGAAAATTGAAAGACTAACTATACACCAGGTCCTAATGTTACTCTACATGAACGGTTATTTCCTACAAAAGCTAGGTGTAGGTTTATCCAATACATGCCAAACAAACCAGATAAGTGTGGAATCAAGTTCTGGTTGGCTGCAGATTTGACTCAAAATATCTGATAAATGGATTCCCGTATGTTGGAAAAGATAACCAAAGTCCATCCAACGTTTCTCTTTATGAAAATGTAGTGCTGCGACTAATAAGTCCATATGAGAACAAAGGTAGAAATGTCACTACGAACAACTATTTCACGAAACTGAAGCTTGCAGAGGCATTGAAATCCAAAAACACTAGCCTTGTAGGAACTGTAAAACGCTCAAGAAGAGGAATACTAGTCTCTGTAAAAATGTTAAAATCCACATTGTATTCGACTACGGTACTAACCCATAAAGACATGAGTCTAACTGTTTATCAAGGTAAAAAAGATGAAAACGTTTTGTTGCTAAATAGTCTCCACCCAAAAGTAGAAATTACAGATAACCCCAAAAAAACTACCTGATACAATCGCTTTCTAGAACGCAACTAAATACGGTGTGGACGTGATTGAACAAATGGCAAGGAAATTTACAGTCAAGTCTGCTTCAGAGAGGTGGCCGGTGCAGGTTTTTTTTGTAATATTTTGGACCTTGCTGCAATCAATGCTTGGGTTTTATATAAAGCTGTAACTTGAAAATCTATTAGTAGACGGCAATTCATTCAAGACTTGGTTGAAGAATTGAGAGAAAAGTTTATTCTCTTCCGACATAAAAAGGTGTCAAAAAGAGCATGTGAAGCAACCAATGAAAACGACGGACAAACAAAAATTAAGCGTATACGAGTCCAATGCCACATTTCGAAATGTGAAAATAAAACTCTAGATATCTGTTCAAAATGTAAAGCACCCATCTGTGGAAAATGTACAAAACTTATTAATCAGTTTTGTACAAAATACATACAATAAATTGGATTTTATAATCTGTAAAACTAAGTACTGATAAAATTTTTAGTAACTGATAAAATTTTTAATTTTTAATTTTTTGAAATTATGTCTAAACATATTAAAAAGAGATACTCTGTTTTTCCATTGAAATTAGGAAATTTATGCCATATTTTTTTAAAGAGACATGTTATTATACTCAAGGACATAAAATTTTAAATAATATGATTTTGTAAAAATTAAGTTAATTTCTGTTGATTTATATAAATTATTTAATGTAAATTCTGAGAAATATTGATTATTATTTAAAAAATAAAATGTTTTAGTAAAATAAATTAAGCTCTTGTGCAAATTTTATAAGTTTACAATCTAGGGTCAAAATGACCCGCTCCGCGGTTCTAGGTATGCTGAAAGTCCCGCGGTTCTAGTGTTAAACACTTAATTTAAAATCCAATATATAAATATAGCACCGATGTATAATTATTTATTATATAATTGTATTTAAAAAAATTAAATTTTTGTATTATTATAGTTTGTTGAAAATATGTTACTCCTATAGGATTGTCGTTCTCTGTTTTTACAATATAACATGGACTTTAATCATTTGTTGTGGTGGTGTGACTTATATATTATCTGCATTGTATTCTTTATGGCTTCATATCATAATTGTCTGGCAAAGTAAAAAAACATCGGAAGCTTAAGAGATTATTCAAAGAAACAAATCATCCTTCAAGCTTCATAAAACATTTCTTTTGTAACTTCTTTAAAATTTCTCTAAACAGAATTTTTTTTTATATTTTTATGAAATAATTCCATAGCTACACAAAGAAGCGGTTTTCTGTAGGTGAAGTTTGTAAAAATTCTAAAACGAATATTTAAATGACTTCAAATCATACGGAAAAAAATCGGCCTATAAGTTTGAATGCTTCAAAAGTATTCGTGAAATATATCTATCCGCAATACAACCTCATTTGTCCAATGATACTAGACGGAAATTCTTACTCGTCGGGTCAAATCAAATATATAAAGCCCCTGCATTACAATATGCGGAAAAATTGCTTTGCCCATAACAATAGCAAAACCTGCGTCCAAGTATATTTGTTATAAATTTTACCTTTCTTAAAGTTCTATGTAAAACGTCTAATTTTATTTTAATTTACATTCTATCAAAATAAAATTACACGAATGTTTTTACGGTAAACCCAACTAATGAAAAAATTGATAATATAATTTATTTTATTCGAAGATTCATTTCGCATTCCTTGTAAAAACAAAATAAATTTTTCGTTTACTCCTTTTCATGAATCTCTTAATATCGAAACGTCCAAATTAGAATCACATTTTTCAGGTGCTAAGAAATTATTTGAAATACTTTACAAAATACCAATATATAATTTTAGACTCCTTTTGTAAGTAATTTCAACTCAAGGAACCTCTGGAACGAGAGAGAACAGTGTCATATATTTTGTAACGCTAGCAGCTGTTTTCTGCTGCAAGTATTGTATTAAAAGTAAAAAAGCAATAAAAATGGCTGCTACTTTTAACTGTTATTTGAAAGTGAGTTTGACTTCTTTATATTGAGACAAAATGTTGGCGATTTTAGATAAGATATCAGGCCTATAACTGCTACCCGCTGCTATCAAGATGGGAGTGCATATCCCAATAACTCTGTAAGATCTTCACATATTTTACATGGAATTCAATGATTCACGAAGATACTTTGATGCTGACGACTTGAACAGTAGGTGGCACATTTTTGTACATTATTGTATTTTTCGGCCAATAGTTTTCTATATTACGTGTACAAACCTCTTGCCAAATGATGACTGTGAATGTTTCAGTCTGAACATCATAGTTTGGTGTGCTACAGGTTCGGTCTTCCTGGTCTTTGTGATTTGGAACACATCATCATGATTTGATGTCCTCATGATTTGATTTGAATTAAATAATTTTTAATTATATTGTGATGTTGGCAGACTTTCTACTTATCCCCCGGTATTATATGTGAAATATGTTACAGAGGGCAGCTTTTGGAAGGAAGCTGTTTTGTGTGTTGTTTGCCGAAAGACTGTGACTCAAGATCTATTTTTCCAGTTTGAAGTTTCTTTACAACGGTGTATGAGTATTTTCCAAAGAGGATCCAGTGCTCTCGCCCAACTATTGAAGTCGGAAAAGTTTTGAATACCAGAGACGAATTGACGCGCGTGCGATCAAGTCAATCGATCAAGAGGCGTGCCGCTGTCTACGAGCAGTAAATTAGAGGATGCCAATTGTGAACAGGAATCAACGAATAACGAAGAGCCCGGAGGAATACATTGCACAGGATTTTGGACATAACGATTTTGTTTCGAGGTATGCGGTCGAAGGAGAACCGGTTTGGCTTGGACAGAGAGTGAGGTCGTCAGAGAGGGAGACAGAGAGAGACGGGATTCGTCGTTGACAGAGAGAGACTTTTCTCGTACCGGCTGGTATTTGGGAGCCGTAGAATCGCGTACTGGGTGATTGTAGATTTGGCTAGAGGACATGAATGCTCTGGAGGTGCAATACCTTTGATGGTTGTATATATCTTTTACATACATATATGGAAATGAAGGGTTCTAAAATCTATACTACATTTCGACCCTATTATTCTGAACAGATTGTTTGATTCTGTTTAGCCGTAGTTCGGAATGCTATCTAATGGACTAGGCAGGGAAGTCCAGTTGCCAGGGACGATTATAATATGTTTATTATAATATGTTTCTTTATTAAAACTCAAGAGGAATCAAGAAAAATTTCTGGTGAGTGAGGATTATATTTTACATTTCAGGATACTTTATAATCTATATATATAAAACAGTTCCGTAACTGACTCATTCATTCATTCATTCATTCACTGACTGACTGACATACAACGCACAGACCAAACCGCTGGACCTAAAGGGCTGAAATTTTGCATGGCGATTCTTCTAATAGTGTAGGGGTGCACTAAAAAAGATTTTTCTAAAATTCTTCTTCGATTTTTTTAAATTAAATTTTTAAGCTGTTTTTAAACTTTTTTTACGTTTGCATTTAAAATAATACATTGCGGATTATAAAATTGATATCACGAGAAAGATCATAAAAATTCCTTCAAAATGAAATCTTTTTTGAACCTTTACCTTGATTTTCTGATTTTTGGTGAATTTTTAAAGATTAATTTCTAGAATTTTATTTATTAAATGTTGATCACGTGATTTCTTTTTCTGGTACTTTAAATAAATTTATCGTCACGTGCATAACAACTAAATAGACAAAAATGATATTCTTTTTCTTTCTAATGCAGCAGACGATTGGATATTATCCAAAAAAAAAATAAATATCCCTTACGATTTTTTTTATAAATATATATATATATATATATATATATATATATATTTTGGCATTAATTGCATACATTGACCGTTGTATTTAATTTGAATGTACTCCGTAGCGAAGCGCGGGTTTTCAGCTAGTGCATTATGTATTAACGGATGACTTAACCCTTAGTGGACCACGGAACCATAAATTTGACATCGTTTTGAGAAAAAAAAGTTATAAATATTTTCCGAGTGAATTTTACCATGGCAACATTACAACAGATAACAGTTTAACATACAAAAAAAATAGACTAAAGAATCAGTTGAGTCGGTTTCTAGGATAACCCTGTTCAACCGTACTTCTTTTCATGAACAAATGTCAAAACTTCCAATTGAGAAGTAGGGTAGATCCGTGTAATATGGACCCCCTAAGCCAAAATGCTCATAAAACTTAAATTATTTAAAAAAAAATTATTCATTGGCTGCTCATTGCAATTATATAGCTGCATGGTTCAAACTTGGTAAAGTACTCTAGTAACTACTCATAATTGAAGGAAATAATTTTCTTATTTTCGGGTCAGTGGTCCATATTACACCTTCGTGTAATGTGGACCGAACGTATGTGTAATATGGACTACTGACACGAGAATAAAATGTATGATATATAATGAAAGACGCATGCACAAAGCTGTGGTTTTAGTAAATTCATTTCAAGTACAACTATCATCACAATAATAGTGTGTCGGGTTGGTTATGTTGGAGCAATTTTTATGCACCCATGAGCAGCATTTCACACATCTGATCCAGTCTTCCTCCGTACTCTCCCCACAGAATGCTCAGAAAGTAAAAAGTTCAGTAACTTGATTCGCAGCTGTCTCCTGACCGGAGGTTCCTGGGGATGTCTCTACTGATACCCTTGGAGCTGCATGGCGTTTTTGCTCTGTCGGCTTCTACTGTGCAAGCAGTTTTTGTTTTTCTGCAACGGCCTTCTTGAAACGGGATGAAGTCAGAACAGTGGCTTCTGAAATGTTTCCCTTTCTCTTTCTTACGCTTCTTTGTACACAATGGGGAAGGGGACTGATGTATTTCACTGTGAACAAACTACACTCCACAAACTACAAAATGTAGTTTTATGACTAACGGAAACCGGTATGTTCTCCTGAACTACATCTTCTGAAGTTGGCTCTTCGGAAACAGACATGTTCTGCTGGACTGTAGCATCAAGTGTTTGTCGATAGGAACTAGATTTTCTGGCAAGTGGTCGTTGGTCTCGTCTTCTGATATGATTCGTGGTAGGGCTTTATCAGAAACTTTTGATGGAGCGCAGTAGAAATCTTTAAATTTATGGCGATTGACAAGCGAAATCCCACCTGCACGGAAACCATCGACAGCGGTTTCAAGAGATGTCGACCGTGCATAAGCCTTCCCGAACAGTTCATACAATTGGAATTGTGAAACGGCCCGTCCAGCATGTTCCCTCATCCATTTGTCCATCTCTTGGGAATAGTATACGCTTTATGGACGAAAGAAAGCGAGGTCCAAAGGCGGTATTCGATGGGTAGTATTGCAAATAAAGTGATAGTATGATCACTACTGCTTCTCTGGCCAATTCTATAGCCTCGAGATTTTGAGTGTGGGACGCATGTCCTTCGAAAATTAACAAAACATTCTTGTTCTTGTCAAGTTTAGCGAAACTAATGTAATGTTTCATTCATTCACTGGAGAGCTCGATCATTATCGAATATTTTCCCTGGCATTTGAGAAGAGTTCCTGGAGGAGTTCCTGCTTCCAGCTCCAGCTTCCATTGCTTACGGGGAAACATCGCCATCGGTGAGATGAAGTGACCAGCAGCACTCATTGTGCAGACAAATGTGACGTTTTTTCCCTTTTCTGCAGATGTTATCGATCCATCGTGCCTACAAAGTGAAATATGGACCGGTGGTCCATATTACACAACAGCACATTGTTCATATTACACGCATGGACTGAGCAACGTTGTTTCCAATCAAATATCGCTATGCAAAATGGTGCGTATAAAATACACGTATGGATTGTTAAAAAGTAAGTACATTTACTTCTATTAACGTGAAAATTATATTAAAATTACCTAACAGCAGAAAGTAATACTTTCATTTTAATATACTTGTTACATCAATGAACATATAAACCAAAAACACAATTTCACAATCGTCCAAATGCAGGCACACATGTGCAAGTCACCTCATGCTTTGGATAACACTAATATTCCCTAAAGGCAATGTGATGGTTCTGCTATCTATTGGTAAACAGATAAATTTACCCATGGTCCATACTACACGGATCTCCCCTATATTTTTAAGATGCTAAGAAAATTATTTTAAATCCTGTACAAAATTACCAATATATAATTTCAGACTCATTCTATATGTAATTTTTTTTGGGTTAACAGCTGTCTAATACCCTGATATTAATCCTGATGTCTAATACCCTAATACTTTGTTATACTCCAAATTCCTTTTTCCGTTCTTTTCGGAAACAACATCTTTGTTTTATTTTACACATATCTTGATGACAAAACGTTAAATCTTATAGTATATTTTCAAGGTAGTAAGAAAATAATTTTAAATCCTTTACAAAATTAGCGATCTATAATTTCAGACCCATTTTATATGTAATTTTAATTCGATTAACCGTGCTTAAATGATGCATGAGGTAATGCGACAAGTGTTGTATCTGAAGTAAGAAAATAATTACAAGATAAAAAGGACTTTTTATATAACATGTTTTTAAATTTTCTGTTACATCACATAAACTCTACTATTCTATGTATTTATAAATACTTTTTAAAATTTTTTTTGATTAATCATCCCATCAACTTGAAAGAAAATGAAGTTAATTGGAAGTTAACTTGCGTTTAACTTTTCATTCCTGTCCCGGCGATAGATGGCTGTACCAGTCTGCAAAACGAAATTAACTGAAAATAACTGAAAATGAATTCAAAACTGCTTAAAGATTGCTAAAAGTATTAAAAGAATGCATTGTCATTGTGTTCTGAGCTATTTTAAAAGTTTCAAATGTCTAGCTAGTCGGGAAGTTCGTTAAAAATCGATTGCAAGATTTGTGCGGGTCAAACACAAACACAAACAAACAAGAAAGCGAGTTAATAAAAACATGGTAACAATGGTTAAGGCGGTAGTGTTATGTTATTGTTAGTTTGCGAAAAATATGCAATTTATGAAGGTCATGAGTTTCTCGGCATTTTTTTCGGCAATGGAATTGTTATTAACTTTAAGTAACATTTGATCAACAATCTTAAAATTCAGTGCATGGATTAGAGGGCATTGATTTTGCCGGTTTATCAATATTCTTCAATTAAAGTTTTAATTTATTAAGTCTTAAAACTTTCTATCATTTTTTTAAAAGATAACATCTTTAAGAAAACATTTCTATGAAAATAATTTTAAACACTTAATTTAAAATCCAATATATAATTATAGCACCGATGTATAATTATTTATTATATAATTGTATTTAAAAAAATTGTATTTTTGTATTATCTATTAAATTTTTCTATAAAACAAATATACAAAATTAGCAGTACGAAATTTCATGCTCCTTTTATATGTAATTTTAATTCGCCTAACCGTCGCTATAGGAGCCTAGAAAACTCTCATGTGAAACTACCTGTTGCTTACCGCTGCAAATGTTGAAATAACAAAGCAGTCACAAGACAGCTGCATTAATATGCTATTACTTTTCTAAAAATACGACACCTAAGAAGAAATTAGAATCTATGTTTTTATAGAGGTGTTGGATTCTTTATTAAGCTTACGAATAATATTATAAAAATTTAAATTGCAGTGCACTCAAGAGAGTGTGTTGGTTTTTTACGAATTGTCACTCTTCTAACATAAAAGTTTTGTTTTATTACGTCTCCGTTATTACGGAATTTGCAGAAATTTAAAAATTTGACATTTTCATAAAATTCATAGCCATTCATGACATTTTCATAGCAACTAATACAAGCGGTTTTCATATACTGTGTCTTCTCAAATCCCCAATACGAATCTTTAAATCATTTTAGATCATATCTTAGAAATACTTGCTCAGAAAAATCGAAAGCTCCAAAAGTGCGCTTTAAAAATATCTGTCCCTTATGGAAGTCTTTTAATTAACGAACCAGCTAAACTTTGCAGATCTTTTTGGAACAATGTGAAGACGTACCTACCGGCGGAGAAAACTGCCTGCCGCGTTGAAAAACAATATTTTCACATTTCTAGTGAAAGACCATCTCTTTTTTCTTCACTGCCGGGTGTTGGTCGAATGGCTAGTGTACTGGCATTCGGTACTAGAGTCTTTAGGTTTGAATCCCATTATTAGTGTGAATAATTAATTTGCCGATTATATTAAAGTAAGCATGTTGAGTTTCAGTTTGTAATTTTTTTTAGTTAAACTACACTGACGGGCCACTGAAATAGGGATAGCAAAGCCTATGCAAATTGTGTAGCACTGCGCATCATGTATGCGCAAGTGAGGGCGCTGTGGTAACTGCATATATAGCGCGTACTGTGGTTGTTCTGAATTAGTTGTTGGAATTGCCAGTATGGGTAAACTGCCTGATTTAGACGCCTTCGATCGCGGACAAATCGTAGGTGCGCGACGCATGGGCCATTCAATTTCCGAAATCGTCAGACAGCTAGGATTTTCATGGTCGACAGTGTCAAGAGTATACCAAGCATACATGGATGGTGGAAAAAAAACTAGCGATCGGGCAAACTGCAAAGGACAATTGGCCTTGACAGTGCGTGGTGAGAGACGGCTCAGGCGTATTGTACGTAGCCAGCGAAGCCAAACATTAGCTCAAATTACCACCCAGTTTAATGACGGTGCCAGTCGTACAGTGAGTAAACGGACTGTGCAACGCTCGGTTCACCGTATGGGTTTCGGGAGCCGTCGACCTACGAGTGTACCATTGCTCTATACTCGCCATCGAGCTGTACGTCTTGTCTGGGCAAGAGAGCACAGAGACTGGAGTGTAGAGGACTGGAAACGAGTAGCATGGAGTGATGAGTCTCGATTCCGACTACTTAACGCCGACGGGAGGCTGAGAATATGGCGTCAGGCTCATGAAGCCATGGATCCTGCATGCCGGGCTGGAACTGTACAAGGGCATGGTGGCTCAATCATGGTCTGAGGTGTTTTTTCGTGGCACAGTTTTGGATCATTGGTGCGTGTACCAACCTCCCTCAATGCAATTCGGTACGTAGGGTTGCTGGGTGATCACCTCCATCCGTTTATGCTGTTCTGTTATTGTTATGGAATATTTATATGTTACGGGATGTTATTTAATATGTTACTGAACAAACTGGGATACGGAACATTAATTGTGGAATTAACTATTGTGGAATTAAAAAAGTGGAGGATAAACAAAGCTAAGGATTAATAATTAGGTTGGGTGACTAACACTACACTTTCATTACTATTGAGGGGAGTAGATAAACTGATGCATGTAAATTAACTTAGATGCAACAGGATTACACAGTAACCTGAAGCATGCGGCTATGTGCCAAAATTAGACAAATGCTAACGTGCATAACAAGAAAACTATGACAATAATAAACCATGAAATTGCACAAGATGGCAAATCGTATAGTGGAAAACTTTATGCGTTGTGTATATTAGAGTAAGTGATAGATCTACATACCTAGAATAAAATACATAGCCTGCACAGTTTACAAAGAAAAGAATGGTGTGACTCACTGAATAGTTTAAGAAATTATATTTATTAATATTAGCATTTAAACAAACACAAAAGTAATATCGGTATGGTCAAATGGTAAAGCTAAAAAAATACTCACATTAAACACACTTTGCTCCCCACATGGGAACTTCTTAGGCCTAGCCTAGGAACACCTTGAGACACCTCACGACAGAGAAAAAAAAGGTCACTCACTCTCTCTGCTGGAACCTGTCTTAGTGCCCACTTGGCGCGATGGTTAGCTTGGGCCAACGCCAAAGGCTGCCATATTGGCGGGTTGATCGCCACTCAGGCTATTTTAAAATAATCACCCTATTTATAGTTACAAAAAAAGGGGCCTGCATTAATAAGAAACTAATTAATAAAGTTACGAATAACTATTCGTGACAGTTATCCGCACGGTAATGGAGTTTTCCAGCAAGACAACTGTTCCTCTCACAAGTCCCAGTTGGCTACTGCCTGGTTGGATGAGCATTCCTCTGACTTCTCTGCGATGAATTGGCCACCTAGTAGCCCAGACTTAAATCCTATTGAGCATCTTTTGGATGATTTGGAACAAGGCGTCAAAGGCCATCACACAGCAACAAAGAACCTTACTGAATTATGGACAGCTTTAGCCAATATTTGGCAAGCCATTCCCGTGGAACGTTTACAGAAACGTGTTGAATCTATGCCTCGTCGTGTGGCAGCCGTTATCAAGGCCAGAGGAGGCCCAACTCGTTACTAGGTAGGTATTCCTAATTCAGTGACACTTCAGTGTATAAATAATTACAAGATAACAAGAACTTTTTATATACCATGTTTTTAAATTTTCTGTTTAATCATATAAACTTGGCAATGCTATGTATTAATAAATACTTTTTTTAAATGTTTATGATGAATTATCCCATCAACGTGAAAGAATATGAAGTTTATTGAAAGTTAACTTGCATTGAACACACCATGCAGTGACAGTAAAATGTTTGCATGATATTAAAAGTTAGGGAGTTGCTGCAGAAACCTAGTGTGACAATAGTCAACACAACAAGGTCAGTCAATTACATGACATGTTAACCATAAAGCAGAACATTGCTGCACTCCATAAATGAACAGGTGAAGTGAGTACCCGTGCACTGGCACACACTAATGGAGCAAACAAATTGGTTAACTTAAGGTATTCTTAATTACCAGAATGCATTTAAGCATTTACAGCATTTCTCTATGTATCTCCCATAATAAAGATAGGTGGCCAGCCTACTTATTAAATTATTGTGAATCAAGGTCACAAAAATGTGCAATATTGGCACAGAGTATTGGTTCATAGGTAAGGCAAAAAGACAAATTGATTTAAAAGAATGTTTCATACAAAATTGTCCATCAAGGGATTAAAAATTAAACATATGTACTTAAAAAAAAAATTGACCATACACATAATATAATGAGAGAAATGACCATACACATAAATAATGAGAGCAATTGTGCCTGTACAAAATTATGTAAAGCAAACAAGACAAACAGAAAGGCACATAAAGAGTGTGTAGATATCCAGTTGCACATAATAATAGTTGTAACCTGAGTGATTATCATCTGGTGAGTAACAGGAACTATTAAGTAGCTTAACAATAAAAAGGACTTGTGAGGATTATGAGGAGACAATCTTCCCACGGGGACGCAAGTTGTATCTCTGGGGTGGCGAGACAACAGGTACCACAGGAACATCATCACTTATATCTGCTACATGTTGACTTTGGTCAGCTGGAAGCGTTTCACGCTGTTCAAATACAGGAGAGACATCAGGATCCTGTTCTTGGATAGTAGATTCTGGAAGAAGTGAGACCAAAGGACTCGAACAATAATTATCGCACAAGTTAACATTAGTTTGTCTGGGTGGAGCCCAGAAAAGAAGGTTTATGTGTCTCCTAAGTAGAGGTGCATTAGGATTTTCACATTCTTGAATAAGCATAACAATTTTAAAAATAACCTTTTTTACAACATATGGACCCTTATATTTTGAATTGAATTTATTTGGCGACTTAAGGTATACTGTGTCACCAACAGAAAACTTACGTAGATGTCTTTTGGCATTAACTTTAGTATTTTGGCTATTTTGGGCAGATTTTAAGTTTTCAAAGGTTTGCTGCATCAGTGTTGCAGTGGTATCATACAAGTTCTGGACATAATGAGATACATCAAGATGAGGCATATTACAATCAAAGTTAAATGTATCAGTTATTAAAGGAAGTGCCCTTCCAAAATGCACAAGATTAGGTGATGCCTTAGTGGCAGGGTGAATTGAAGAATTATATATTGCACAATGTAAGGCGAGAGCATGTCTTAGTGACACTCCAGATTTTTGTAAGGCATAAATGGTGTTTTTAATGGATCTGTTTACCCTTTCTGAAATTGCATTTGCTTCAGGGTGGTAAACAGTTGAATGCTTTAACTGAATGCCAAACTTTTCAGTGAAGGTATTAAATACAGCAGAGGTAAATTGAGTACCATTATCAGTTAACAATGTCTCAGGACGACCAAAAATATTGATGTAATTAAATAAAGCTTCTACCACATCATTTGCCTTGATCCTGCTTAGGGGATACAGTTGAAGATGGCGAGAAAAATGATCCACAATATTAAGCACAAACACATTATTTTCAAATGGGCCTAGGATATCCATGGATACTATCTGCAAAGGCCTTTCAGGAATGGGACTAGCCTGAAGTGGAGCTTTATGTATGTTTAAATTCTTGGTGGTAGCACAAGTTGAACAATTTCTGATAAATTGCTTGACCTTCTGAAACAGACCAGTAAAGAAATATCTTTTGGCCACAAGCTGGAATGTTTTTGCTACACCTAAATGAATAGTGTGAGCAATTCCAATGGCCTTATTAAGTAAGGACTCAGGTAGACAAATCCTCTCCCCATGGTGACCATCCTTTGTAGTCATGAGGACCATAGAGTCTTTGTCGATTACAAACTGTCTGTCATCAGAACTTCCATAATTTATAATCTTATTATAAATGGGACCAAGCTTTTTATCTTTAATTTGTGCAGACAATACCTCCCCTGGTGTTATTTCATTTAATAGACTATTTTGCACAGTTGTCAACCTTAAGACCTTTTCAAAAACTATTTGCTTATTCAGTGTGCCCTGGTTATCATTTACACTATTATCAATATAAAACACATTATTAGATTTACATAAAAAGGATGGTAAAAACTTGTGAGTTTCTTCTTTACCATGACCATACCTATTAACAGGCTCAACCAAGGAATTATTTACAGACTTATGATTACCAGATTGCACCACATTACAATTAGAGCTATTATTCACAGTATGAGTATTAATGGATTCATGATTTATACAAGGCAAAATTTCATTAGATTGTAAGATTTCAGGATGAGATTCAAGTGTTTGAGTGACAACATTAGGTTCTCTGGATAAATAATCAGGCATAAAATTTTGTTTACCAGGTATATGGGAAAAAGTGAAAGCGTACTCACTTAAAGTCATTAACCACCTAGTTATGAGGTTGGCAGGAGAACTAGTCTTCCTGTAATGCTTAAGAGGTTTGGAGTCAGACAAAATATGGAAATGACGGTTATAAAGGTAGTGTCGAAAGGCTTCACAAGCTTTCACAATTGCCATTAACTCCAGTTTAATTGCTGGATAATTAGATTCGGCTTTATTCAAAGTCTTGCTGAAGTATGAGATTGGGTGGAACTGGCTTTTTACTTTCTGAAGCAAAACAGCAGAAATTGCTTGCTTAGAAGCATCAGTATTGATATAAAAACTGGCACTCCAGTCTGGCTGGATAACAAAAGGTGCCTTGAAAAAAATGGCTTGGAGCTGTTGAAAAGCCTGTAGTTCTTCAGGATCCCATTTGAGGGGAACAGATGGTGAAGTCATCACATTTAATGGGTACATGAGCTGAGCATATTTAGGTATTAAATGTCGATAATATCCACATAACCCAATAAAGCGTTTAAGATGTTTCTTGGTTTTAGGAGGTTCAAAAGCAGTGATTTTTTGGATATTGGTAGACACTGGAAAAATTTTACCATGAGCTATTTTGAAACCTGGATAATTAATTTCTTCTGTGTGAAAAGTACATTTCTGAGGACAGGCAGTTAAGTTATATTTAATGAACAGATTGTATAAGGTTTTAAGCTTAAGAGAAGTTTCCTCAAAAGAATTACTACAAATGACAATATCATCTTGGTATGCAAACACACCAGACAATTTGGATTCTTCTATTACAGAATCAATTAGTGCCTGGAAAATTGAAGCTGCAGTCTTCAACCCAAACACCAATCTTTTGTAACGAAAGGATCCCCACATTGTAGTGAAGGTTAACTTATCATGATATTCCTGAGGTAAATTAATTTGATGATAAGCATTCTTAAGATCAACAGAAGAAAAATATTTAAACTGAGCCATGGCTGAGATTGTATCCTGGATTTTAGGTAGAGGGTAAGACAAGTTCTGGATGATTTGGTTAATTAGTCTCAGATCTAAAGCTAATCTGAAAGCAACATGACCAGAAGAGTCAGGCTTCTTCTTGACCAGAAGCATGGGACAAGCCCACTCAGATACACACCTCTCTATGATTCCAGCTGCCTGAAGTTCCTCTAATTGCCTCTTTGCTTCAGTTTGCAAAGATTGGGGAATTGGGAATGGGAGAGTTTTGACAGGGAAATCATGAGAAAAGTTCAATTTAGGAATTATTTTATCGGTGTGACCAAGAGTGCTGAGAGATGCAGAAAAAGCTGCAAAATTATCACTTAACATGGTGGACATAGATTGTCTTTGACACTGTGATAAATCATTTAAATCAAAATTAGTAACAGAAAATTCCTTACGTCTAGCCTCTAACATTTCACCAGATGGTTGAATTACATTAACTGATTCATAAGTTTCATTAGTATTATACATGATATTACATTCTTCAGAAGTATTTGAATTTGTGCATAACAACGAACACTCATGTTTGTTTAAATTAGATGCATGATCATTTTCAATCAGTGCATCCTGCAGTCTGCCAACTGCCATATTTTTATTGAGATGTACTGAGGCATTAGACACATTAGTTATACATATAAAAAAATTGAAATCTTTGCCTTGATTAATATACTCATGAACTGATGGATATACAATAATATTATTATGGTTTGAAGGTTCAAACATAAAGTAGTTGTTGACATTTTCATTACTATGTATCTTAGCACCCACCTGTACATATTTACTTTCATTAGGTGGTACAATGATTTTTTGAATTAATTTTACAGTATTCTCAGGTACTGTATTAGGTGAGCTGGTCTCAATACAGTTTTTTACACAATGTACAGAATTACTACATTTGTTTCCACAGTTAGCATTGTTATAATTAATTTCAGACACCACATTTTGTTGATTTTCGGGTAATAAAGGTACAGTAATATCATTAATTTTTACAGATTTTACAGGGGTATCTAAGATAACCCTATTAGCATTAATGAAGTCATAGCCAAGCAAGAATGAAAATTGTTTGTCCTGAATATCAGTGACAAAGAAAGACTGTTTGAAAAATTTGTTTTGAATTTTAAATGTTAAGATTATACAAGCCGAGAAATGGATTTTAAAGTTAAGTGTTGATATGACAACACTTCTAGAAATATTTTTATAATGTAAACTGTCCTTGTTTTTGTAAAAGAACTCACTATCGATCAAAGAGATGGAAGATCCTGTGTCAATTAATGCATTACAGTTAAAATTGTTAATTTTTAATTCAATTAATGGAAGTACAGGATTTCTGGTTGACACATTAAAATTAAGATGCAAGGTATTATCATTATTAGAAGCTTCACTAAACTCAGTCTGTGTATTAGCATGATTCTGCATTCTAATTACACAGTTGGTTTGAGTAGCAACAGTTTTAGCTATTATAGGTTCACACTGAGGATTTACATTATAGTCAACGGAGGCATTAACTGATGGATGAGGCAAAAGTTGAGAACTGACACCATCAGGTACATCAGCTCTCAGTGAGAGTTCAAAATTACCATTATAGGAAGCAGCATTTGGATTAAGATCAGACGTATAATTACTGTGATAATGACTTCTATATGAATTAGGTCTGTCATTATTATTTACATTATTTCTTCGAGGGTGCTTATTCGACTGATTTTGCAAGGCATGCTTTAGTTTGAAACAATTATTGGCAGTATGCCCTGCCTTCTCACAAAATTGACAGACCATTCTCTGCTTAGGCTTGAACTTACTATTATTAGCATTATTATGACGTACCCTGTTATTATATTTATAGCTCACATTATTATTTACATAATTACATTTTTGTGGGCTTACACTAGACACTATCTGCGAGTCATTTTTCGTATACTGGGAACTTGATCCCTGGTCTAAACCCTTAAGTTTTTGTTTCAGAGCTGACATTTCCTGCTTTAACAAAAAGACTTCAGCACTACTATCCACTGCTTCAGAATTTGAAGCACCAGTTATATGAGAGTCAATGGATTGAAGTGTTTGAGCTCTCCTTACAGCAATAGAAAACTCCTTTACATCCTCTTTTAAAAGCTGAGTTTTAATTGAAGAGGGTAAAGCAGCCATCAATTGTACAAATTTCAATGAATCGATGGTATTCCTATCCTTGATTTGTGGATAGAGTTTTGTTATGTGCTGAGACAGTCTATACGAAAAGTTTTTTATTGATTCACCTGGTAGCAAATTTAACGTCACACATGCATAATTAGTGCACTCCTCCTTATTCAGAAAAAAATCACTGAGTTCATTAAGCACTACGTTTGGGTCATCAGACTGCAACAGGTCTTGGGATGAGCTCACAAACTTTAATGCAGCACCGATCAATTTGGATTTTATAAATGCAGCACCGATCAATTTGGATTTTATAAATGCAGCGGTGTGCGTTGTCGACCATTTATTTAAGTCAGAGACTTGAGTTACCTGATGTTTAAACAAATTAAATGTTTCATGGTCGCCATCCCATGGAGCAATATTAATTTGAAAAGGATGTGAATTAGCCATCATACTATTATTTGATCTAGGCATAAGGCTAAACAAGTTATGACTAACACAGGCGAGAGAATAAAAATATGTCAGCAGTGAAAGAAACAAAAAAAAAACGGTAGGTTTAGCTTTCTTCAAGTAATATTTTAAATATTACAATAACACATAATACGACAAATAAAATGATAGGTGACATGTGCATATACTTATGAAAAATACGACACTTACTAGTTACAAGCAAAATAGATTCGAAATGCATACCTAATTACACACACTATAATAAATATGAATTCAATAAATAGGTAAAATGACTCACAGATACTAAAACACTGGTTGAGCGTGTTAACAAAATTTAAGAAACATTTCCAATTTAGTATAGATACCAATTTACACAAAACAAAAAAAAATAAACTATTCTTGAGTCAGGGAACCACACCAAACATAAATTACTATTTGCAATTAACTCAGAGCTGGTACGCGGCTCCATATGTTATGGAATACTTATATGTTACGGGATGTTATTTAATATGTTACTGAACAAACTGGGATACGGAACATTAATTGTGGAATTAACTATTGTGGAATTAAAAAAGTGGAGGATAAACAAAGCTAAGGATTAATAATTAGGTTGGGTGACTAACACTACACTTTCATTACTATTGAGGGGAGTAGATAAACTGATGCATGTAAATTAACTTAGATGCAACAGGATTACACAGTAACCTGAAGCATGCGGCCATGTGCCAAAATTAGACAAATGCTAACGTGCATAACAAGAAAACTATGACAATAATAAACCATGAAATTGCACAAGATGGCAAATCGTATAGTGGAAAACTTTATGCGTTGTGTATATTAGAGTAAGTGATAGATCTACATACCTAGAATAAAATACATAGCCTGCACAGTTTACAAAGAAAAGAATGGTGTGACTCACTGAATAGTTTAAGAAATTATATTTATTAATATTAGCATTTAAACAAACACAAAAGTAATATCGGTATGGTCAAATGGTAAAGCTAAAAAAATACTCACATTAAACACACTTTGCTCCCCACATGGGAACTTCTTAGGCCTAGCCTAGGAACACCTTGAGACACCTCACGACAGAGAAAAAAAAGGTCACTCACTCTCTCTGCTGGAACCTGTCTTAGTGCCCACTTGGCGCGATGGTTAGCTTGGGCCAACGCCAAAGGCTGCCATATTGGCGGGTTGATCGCCACTCAGGCTATTTTAAAATAATCACCCTATTTATAGTTACAAAAAAAGGGGCCTGCATTAATAAGAAACTAATTAATAAAGTTACGAATAACTATTCGTGACAGTTATCCGCACGGTAATGGAGTTTTCCAGCAAGACAACTGTTCCTCTCACAAGTCCCAGTTGGCTACTGCCTGGTTGGATGAGCATTCCTCTGACTTCTCTGCGATGAATTGGCCACCTAGTAGCCCAGACTTAAATCCTATTGAGCATCTTTTGGATGATTTGGAACAAGGCGTGAAAGGCCATCACACAGCAACAAAGAACCTTACTGAATTATGGACAGCTTTAGCCAATATTTGGCAAGCCATTCCCGTGGAACGTTTACAGAAACGTGTTGAATCTATGCCTCGTCGTGTGGCAGCCGTTATCAAGGCCAGAGGAGGCCCAACTCGTTACTAGGTAGGTATTCCTAATTCAGTGACACTTCAGTGTATAAATAATTACAAGATAACAAGAACTTTTTATATACCATGTTTTTAAATTTTCTGTTTAATCATATAAACTTGGCAATGCTATGTATTAATAAATACTTTTTTTAAATGTTTATGATGAATTATCCCATCAACGTGAAAGAATATGAAGTTTATTGAAAGTTAACTTGCATTTAACTTTTAGTTCCCGTTCCGGCTGATAGATGGTTGCACCAGTCTACAAAACGAAATTAACTGAAAATAACTGAAAATTAATTTAATTCTGCTTATAGATGGCTAAAAGTATTAAAAAATGCATTGCCATCGTGTTCTGAGCTATTCTAAAAGTTTCAAATGCTGGTTGGGAAGTTAGTTAAAAATCGATTGCAAAATTTGTACTGGAAAAACACACACACAAACAAACAAGAAAGCATTATTTTATTAATAAATACCCCAATTAAGTGACATTTCATTGTGCAATTTTATGAGTTAAACTAATTAATGAGCTTATTAAGATAGTGCAAGTAGTGAGGATACTTTACAAAATGCTACCCAAAATTGGAATGCATTATTTTTAATGATTGGACAACTTATTACTACTTATTAGTTACATAATATACTTTTTCCAGATTAATTAATATTCATATCAATTTTAGTATTTCATACTCTTAAGACTTGATACACATGATCAAACTTACACATATTCATTTCAAACTCATTAAAAATACCAAAGATAATACACATAAAAAAATATTGAAAATTGAATCAATCTCTCACCAATTTGAAGATATGAGGTACATGACACGAGCTTACAGATGGAACACGCAGATTAATAAAACATTCGAAAACACTGCTCACTGAATAATTTTTTCACATTATTTGGTTTATTACCCCTGAAGAATTGCATCATTTTTTTAATACCATGTTTATATTAACTCGCTTTCTTCTTTATTTGTTTGTTTGTGTGTGTTTGTGTTTGTCCAGTCCAAATTTTGCAATCGATTTTTAACTAAGTTTTCGACTAGCTAGACATTTGAAACTTTTAGAATAGCTCAGAACTCGATGACAATGCATTATTTTAACACATTTAGATATTTTAAATCAGATTTGAATTCAATTTAAATTAATTTTGTTTTGTAGACAGGTACAGCCATATATCGGCCGGAACGGTAACGAAAAGTTAAACTAAGTTAACTTCCAATCAACTTCATTTTCTTTCCAGTTGATGGGATAATTAATCAAACAAATTTTTAAAAATTATTTAATACATAGAATTGTCAAGTTTATATGATTGAAAAGAAAATTTAAAAACATGGTATATAAAAAGTTCTTTTTCTCTTGTAATTATGATGCATCTATGATCCTTCCTTCGAGTCCAAATGCATGTGGATACTTGATAATGCATTATACGTAGATAAGCGGTTGACTTAACCCATAGTGGATCTCCGAACAATAAATATGACATCATTTTGAGAAAAAGCGTAATAAATATTTTCTGCGTGAATTTTACCATGTCACCTTTACAACAGACTGAAGTTTAAAATACAAAAAAAACAAAAAAAAAACAGACTAACGAATCAGTTAGTCGGTTTCTAGGATAACCCTGTTCAACCGTGCTTCTTTTCATGAACTGATGCCAAAACCGTCAAATCTAGAAGCATACTTTTAAGATGCTAAGAAAATTATTTTAAATTCTTCACAAAATTACCACTCTATAATTTCAGACAAATTTTATATGCAATTTTAATTGGCTTAACCATTAGCAGCAAGGTCATTAACCAATATTTCTCATGTGTACTCTCATAAAACTTAGAGTGCATCTTTATTTAAAGGTATCTGACAAGGAAACCGATATTATATATTATATAACCGATATCCCGTTTCATGTGAAATCAACATCTCTTTTTATTTACTCGTTTTTTATACATATCCGGATGACAAAACGTCCAAATTTATAGTATATTTTCAAGGTAGTAAGAAAATTATTTTAAACGCTATACAAAATTACCAATATATAATTTCAGACTCAATTTATATGTAATTTCAATTCGAGTAACTGTTCATAGATATTGCACGAGGTACATAGGACAGTTAACACTTACAGCTTCTTCCTGCTGCAAGTGTTGTATCTGACGTAAGAAAACAATGGTGAAGGTGGTAGAGTTATGATATTGTTAGTTTGCGAAAAATATACAATTAGAAGGGAGTGAGTTTCTCGGCTTTTTTTTACGACAATGTTATATTTATTAGGTTAAGTAGCATGATTTCAGCAGCATTGGAGGGGGAGGGGGGTCTATATAAATTTCTTCAATATCATGAGAATCTAGTTCATCAAACAGTTGAAGTGCCTCTTCAAGTGTTAAATATCTAGAAAAAAAATTATATATATGAGATGTCATTCAAATTATCTTGTAAGTTTGACTACAACAAGCTTTCACTCATATAATAATACTCAAGAAAAAAAATATATATATATATATAACGTAGTAATAATAATAATAATAATAATGATTCTTATATTATTATTATTATTATTATTATTATATAATAAAAAAAATAAAAATACGTCAATTATTTTTTAAAATGTAAAAAACAAATATACCTGTTACTTCAAAATAAAGAAAAAACTTATTTATTTTTTAAGTCACAGAAACATGAGTAAAATGAATAAATACACAGTTTCTATATAACTTATGAAAAGCTACCACGAAAGTCTAGCTGTACCATACGGTATCGCCAAAATTGAGAACAAAAATTTTCGTATACAATAAGACAGATTTTTTTTTTAAATGTGGCCGACCAAAAGAGCAAACAAATATCAACAAAAATACAGATTTCATCAACTCACTTAAAAATTTTAAATATCTATAAAATGTACTTGCTTTTGACGACGAGCCATTTTTTCGCTTGGTTTCAAGACGCTAAACTTTCTTGAGACTAACAGCATAGACACGTGCTTAACTACTTCATCTGACTGTTATAATTTCTTCTTTAGACTGTCTAGTGGTGCCATCTAAAAATCAGAACGTTACGTTTTTCCCAAAAGGAAGAGGTATTTTTGAAGTAGTGATTGCTGGTACCAAACGGTACCGCTCGGACTTCCTGGGTTAATTTATTTTATGCGCTTTCAGCATAATAGCGCACGAAGATTATTTCGCTCCATTCCACCACTCAAGTATACTTTTATACTTCATTGGGTAACAGGAAACACTCACGTTTTAAGTAATTTCGTAGAAATTAGATCACCATAATCCGCTTACATCGGTGGAAATTCCATGTGGCATTCTGCAGTAAAATTCTGCCTCGGGTTTTCACATCACATTTCACAAATTCATCCAGATATTTTACATCACGTTAGAATTATATTACTCTCGTTTCTTGAAACAGCACTGCATACGTCCAAAACCCATGTGTAACTCAACGGCCGAACACCCATACAGGAATGCTCGCCGCAAGTCACACTGCTCGCTATCTGATTCCTTCTTTCAAAAACAGCTGTCAAACGAGAAATCTTGTTGCCACACATCAGTAGCTAAACTTTTGGAACAAGTTGCTGGAGGAAAGAAGATTCATGCGCCGAGATGATGCGCATTCCTCGAAATTTGCCTCGAAACTCAAAGAAGGGTATTTTAACTACTGTGAAAAGTCTGCATAAATAAATAATGAATATTTAAATGATTTCAGATCATACCGATGAAACAGTTGGCTACAAATTAGAATTCTTCAAACGCACAAGTAAAATAGTTCTATCCCCAATACAACTTCTTTTGCCCAGTGACACTAATCGGATATTCTTAGATGTTGGATCGATTTAAATATCTAATTCGACAAAAATAGTAGTTTCTGTTAAATTGTTTTGGCCATAACATGGACTCAGCGTACGTCGATACCAGAGTCTCTAGTTTCAAATCCCACTATTGGCTTGAGCTTTAGTAGTCGTTCGGGACTGGCTTAAAGTAGAAAGCATCGGTCTAGTTATTCCTCGTGCACCCCAAAATGACCCTAGAATTCTCATTCAACTATCCTTTCTTCTTCACCCCTTTGAATAACTTATCATACAAAATCCCCAAGTAGGTCCCGGTCTAATTAACCCTCGTGTAGCAAAAATTGACCGTAGCGCTCCAAACCAAACCAAACCAATCCACAATCCCCAAATTAGAAGTCTGTTTTGAAATTACGAAAAAAATATTTTACACTCCGTGATGCTTCACCAATATTTTATTTCAGAGTACATTTATATAAAAAATTCTCTATCCAGTACTTGCTAGACCAGTCATCAGTAGGGTAAGTCCTGAAAATACGCAGTCTCTACCTAGTGGAGAAGCGGTACTCACAAATTGGAGACCAGCAGCCAACACAGCAGCTTGCTCCCATGCTCACAGCGCCGTCAAAACAGAAAAATTCCTGCTACGTGCCGCTGTGGATCATGGTATAATACGGTGTCACGCGTTGGCCCTGAAGCATAGTGGATACATTGAAAACCACCTATGAAATCATTGTGTGCTGTTTTTACTACGCGCATGCCTTTCGTGTGCGCATTCACTAACATTTCTGTAGGATCGACAGCTCTTGTGTAACGAACTGTACTAATAAAGTTAATTACCGAAACCTACTATTCTGTCCTTTCTTATTAGAGTCATTTTTCATTTTCCTTACCTTCAACCGATGACAGCGCCTCATTTGCACCTACCGGTCTTAGTTGGAACTAAATGTTTTTCCCACCAATCAATTCCCTATGGCCTGGTATGTATACCCTCCAAATATGAAGACGTTACGCCCACTACTTTTCTCGCCAGGGCTTCCCAAACAGGGATACTTTAATTTGAACTACCCTGTATATATATATATATATATATATATATATATATATATATATATATACTCTCATGGACAACAAAATTAGCGCACCAAGAAGGAGTCGTCAAAATGAAACGAAATTTTACATATGTAATGACTACTTTGATATAAGTAAATGATAAGAAAATAAAAGAAAAGGGATAATTTATTTCAGAGAAAAAGGCAAAAAAACGGAGGAGTTAATACTCCATTGGACCCCCTCTAGCGCGAATGCACGATGCGATACGATCGGGCATTGAGTCATACAAGTTCTGTATGATGTCTTGAGACATTTCGTTCTATATTTGCTGTAACCTTGATCTCTAGTTCGTTTAAACTCGTGGGATGCCCAACTCGTCGTCCGAAATGATCCCAGATATGCTCGATTGGAGATAAATCTGGGGATCGGGCAGGCCAAGGAAAGGTAGTAACAGTGCGGAGACAGTCTTGTGACACCCTTGCCGTATGAGGCCGAGCATTGTCTTGTTGAAAAATGGCTCCTGGGTGCCGTTGCATGAGTGGCAACACATGTGTTTGCAGGATTTCATGAACATACCGCTGAGCTGTCATGGTGCCACGGAACAATACTAGGGGTGACCGTGTATTGTAGGCAATGGCACCCCATACCATCACACCAGCTGTGGGAGCGATGTGTCGCTGTACAGCAAAGGCAGGATTGAAGCGTTCACCACGGGCTCTCCACACACGAACACGATTCTCATCACTGCCGAGATTGAATCTGGGTTCGTCGCTAAAGACGACCTGGTTCCATTCCGCTGCAGTCCAGTTTCCACGTGCGCGGCAAAACTCCAACCGGAGGCGTCGATGAGTGGGCGTCAAGGGCAGCACACGTAATAGGCGCCGCGATACCAACTGTCCTTCAGCCAGGCGCCTTCGTATGGTTCGAGAAGACACAGAGGCCCCTAGTGAAGGTGCTACGTGTGCCTGGATGGCGGCCGATGAAGCGGTTGGCTGTACGCATGCATTTCTTACGATGTGGCGGTCTTCTCGACGACTGGTCTGTCGAGGCCGTCATGAGCCTGGTCTTCGTGTACATGACATCACTCGGGTCCACTGGTCCCAACACCTCCTCACAACACAATAAGAGCGGCCTAATTGACGAGCTATTCGCCTAGCTGACCACCCAGCTTCCATCATCCCGACGATTCTCTCCCTCTCAAACTGCGACAACTGCTTATATTGTCTTCGAACACGGCGTAATGGCATGTCTCTCTCAGCTCTTCCTTTGTAAATGATTCAGAACAATCAAACAAGCTTTGGTTACCTGTTTTATACTCCATAGAGTACGATGTTCAACGCCCTCTACCGGCTATACGTAATGCGCAATCACGCTGCATTTCTAATCATTTGCATATCCTCCCGACATGTACCTTCATTGCAAGTTTCGTTACGATCCCGCAATTACTTCTTGGTGCGCTAATTTTTTTGTCCATGAGTGTATATATATATATGCATTAATTGCATACATTGACCATTGTATTAAATTTGAATGTACTCCGTAGCGAAGTACGAGTATTCAGCTAGTATAATAATGTAAAAAATAAAACTCAAAAGATGAATGTAATCAAGCGTTTATATAAAAATTTGTGTGATATTTAATGTTGAGAAAATTATTTGACTATTTTAAAGAAATCAACATTATACTTGCTACATGCTGCTTTCAATACGTTATCCAAGGTATGCATCAGTAAGGCGATTTCTATATACGTTCTTCGGAAATTTCATGTTGGAATAGGAGGATTCAAAAAGATGCGTTTATGCTAACAACGTGGGCAGTAGGTGTGCCACATTTTTGTCCACTTTTGAATATTTCAGGCCCAAATTTCGAAAATATGTTTATAATTTCCACTATCTGACAATGCGTGGATGAATAAAATGAGTGTGAAGAATTTAATGAGTGTGAGAAGAATTTAAGGAATCACTCATGAGTGTCAGATTTTCGGGTTGCCCGTAAAAGCTAGGTGGGTTCCTGTCTGCCGAGTACAAGTACCACTGATCTAGAACGTAAATACAAATAAGATAATACATACAAACATCAAAAACTTTAATAACAACTCGGTAAACTCCACAAAAAGGCACCATAATAAATCCTTGATATTCGGGCCTGTTCACATAGAATCCCTCACAGTAGGGGCCCGGCCCATGAACTGTAGTTCCCATTACTCTTCCGAAATGTAGAATCCGTTAGCGTCAAAGATTCCCTTGGCGCTGACTGGTTAAATGGGTCAATGATTGGTATATGATTGTTTAAAAATTTGTACGCTGACTCTGACGGATTCTTTGTGAACAGGCCTTTATTCCATCCATTTAGATGGAAAAACAGTAACATGACGAACTAGATATTAAGTAATGCTTTTGTAAATCCGCACAATTTCTATCATTATAAATAGTACAGTTACCACATTGTATCTGGTATGTACAAACTTGATAATCCGAATTACATTTTCTCAGTTTTTTATTTTGTACAATATTTGGCGATATGCCCAAATCGCCAACAATGAAAACATATATTTGCCCTTACACTCGTATAAAGCGTACGGCCGAAATTCAATTGAAGTAATGAATCGCAAATATTAATGTTAAACACTAGATGGACGACTTCCATAAAGAAATTATTTGCTTAATATACTATACAGGAAATCGTTTAACATGTGATTTCAACTTCCTTCATCTGCACTGGCCTGCGTTCTCGAGTAAGTTTTTTCTAGCGCCAGCAGGCAGCGAATCTATGCTCGGCGTTACACGCGATACTCATTTGTTCTGTGCGTGTTGAACCTAGCAGTGATGAAACTAAATAATACACTAGTTTGTTGAAAATATGTTATTCATACAGGAATGTCGTACTCAGATTTTATAATATGACGTGGATTTTAATGATTTATTGGGGTGTTGTTACATATATTACCTGAATTGCATGCTGTATGGCTTCAAATCATAATTGTTGGACAAAGTAAACAAACATCGAAAGCTTAAGAGATCATTCATAGAAACAAATTATCCTTCATGCTTCATAAAACATTTCTTTTGTACTTTAAAATTTCTTACAGAAAAAAAATTAATATTTTTATGAGATAATTTCATAGCTACACAAAGAAATAGTTTTTATCTAAGTGAAGTCTGCAAAAATCCTAAAACGAATATTTAAATTACAACAAATCATACGGGAAAACACCGGCCTATAAGTTAGAATGCTTCAAAAGCATTCGTGAAATATTTCTATCCGCAATACAAAATCTTTTCTCCAATGATACTAGACGGACATTCTTGCTCGTCGGGTCAAATCAAACATCTAAAGTCCCGTATTACAAGCTGTGGAAAAATTGCTTTGCCGAAAACAATAGCAAAACCTAAGTCCAGGTATATTTGGATTTACCTTAAAAAACCTTTCTTAAAGTTTAATGTAAAAGTCTACTTAATTTTCATTTAAATTATGTCAACTAGAATGTTTTTACTATAAAGCCAGCAAATGAAAAAAATTTATAATTTATATGTTATTTCACGAAGGTTCATTTCGCTTTCCTTATAAAAACAAAATAACTTTCTTGTTTACTCCTTTACATACATCTCTTAATCGCGAAGCGTCTAAATTAGAAGTATATTTTTAAAGTGCTGAGAAATTATTTATCAATTATTATTTATCTGTCGGTTTATCAATCTTCTTCAATTAAAGTTTTTATTTATTACATCTTTAAATTTTCTATGAAAATTATGAAAACATTACATATTTAAAAAAACATTTCTATGAAAATAATTTTATACACTTAATTTAAAATCCAATATATAATTAACCGATGTTTAATTATTTAGTATATAATGGTATTTAAAAAATTGTATTTTTTAGTATCTATTATATGTTTCTATAAAACAAATATACAAAATTACCAATATATAATGAGAGACCCATTTTATATATGTAATTCTAATTCGCTTAGCTATCGCAAGAGGGCTAAGGAATACTCTCATGCGAAGCTAGATGTTACTCTCCGCTGTAAGTATTGTACCTGAAATAAGAAAGCAGCCAGAAGACGGTCCTATTAAAACGCTGCTAGTTTTCCAAAAATGTGACGACCCTTGTGAGTTTGACTTTTTCTATATTGACAAAATTTTGACG
This sequence comes from Dolomedes plantarius, assembly GCA_907164885.2. Taxonomy (NCBI): domain Eukaryota; kingdom Metazoa; phylum Arthropoda; class Arachnida; order Araneae; family Dolomedidae; genus Dolomedes; species Dolomedes plantarius. The sequence goes on along the minus strand of OU015490.1, from coordinate 140,665,106 downwards.
GTCCAAAGAAAATAATCAGGCCTATAAATGCTACTCGCTGTTGTTAATACGTCATTAAGATGGCAGTGCATAACCCAATAACTCGGCAAGTTCTTCACATATTTTATTTTGGAATTCAATGATTCACGAAGATACTTTGATGCTGACGACTTGCGCAGCAGCTCGCACATTTTTTGTATTTTTCAGGCATTAATTTACTATATTATGTTTACAAATCTCTTGCTTAATGATGAATGCTTCAGTGTGCACATTATAGATTGGTGTGCTGCATGTTGGGTCGCCCAGGTCACGGGAGACCAGGGATACTCAACCCTGGTGATTTGGATGGTTCGCATGATTTGAATTTGTTTAAATAATATTTAATTCTTTGTTTCTTTATTAATAATCAAGAAGAATTAAGAATAATTTCTGGTGAGTCATAATTATATTTTGCATTTCAGGATACTTGATAATGCATTATAGATAAGCGGTTGACTTAACCCATAGTGGACCACCGAACAATAAATATGACATCATTTTGAGAAAAAGCGTAATAAATATTTTCTGCGTGAATTTTACCATGTCACCTTTACAACAGACAGAAGTTTCAAATACAAAAAACAAAAAAAAACAGACTAACAAATCAGTTAGTCGGTTTCTAGGATAACCCTGTTCAACCGTGCTTCTTTTCATCAACTGATGCCAGTACCGTCAAATCTAGAAGCATACTTTTAAGATGCTAAGAAAATTATTTTAAATGCTTCACAAAATTACCAATGTATAATTTCAGACAAATTTTATATGCAATTTTAATTGGCTTAACCATTAGCAGCAAGGTCATTAACCAATATTTCTCATGTATACTCTCATAAAACTTAGAGTGCATCTTTATTTAAAGGTATCTGATAAGGAAACCGATATTATATATCATATAACCGATATCCCGTTTCATGTGAAATCAACATCTCTTTTTATTTACTCGTTTTTTATACATATCCTGATGACAAAACGTCCAAATTTATAGTATATTTTCAAGGTAGTAAGAAAATTATTTTAAACGCTATACAAAATTACCAATATATAATTTCAGACTCAATTTATATGTAATTTCAATTCGAGAAACTGTTCATAGATATTGCACGAGGTACATAGGACAGTTAACACTTTCAGCTTCTTCCTGCTGCAAGTGTTGTATCTGACGTAAGAAAACAATGGTGAAGGTGGTAGAGTTATGATATTGTTAGTTTGCGAAAAATATACAATTTAAGAAGGGTGTGAGTTTCTCGGCGTTTTTTTACGAAAATGTTATATTTATTATTTTAAGTAGCATGATTTCTGCAGCATTGGGGGGTGGGGTTAATATAAATTTCTTCAATATCATGAGAATCTAGTTCATCAAACAGTTGAAGTGCCTCTTCAAGTGGCCGACCAAAAGAGCATACAAATATAAATAAAAATACAGATTTCATCAACTCACTTAAAAATTTTAAATATCTATAAAATGTACTTGCTTTTGACGACGAGCCATTTTTTCGCTTGGTTTCAAGACGCTAAACTTTCTTGAGACTAACAGCATAGACACGTGCTTAACTACTTCATCTGACTGTTATAATTTCTTCTTTAGACTGTCTAGTGGTGCCATCTAAAAATCAGAACGTTACGTTTTTCCCAAAAAGAAGAGGTATTTTTGAAGTAGTGATTGCTGGTACCAAACGGTACCGCTCGGACTTCCTGGGTTAATTTATTTTATGCGCTTTCAGCATAATAGCGCACGAAGATTATTTCGCTCCATTCCACCACTCAAGTATACTTTTATACTTCATTGGGTAACAGGAAACACTCACGTTTTAAGTAATTTCGTAGAAATTAGATCACCATAATCCGCTTACATCGGTGGAAATTCCATGTGGCATTCTGCAGTAAAATTCTGCCTCGGGTTTTCACATCACATTTCACAAATTCATCCAGATATTTTACATCACGTTAGAATTATATTACTCTCGTTTCTTGAAACAGCACTGCATACGTCCAAAACCCATGTGTAACTCAACGGCCGAACACCCATACAGGAATGCTCGCCGCAAGTCACACTGCTCGCTATCTGATTCCTTCTTTCAAAAACAGCTGTCAAACGAGAAATCTTGTTGCCACACATCAGTAGCTAAACTTTTGGAACAAGTTGCTGGAGGAAAGAAGATTCATGCGCCGAGATGATGCGCATTCCTCGAAATTTGCCTCGAAACTCAAAGAAGGGTATTTTAACTACTGTGAAAAGTCTGCATAAATAAATAATGAATATTTAAATGATTTCAGATCATACCGATGAAACAGTTGGCTACAAATTAGAATTCTTCAAACGCACAAGTAAAATAGTTCTATCCCCAATACAACTTCTTTTGCCCAGTGACACTAATCGGATATTCTTAGATGTTGGATCGATTTAAATATCTAATTCGACAAAAATAGTAGTTTCTGTTAAATTGTTTTGGCCATAACATGGACTCAGCGTACGTCGATACCAGAGTCTCTAGTTTCAAATCCCACTATTGGCTTGAGCTTTAGTAGTCGTTCGGGACTGGCTTAAAGTAGAAAGCATCGGTCTAGTTATTCCTCGTGCACCCCAAAATGACCCTAGAATTCTCATTCAACTATCCTTTCTTCTTCACCCCTTTGAATAACTTATCATACAAAATCCCCAAGTAGGTCCCGGTCTAATTAACCCTCGTGTAGCAAAAATTGACCGTAGCGCTCCAAACCAAACCAAACCAATCCACAATCCCCAAATTAGAAGTCTGTTTTGAAATTACGAAAAAAATATTTTACACTCCGTGATGCTTCACCAATATTTTATTTCAGAGTACATTTATATAAAAAATTCTCTATCCAGTACTTGCTAGACCAGTCATCAGTAGGGTAAGTCCTGAAAATACGCAGTCTCTACCTAGTGGAGAAGCGGTACTCACAAATTGGAGACCAGCAGCCAACACAGCAGCTTGCTCCCATGCTCACAGCGCCGTCAAAACAGAAAAATTCCTGCTACGTGCCGCTGTGGATCATGGTATAATACGGTGTCACGCGTTGGCCCTGAAGCATAGTGGATACATTGAAAACCACCTATGAAATCATTGTGTGCTGTTTTTACTACGCGCATGCCTTTCGTGTGCGCATTCACTAACATTTCTGTAGGATCGACAGCTCTTGTGTAACGAACTGTACTAATAAAGTTAATTACCGAAACCTACTATTCTGTCCTTTCTTATTAGAGTCATTTTTCATTTTCCTTACCTTCAACCGATGACAGCGCCTCATTTGCACCTACCGGTCTTAGTTGGAACTAAATGTTTTTCCCACCAATCAATTCCCTATGGCCTGATATGTATACCCTCCAAATATGAAGACGTTACGCCCACTACTTTTCTCGCCAGGGCTTCCCAAACAGGGATACTTTAATTTGAACTACCCTGTATATATATATATATATATATATATATATATATATACTCTCATGGACAACAAAATTAGCGCACCAAGAAGGAGTCGTCAAAATGAAACGAAATTTTACATATGTAATGACTACTTTGATATAAGTAAATGATAAGAAAATAAAAGAAAAGGGATAATTTATTTCAGAGAAAAAGGCAAAAAAACGGAGGAGTTAATACTCCATTGGACCCCCTCTAGCGCGAATGCACGATGCGATACGATCGGGCATTGAGTCATACAAGTTCTGTATGATGTCTTGAGACATTTCGTTCTATATTTGCTGTAACCTTGATCTCTAGTTCGTTTAAACTCGTGGGATGCCCAACTCGTCGTCCGAAATGATCCCAGATATGCTCGATTGGAGATAAATCTGGGGATCGGGCAGGCCAAGGAAAGGTAGTAACAGTGCGGAGACAGTCTTGTGACACCCTTGCCGTATGAGGCCGAGCATTGTCTTGTTGAAAAATGGCTCCTGGGTGCCGTTGCATGAGTGGCAACACATGTGTTTGCAGGATTTCATGAACATACCGCTGAGCTGTCATGGTGCCACGGAACAATACTAGGGGTGACCGTGTATTGTAGGCAATGGCACCCCATACCATCACACCAGCTGTGGGAGCGATGTGTCGCTGTACAGCAAAGGCAGGATTGAAGCGTTCACCACGGGCTCTCCACACACGAACACGATTCTCATCACTGCCGAGATTGAATCTGGGTTCGTCGCTAAAGACGACCTGGTTCCATTCCGCTGCAGTCCAGTTTCCACGTGCGCGGCAAAACTCCAACCGGAGGCGTCGATGAGTGGGCGTCAAGGGCAGCACACGTAATAGGCGCCGCGATACCAACTGTCCTTCAGCCAGGCGCCTTCGTATGGTTCGAGAAGACACATAGGCCCCTAGTGAAGGTGCTACGTGTGCCTGGATGGCGGCCGATGAAGCGGTTGGCTGTACGCATGCATTTCTTACGATGTGGCGGTCTTCTCGACGACTGGTCTGTCGAGGCCGTCATGAGCCTGGTCTTCGTGTACATGACATCACTCGGGTCCACTGGTCCCAACACCTCCTCACAACACAATAAGAGCGGCCTAATTGACGAGCTATTCGCCTAGCTGACCACCCAGCTTCCATCATCCCGACGATTCTCTCCCTCTCAAACTGCGACAACTGCTTATATTGTCTTCGAACACGGCGTAATGGCATGTCTCTCTCAGCTCTTCCTTTGTAAATGATTCAGCACAATCAAACAAGCTTTGGTTACCTGTTTTATACTCCATAGAGTACGATGTTCAACGCCCTCTACCGGCTATACGTAATGCGCAATCACGCTGCATTTCTAATCATTTGCATATCCTCCCGACATGTACCTTCATTGCAAGTTTCGTTACGATCCCGCAATTACTTCTTGGTGCGCTAATTTTTTTGTCCATGAGTGTATATATATATGCATTAATTGCATACATTGACCATTGTATTAAATTTGAATGTACTCCGTAGCGAAGTACGAGTATTCAGCTAGTATAATAATGTAAAAAATAAAACTCAAAAGATGAATGTAATCAAGCGTTTATATAAAAATTTGTGTGATATTTAATGTTGAGAAAATTATTTGACTATTTTAAAGAAATCAACATTATACTTGCTACATGCTGCTTTCAATACGTTATCCAAGGTATGCATCAGTAAGGCGATTTCTATATACGTTCTTCGGAAATTTCATGTTGGAATAGGAGGATTCAAAAAGATGCGTTTATGCTAACAACGTGGGCAGTAGGTGTGCCACATTTTTGTCCACTTTTGAATATTTCAGGCCCAAATTTCGAAAATATGTTTATAATTTCCACTATCTGACAATGCGTGGATGAATAAAATGAGTGTGAAGAATTTAATGAGTGTGAGAAGAATTTAAGGAATCACTCATGAGTGTCAGATTTTCGGGTTGCCCGTAAAAGCTAGGTGGGTTCCTGTCTGCCGAGTACAAGTACCACTGATCTAGAACGTAATACAAATAAGATAATACATACAAACATCAAAAACTTTAATAACAACTCGGTAAACTCCACAAAAAGGCACCATAATAAATCCTTGATATTTGGGCCTGTTCACATAGAATCCCTCACAGTAGGGGCCCGGCCCATGAACTGTAGTTCCCATTACTCTTCCGAAATGTAGAATCCGTTAGCGTCAAAGATTCCCTTGGCGCTGACTGGTTAAATGGGTCAATGATTGGTATATGATTGTTTAAAAATTTGTACGCTGACTCTGACGGATTCTTTGTGAACAGGCCTTTATTCCATCCATTTAGATGGAAAAACAGTAACATGACGAACTAGATATTAAGTAATGCTTTTGTAAATCCGCACAATTTCTATCATTATAAATAGTACAGTTACCACATTGTATCTGGTATGTACAAACTTGATAATCCGAATTACATTTTCTCAGTTTTTTATTTTGTACAATATTTGGCGATATGCCCAAATCGCCAACAATGAAAACATATATTTGCCCTTACACTCGTATAAAGCGTACGGCCGAAATTCGATTGAAGTAATGAATCGCAAATATTAATGTTAAACACTAGATGGACGACTTCCATAAAGAAATTATTTGCTTAATATACTATACAGGAAATCGTTTAACATGTGATTTCAACTTCCTTCATCTGCACTGGCCTGCGTTCTCGAGTAAGTTTTTTCTAGCGCCAGCAGGCAGCGAATCTATGCTCGGCGTTACACGCGATACTCATTTGTTCTGTGCGTGTTGAACCTAGCAGTGATGAAACTAAATAATACACTAGTTTGTTGAAAATATGTTATTCATACAGGAATGTCGTACTCAGATTTTATAATATGACGTGGATTTTAATGATTTATTGGGGTGTTGTTACATATATTACCTGAATTGCATGCTGTATGGCTTCAAATCATAATTGTTGGACAAAGTAAACAAACATCGAAAGCTTAAGAGATCATTCATAGAAACAAATTATCCTTCATGCTTCATAAAACATTTCTTTTGCACTTTAAAATTTCTTACAGAAAAAAAATTAATATTTTTATGAGATAATTTCATAGCTACACAAAGAAATAGTTTTTATCTAAGTGAAGTCTGCAAAAATCCTAAAACGAATATTTAAATTACAACAAATCATACGGGAAAACACCGGCCTATAAGTTAGAATGCTTCAAAAGCATTCGTGAAATATTTCTATCCGCAATACAAAATCTTTTCTCCAATGATACTAGACGGACATTCTTGCTCGTCGGGTCAAATCAAACATCTAAAGTCCCGTATTACAAGCTGTGGAAAAATTGCTTTGCCGAAAACAATAGCAAAACCTAAGTCCAGGTATATTTGGATTTACCTTAAAAAACCTTTCTTAAAGTTTAATGTAAAAGTCTACTTAATTTTCATTTAAATTATGTCAACTAGAATGTTTTTACTATAAAGCCAGCAAATGAAAAAAATTTATAATTTATATGTTATTTCACGAAGGTTCATTTCGCTTTCCTTATAAAAACAAAATAACTTTCTTGTTTACTCCTTTACATACATCTCTTAATCGCGAAGCGTCTAAATTAGAAGTATATTTTTAAAGTGCTGAGAAATTATTTATCAATTATTATTTATCTGTCGGTTTATCAATCTTCTTCAATTAAAGTTTTTATTTATTACATCTTTAAATTTTCTATGAAAATTATGAAAACATTACATATTTAAAAAAACATTTCTATGAAAATAATTTTATACACTTAATTTAAAATCCAATATATAATTAACCGATGTTTAATTATTTAGTATATAATGGTATTTAAAAAATTGTATTTTTTAGTATCTATTATATGTTTCTATAAAACAAATATACAAAATTACCAATATATAATGAGAGACCCATTTTATATATGTAATTCTAATTCGCTTAGCTATCGCAAGAGGGCTAAGGAATACTCTCATGCGAAGCTAGATGTTACTCTCCGCTGTAAGTATTGTACCTGAAATAAGAAAGCAGCCAGAAGACGGTCCTATTAAAACGCTGCTAGTTTTCCAAAAATGTGACGACCCTTGTGAGTTTGACTTTTTCTATATTGACAAAATTTTGACGGTCCAAAGAAAATAATCAGGCCTATAAATGCTACTCGCTGTTGTTAATACGTCATTAAGATGGCAGTGCATAACCCAATAACTCGGCAAGTTCTTCACATATTTTATTTTGGAATTCAATGATTCACGAAGATACTTTGATGCTGACGACTTGCGCAGCAGCTCGCACATTTTTTGTATTTTTCAGGCATTAATTTACTATATTATGTTTACAAATCTCTTGCTTAATGATGAATGTTTCAGTGTGCACATTATAGATTGGTGTGCTGCATGTTGGGTCGCCCAGGTCACGGGAGACCAGGGATACCCAACCCTGGTGATTTGGATGGTTCGCATGATTTGAATTTGTTTAAATAATATTTAATTCTTTGTTTCTTTATTAATAATCAAGAAGAATTAAGAATAATTTCTGGTGAGTCATAATTATATTTTGCATTTCAGGATACTTGATAATGCATTATAGATAAGCGGTTGACTTAACCCATAGTGGACCACCGAACAATAAATATGACATCATTTTGAGAAAAAGCGTAATAAATATTTTCTGCGTGAATTTTACCATGTCACCTTTACAACAGACAGAAGTTTCAAATACAAAAAACAAAAAAAAACAGACTAACAAATCAGTTAGTCGGTTTCTAGGATAACCCTGTTCAACCGTGCTTCTTTTCATCAACTGATGCCAGTACCGTCAAATCTAGAAGCATACTTTTAAGATGCTAAGAAAATTATTTTAAATGCTTCACAAAATTACCAATGTATAATTTCAGACAAATTTTATATGCAATTTTAATTGGCTTAACCATTAGCAGCAAGGTCATTAACCAATATTTCTCATGTATACTCTCATAAAACTTAGAGTGCATCTTTATTTAAAGGTATCTGATAAGGAAACCGATATTATATATCATATAACCGATATCCCGTTTCATGTGAAATCAACATCTCTTTTTATTTACTCGTTTTTTATACATATCCTGATGACAAAACGTCCAAATTTATAGTATATTTTCAAGGTAGTAAGAAAATTATTTTAAACGCTATACAAAATTACCAATATATAATTTCAGACTCAATTTATATGTAATTTCAATTCGAGTAACTGTTCATAGATATTGCACGAGGTACATAGGACAGTTAACACTTTCAGCTTCTTCCTGCTGCAAGTGTTGTATCTGACGTAAGAAAACAATGGTGAAGGTGGTAGAGTTATGATATTGTTAGTTTGCGAAAAATATACAATTTAAGAAGGGTGTGAGTTTCTCGGCGTTTTTTTACGAAAATGTTATATTTATTATTTTAAGTAGCATGATTTCTGCAGCATTGGGGGGTGGGGTTAATATAAATTTCTTCAATATCATGAGAATCTAGTTCATCAAACAGTTGAAGTGCCTCTTCAAGTGGCCGACCAAAAGAGCATACAAATATAAATAAAAATACAGATTTCATCAACTCACTTAAAAATTTTAAATATCTATAAAATGTACTTGCTTTTGACGACGAGCCATTTTTTCGCTTGGTTTCAAGACGCTAAACTTTCTTGAGACTAACAGCATAGACACGTGCTTAACTACTTCATCTGACTGTTATAATTTCTTCTTTAGACTGTCTAGTGGTGCCATCTAAAAATCAGAACGTTACGTTTTTCCCAAAAAGAAGAGGTATTTTTGAAGTAGTGATTGCTGGTACCAAACGGTACCGCTCGGACTTCCTGGGTTAATTTATTTTATGCGCTTTCAGCATAATAGCGCACGAAGATTATTTCGCTCCATTCCACCACTCAAGTATACTTTTATACTTCATTGGGTAACAGGAAACACTCACGTTTTAAGTAATTTCGTAGAAATTAGATCACCATAATCCGCTTACATCGGTGGAAATTCCATGTGGCATTCTGCAGTAAAATTCTGCCTCGGGTTTTCACATCACATTTCACAAATTCATCCAGATATTTTACATCACGTTAGAATTATATTACTCTCGTTTCTTGAAACAGCACTGCATACGTCCAAAACCCATGTGTAACTCAACGGCCGAACACCCATACAGGAATGCTCGCCGCAAGTCACACTGCTCGCTATCTGATTCCTTCTTTCAAAAACAGCTGTCAAACGAGAAATCTTGTTGCCACACATCAGTAGCTAAACTTTTGGAACAAGTTGCTGGAGGAAAGAAGATTCATGCGCCGAGATGATGCGCATTCCTCGAAATTTGCCTCGAAACTCAAAGAAGGGTATTTTAACTACTGTGAAAAGTCTGCATAAATAAATAATGAATATTTAAATGATTTCAGATCATACCGATGAAACAGTTGGCTACAAATTAGAATTCTTCAAACGCACAAGTAAAATAGTTCTATCCCCAATACAACTTCTTTTGCCGAGTGACACTAACCGGATATTCTTAGATGTTGGATCGATTTAAATATCTAATCCGACAAAAATAGTAGTTTCTGTTAAATTGTTTTGGCCATAACATGGACTCAGCGTACGTCGATACCAGAGTCTCTAGTTTCAAATCCCACTATTGGCTTGAGCTTTAGTAGTCGTTCGGGACTGGCTTAAAGTAGAAAGCATCGGTCTAGTTATTCCTCGTGCACCCCAAAATGACCCTAGAATTCTCATTCAACTATCCTTTCTTCTTCACCCCTTTGAATAACTTATCATACAAAATCCCCAAGTAGGTCCCGGTCTAATTAACCCTCGTGTAGCAAAAATTGACCGTAGCGCTCCAAACCAAACCAAACCAATCCACAATCCCCAAATTAGAAGTCTGTTTTGAAATTACGAAAAAAATATTTTACACTCCGTGATGCTTCACCAATATTTTATTTCAGAGTACATTTATATAAAAAATTCTCTATCCAGTACTTGCTAGACCAGTCATCAGTAGGGTAAGTCCTGAAAATACGCAGTCTCTACCTAGTGGAGAAGCGGTACTCACAAATTGGAGACCAGCAGCCAACACAGCAGCTTGCTCCCATGCTCACAGCGCCGTCAAAACAGAAAAATTCCTGCTACGTGCCGCTGTGGATCATGGTATAATACGGTGTCACGCGTTGGCCCTGAAGCATAGTGGATACATTGAAAACCACCTATGAAATCATTGTGTGCTGTTTTTACTACGCGCATGCCTTTCGTGTGCGCATTCACTAACATTTCTGTAGGATCGACAGCTCTTGTGTAACGAACTGTACTAATAAAGTTAATTACCGAAACCTACTATTCTGTCCTTTCTTATTAGAGTCATTTTTCATTTTCCTTACCTTCAACCGATGACAGCGCCTCATTTGCACCTACCGGTCTTAGTTGGAACTAAATGTTTTTCCCACCAATCAATTCCCTATGGCCTGGTATGTATACCCTCCAAATATGAAGACGTTACGCCCACTACTTTTCTCGCCAGGGCTTCCCAAACAGGGATACTTTAATTTGAACTACCCTGTATATATATATATATATATATATATATATATATATATATATATATATACTCTCATGGACAACAAAATTAGCGCACCAAGAAGGAGTCGTCAAAATGAAACGAAATTTTACATATGTAATGACTACTTTGATATAAGTAAATGATAAGAAAATAAAAGAAAAGGGATAATTTATTTCAGAGAAAAAGGCAAAAAAACGGAGGAGTTAATACTCCATTGGACCCCCTCTAGCGCGAATGCACGATGCGATACGATCGGGCATTGAGTCATACAAGTTCTGTATGATGTCTTGAGACATTTCGTTCTATATTTGCTGTAACCTTGATCTCTAGTTCGTTTAAACTCGTGGGATGCCCAACTCGTCGTCCGAAATGATCCCAGATATGCTCGATTGGAGATAAATCTGGGGATCGGGCAGGCCAAGGAAAGGTAGTAACAGTGCGGAGACAGTCTTGTGACACCCTTGCCGTATGAGGCCGAGCATTGTCTTGTTGAAAAATGGCTCCTGGGTGCCGTTGCATGAGTGGCAACACATGTGTTTGCAGGATTTCATGAACATACCGCTGAGCTGTCATGGTGCCACGGAACAATACTAGGGGTGACCGTGTATTGTAGGCAATGGCACCCCATACCATCACACCAGCTGTGGGAGCGATGTGTCGCTGTACAGCAAAGGCAGGATTGAAGCGTTCACCACGGGCTCTCCACACACGAACACGATTCTCATCACTGCCGAGATTGAATCTGGGTTCGTCGCTAAAGACGACCTGGTTCCATTCCGCTGCAGTCCAGTTTCCACGTGCGCGGCAAAACTCCAACCGGAGGCGTCGATGAGTGGGCGTCAAGGGCAGCACACGTAATAGGCGCCGCGATACCAACTGTCCTTCAGCCAGGCGCCTTCGTATGGTTCGAGAAGACACAGAGGCCCCTAGTGAAGGTGCTACGTGTGCCTGGATGGCGGCCGATGAAGCGGTTGGCTGTACGCATGCATTTCTTACGATGTGGCGGTCTTCTCGACGACTGGTCTGTCGAGGCCGTCATGAGCCTGGTCTTCGTGTACATGACATCACTCGGGTCCACTGGTCCCAACACCTCCTCACAACACAATAAGAGCGGCCTAATTGACGAGCTATTCGCCTAGCTGACCACCCAGCTTCCATCATCCCGACGATTCTCTCCCTCTCAAACTGCGACAACTGCTTATATTGTCTTCGAACACGGCGTAATGGCATGTCTCTCTCAGCTCTTCCTTTGTAAATGATTCAGCACAATCAAACAAGCTTTGGTTACCTGTTTTATACTCCATAGAGTACGATGTTCAACGCCCTCTACCGGCTATACGTAATGCGCAATCACGCTGCATTTCTAATCATTTGCATATCCTCCCGACATGTACCTTCATTGCAAGTTTCGTTACGATCCCGCAATTACTTCTTGGTGCGCTAATTTTTTTGTCCATGAGTGTATATATATATATGCATTAATTGCATACATTGACCATTGTATTAAATTTGAATGTACTCCGTAGCGAAGTACGAGTATTCAGCTAGTATAATAATGTAAAAAATAAAACTCAAAAGATGAATGTAATCAAGCGTTTATATAAAAATTTGTGTGATATTTAATGTTGAGAAAATTATTTGACTATTTTAAAGAAATCAACATTATACTTGCTACATGCTGCTTTCAATACGTTATCCAAGGTATGCATCAGTAAGGCGATTTCTATATACGTTCTTCGGAAATTTCATGTTGGAATAGGAGGATTCAAAAAGATGCGTTTATGCTAACAACGTGGGCAGTAGGTGTGCCACATTTTTGTCCACTTTTGAATATTTCAGGCCCAAATTTCGAAAATATGTTTATAATTTCCACTATCTGACAATGCGTGGATGAATAAAATGAGTGTGAAGAATTTAATGAGTGTGAGAAGAATTTAAGGAATCACTCATGAGTGTCAGATTTTCGGGTTGCCCGTAAAAGCTAGGTGGGTTCCTGTCTGCCGAGTACAAGTACCACTGATCTAGAACGTAAATACAAATAAGATAATACATACAAACATCAAAAACTTTAATAACAACTCGGTAAACTCCACAAAAAGGCACCATAATAAATCCTTGATATTTGGGCCTGTTCACATAGAATCCCTCACAGTAGGGGCCCGGCCCATGAACTGTAGTTCCCATTACTCTTCCGAAATGTAGAATCCGTTAGCGTCAAAGATTCCCTTGGCGCTGACTGGTTAAATGGGTCAATGATTGGTATATGATTGTTTAAAAATTTGTACGCTGACTCTGACGGATTCTTTGTGAACAGGCCTTTATTCCATCCATTTAGATGGAAAAACAGTAACATGACGAACTAGATATTAAGTAATGCTTTTGTAAATCCGCACAATTTCTATCATTATAAATAGTACAGTTACCACATTGTATCTGGTATGTACAAACTTGATAATCCGAATTACATTTTCTCAGTTTTTTATTTTGTACAATATTTGGCGATATGCCCAAATCGCCAACAATGAAAACATATATTTGCCCTTACACTCGTATAAAGCGTACGGCCGAAATTCGATTGAAGTAATGAATCGCAAATATTAATGTTAACACTAGATGGACGACTTCCATAAAGAAATTATTTGCTTAATATACTATACAGGAAATCGTTTAACATGTGATTTCAACTTCCTTCATCTGCACTGGCCTGCGTTCTCGAGTAAGTTTTTTCTAGCGCCAGCAGGCAGCGAATCTATGCTCGGCGTTACACGCGATACTCATTTGTTCTGTGCGTGTTGAACCTAGCAGTGATGAAACTAAATAATACACTAGTTTGTTGAAAATATGTTATTCATACAGGAATGTCGTACTCAGATTTTATAATATGACGTGGATTTTAATGATTTATTGGGGTGTTGTTACATATATTACCTGAATTGCATGCTGTATGGCTTCAAATCATAATTGTTGGACAAAGTAAACAAACATCGAAAGCTTAAGAGATCATTCATAGAAACAAATTATCCTTCATGCTTCATAAAACATTTCTTTTGCACTTTAAAATTTCTTACAGAAAAAAAATTAATATTTTTATGAGATAATTTCATAGCTACACAAAGAAATAGTTTTTATCTAAGTGAAGTCTGCAAAAATCCTAAAACGAATATTTAAATTACAACAAATCATACGGGAAAACACCGGCCTATAAGTTAGAATGCTTCAAAAGCATTCGTGAAATATTTCTATCCGCAATACAAAATCTTTTCTCCAATGATACTAGACGGACATTCTTGCTCGTCGGGTCAAATCAAACATCTAAAGTCCCGTATTACAAGCTGTGGAAAAATTGCTTTGCCGAAAACAATAGCAAAACCTAAGTCCAGGTATATTTGGATTTACCTTAAAAAACCTTTCTTAAAGTTTAATGTAAAAGTCTACTTAATTTTCATTTAAATTATGTCAACTAGAATGTTTTTACTATAAAGCCAGCAAATGAAAAAAATTTATAATTTATATGTTATTTCACGAAGGTTCATTTCGCTTTCCTTATAAAAACAAAATAACTTTCTTGTTTACTCCTTTACATACATCTCTTAATCGCGAAGCGTCTAAATTAGAAGTATATTTTTAAAGTGCTGAGAAATTATTTATCAATTATTATTTATCTGTCGGTTTATCAATCTTCTTCAATTAAAGTTTTTATTTATTACATCTTTAAATTTTCTATGAAAATTATGAAAACATTACATATTTAAAAAAACATTTCTATGAAAATAATTTTATACACTTAATTTAAAATCCAATATATAATTAACCGATGTTTAATTATTTAGTATATAATGGTATTTAAAAAATTGTATTTTTTAGTATCTATTATATGTTTCTATAAAACAAATATACAAAATTACCAATATATAATGAGAGACCCATTTTATATATGTAATTCTAATTCGCTTAGCTATCGCAAGAGGGCTAAGGAATACTCTCATGCGAAGCTAGATGTCACTCTCCGCTGTAAGTATTGTACCTGAAATAAGAAAGCAGCCAGAAGACGGTCCTATTAAAACGCTGCTAGTCTTCCAAAAATGTGACGACCCTTGTGAGTTTGACTTTTTCTATATTGACAAAATTTTGACGGTCCAAAGAAAATAATCAGGCCTATAAATGCTACTCGCTGTTGTTAATACGTCATTAAGATGGCAGTGCATAACCCAATAACTCGGCAAGTTCTTCACATATTTTATTTTGGAATTCAATGATTCACGAAGATACTTTGATGCTGACGACTTGCGCAGCAGCTCGCACATTTTTTGTACATTATTGTATTTTTCAGGCATTAATTTACTATATTATGTTTACAAATCTCTTGCTTAATGATGAATGTTTCAGTGTGCACATTATAGATTGGTGTGCTGCATGTTGGGTCGCCCAGGTCACGGGAGACCAGGGATACTCAACCCTGGTGATTTGGATGGTTCGCATGATTTGAATTTGTTTAAATAATATTTAATTCTTTGTTTCTTTATTAATAATCAAGAAGAATTAAGAATAATTTCTGGTGAGTCATAATTATATTTTGCATTTCAGGATACTTGATAATGCATTATAGATAAGCGGTTGACTTAACCCATAGTGGACCACCGAACAATAAATATGACATCATTTTGAGAAAAAGCGTAATAAATATTTTCTGCGTGAATTTTACCATGTCACCTTTACAACAGACAGAAGTTTCAAATACAAAAAACAAAAAAAAACAGACTAACAAATCAGTTAGTCGGTTTCTAGGATAACCCTGTTCAACCGTGCTTCTTTTCATCAACTGATGCCAGTACCGTCAAATCTAGAAGCATACTTTTAAGATGCTAAGAAAATTATTTTAAATGCTTCACAAAATTACCAATGTATAATTTCAGACAAATTTTATATGCAATTTTAATTGGCTTAACCATTAGCAGCAAGGTCATTAACCAATATTTCTCATGTATACTCTCATAAAACTTAGAGTGCATCTTTATTTAAAGGTATCTGATAAGGAAACCGATATTATATATCATATAACCGATATCCCGTTTCATGTGAAATCAACATCTCTTTTTATTTACTCGTTTTTTATACATATCCTGATGACAAAACGTCCAAATTTATAGTATATTTTCAAGGTAGTAAGAAAATTATTTTAAACGCTATACAAAATTACCAATATATAATTTCAGACTCAATTTATATGTAATTTCAATTCGAGTAACTGTTCATAGATATTGCACGAGGTACATAGGACAGTTAACACTTTCAGCTTCTTCCTGCTGCAAGTGTTGTATCTGACGTAAGAAAACAATGGTGAAGGTGGTAGAGTTATGATATTGTTAGTTTGCGAAAAATATACAATTTAAGAAGGGTGTGAGTTTCTCGGCGTTTTTTTACGAAAATGTTATATTTATTATTTTAAGTAGCATGATTTCTGCAGCATTGGGGGGTGGGGTTAATATAAATTTCTTCAATATCATGAGAATCTAGTTCATCAAACAGTTGAAGTGCCTCTTCAAGTGGCCGACCAAAAGAGCATACAAATATAAATAAAAATACAGATTTCATCAACTCACTTAAAAATTTTAAATATCTATAAAATGTACTTGCTTTTGACGACGAGCCATTTTTTCGCTTGGTTTCAAGACGCTAAACTTTCTTGAGACTAACAGCATAGACACGTGCTTAACTACTTCATCTGACTGTTATAATTTCTTCTTTAGACTGTCTAGTGGTGCCATCTAAAAATCAGAACGTTACGTTTTTCCCAAAAAGAAGAGGTATTTTTGAAGTAGTGATTGCTGGTACCAAACGGTACCGCTCGGACTTCCTGGGTTAATTTATTTTATGCGCTTTCAGCATAATAGCGCACGAAGATTATTTCGCTCCATTCCACCACTCAAGTATACTTTTATACTTCATTGGGTAACAGGAAACACTCACGTTTTAAGTAATTTCGTAGAAATTAGATCACCATAATCCGCTTACATCGGTGGAAATTCCATGTGGCATTCTGCAGTAAAATTCTGCCTCGGGTTTTCACATCACATTTCACAAATTCATCCAGATATTTTACATCACGTTAGAATTATATTACTCTCGTTTCTTGAAACAGCACTGCATACGTCCAAAACCCATGTGTAACTCAACGGCCGAACACCCATATAGGAATGCTCGCCGCAAGTCACACTGCTCGCTATCTGATTCCTTCTTTCAAAAACAGCTGTCAAACGAGAAATCTTGTTGCCACACATCAGTAGCTAAACTTTTGGAACAAGTTGCTGGAGGAAAGAAGATTCATGCGCCGAGATGATGCGCATTCCTCGAAATTTGCCTCGAAACTCAAAGAAGGGTATTTTAACTACTGTGAAAAGTCTGTATAAATAAATAATGAATATTTAAATGATTTCAGATCATACCGATGAAACAGTTGGCTACAAATTAGAATTCTTCAAACGCACAAGTAAAATAGTTCTATCCCCAATACAACTTCTTTTGCCCAGTGACACTAATCGGATATTCTTAGATGTTGGATCGATTTAAATATCTAATTCGACAAAAATAGTAGTTTCTGTTAAATTGTTTTGGCCATAACATGGACTCAGCGTACGTCGATACCAGAGTCTCTAGTTTCAAATCCCACTATTGGCTTGAGCTTTAGTAGTCGTTCGGGACTGGCTTAAAGTAGAAAGCATCGGTCTAGTTATTCCTCGTGCACCCCAAAATGACCCTAGAATTCTCATTCAACTATCCTTTCTTCTTCACCCCTTTGAATAACATATCATACAAAATCCCCAAGTAGGTCCCGGTCTAATTAACCCTCGTGTAGCAAAAATTGACCGTAGCGCTCCAAACCAATCCACAATCCCCAAATTAGAAGTCTGTTTTGAAATTACGAAAAAAATATTTTACACTCCGTGATGCTTCACCAATATTTTATTTCAGAGTACATTTATATAAAAAATTCTCTATCCAGTACTTGCTAGACCAGTCATCAGTAGGGTAAGTCCTGAAAATACGCAGTCTCTACCTAGTGGAGAAGCGGTACTCACAAATTGGAGACCAGCAGCCAACACAGCAGCTTGCTCCCATGCTCACAGCGCCGTCAAAACAGAAAAATTCCTGCTACGTGCCGCTGTGGATCATGGTATAATACGGTGTCACGCGTTGGCCCTGAAGCATATTGGATACATTGAAAACCACCTATGAAATCATTGTGTGCTGTTTTTACTACGCGCATGCCTTTCGTGTGCGCATTCACTAACATTTCTGTAGGATCGACAGCTCTTGTGTAACGAACTGCACTAATAAAGTTAATTACCGAAACCTACTATTCTGTCCTTTCTTATTAGAGTCATTTTTCATTTTCCTTACCTTCAACCGATGACAGCGCCTCATTTGCACCTACCGGTCTTAGTTGGAACTAAATGTTTTTCCCACCAATCAATTCCCTATGGCCTGGTATGTATACCCTCCAAATATGAAGACGTTACGCCCACTACTTTTCTCGCCAGGGCTTCCCAAACAGGGATACTTTAATTTGAACTACCCTGTATATATATATATACATATATATATATATATATATATATATATACACTCATGGACAACAAAATTAGCGCACCAAGAAGGAGTCGTCAAAATGAAACGAAATTTTACATATGTAATGACTACTTTGATATAAGTAAATGATAAGAAAATAAAAGAAAAGGGATAATTTATTTCAGAGAAAAAGGCAAAAAAACGGAGGAGTTAATACTCCATTGGACCCCCTCTAGCGCGAATGCACGATGCGATACGATCGGGCATTGAGTCATACAAGTTCTGTATGATGTCTTGAGACATTTCGTTCTATATTTGCTGTAACCTTGATCTCTAGTTCGTTTAAACTCGTGGGATGCCCAACTCG
The DNA here is from genome assembly GCA_907164885.2 of Dolomedes plantarius. NCBI lineage: Eukaryota > Metazoa > Arthropoda > Arachnida > Araneae > Dolomedidae > Dolomedes > Dolomedes plantarius. Next base: position 140,646,167 of record OU015490.1, on the reverse strand, counting down.
TCGTCCGAAATGATCCCAGATATGCTCGATTGGAGATAAATCTGGGGATCGGGCAGGCCAAGGAAAGGTAGTAACAGTGCGGAGACAGTCTTGTGACACCCTTGCCGTATGAGGCCGAGCATTGTCTTGTTGAAAAATGGCTCCTGGGTGCCGTTGCATGAGTGGCAACACATGTGTTTGCAGGATTTCATGAACATACCGCTGAGCTGTCATGGTGCCACGGAACAATACTAGGGGTGACCGTGTATTGTAGGCAATGGCACCCCATACCATCACACCAGCTGTGGGAGCGATGTGTCGCTGTACAGCAAAGGCAGGATTGAAGCGTTCACCACGGGCTCTCCACACACGAACACGATTCTCATCACTGCCGAGATTGAATCTGGGTTCGTCGCTAAAGACGACCTGGTTCCATTCCGCTGCAGTCCAGTTTCCACGTGCGCGGCAAAACTCCAACCGGAGGCGTCGATGAGTGGGCGTCAAGGGCAGCACACGTAATAGGCGCCGCGATACCAACTGTCCTTCAGCCAGGCGCCTTCGTATGGTTCGAGAAGACACAGAGGCCCCTAGTGAAGGTGCTACGTGTGCCTGGATGGCGGCCGATGAAGCGGTTGGCTGTACGCATGCATTTCTTACGATGTGGCGGTCTTCTCGACGACTGGTCTGTCGAGGCCGTCATGAGCCTGGTCTTCGTGTACATGACATCACTCGGGTCCACTGGTCCCAACACCTCCTCACAACACAATAAGAGCGGCCTAATTGACGAGCTATTCGCCTAGCTGACCACCCAGCTTCCATCATCCCGACGATTCTCTCCCTCTCAAACTGCGACAACTGCTTATATTGTCTTCGAACACGGCGTAATGGCATGTCTCTCTCAGCTCTTCCTTTGTAAATGATTCAGCACAATCAAACAAGCTTTGGTTATCTGTTTTATACTCCATAGAGTACGATGTTCAACGCCCTCTATCGGCTATACGTAATGCGCAATCACGCTGCATTTCTAATCATTTGCATATCCTCCCGACATGTACCTTCATTGCAAGTTTCGTTACGATCCCGCAATTACTTCTTGGTGCGCTAATTTTTTTGTCCATGAGTGTATATATATATATGCATTAATTGCATACATTGACCATTGTATTAAATTTGAATGTACTCCGTAGCGAAGTACGAGTATTCAGCTAGTATAATAATGTAAAAAATAAAACTCAAAAGATGAATGTAATCAAGCGTTTATATAAAAATTTGTGTGATATTTAATGTTGAGAAAATTATTTGACTATTTTAAAGAAATCAACATTATACTTGCTACATGCTGCTTTCAATACGTTATCCAAGGTATGCATCAGTAAGGCGATTTCTATATACGTTCTTCGGAAATTTCATGTTGGAATAGGAGGATTCAAAAAGATGCGTTTATGCTAACAACGTGGGCAGTAGGTGTGCCACATTTTTGTCCACTTTTGAATATTTCAGGCCCAAATTTCGAAAATATGTTTATAATTTCCACTATCTGACAATGCGTGGATGAATAAAATGAGTGTGAGAAGAATTTAAGGAATCACTCATGAGTGTCAGATTTTCGGGCTGCCCGTAAAAGCTAGGTGGGTTCCTGTCTGCCGAGTACAAGTACCACTGATCTAGAACGTGAATACAAATAAGATAATGCATACAAACATCAAAAACTTTAATAACAACTCGGTAAACTCCACAAAAAGGCACCATAATAAATCCTTGATATTTAAACCTGTTCACATAGAATCCCTCACAGTGGGGGCCCGGCCCATGAACTGTAGTTCCCATTACTCTTCCGAAATGTAGAATCCGTTAGCGTCAAAGATTCCCTTGGCGCTGACTGGTTAAATGGGTCAATGATTGGTATATGATTGTTTAAAAATTTGTACGCTGACTCTGACGGATTCTTTGTGAACAGGCCTTTATTCCATCCATTTAGATGGAAAAACAGTAACATGACGAACTAGATATTAAGTAATGCTTTTGTAAATCCGCACAATTTCTATCATTATAAATAGTACAGTTACCACATTGTATCTGGTATGTACAAACTTGATAATCCGAATTACATTTTCTCAGTTTTTTATTTTGTACAATATTTGGCGATATGCCCAAATCGCCCACAATGAAAACATATATTTGCCCTTACACTCGTATAAAGCGTACGGCCGAAATTCGATTGAAGTAATGAATCGCAAATATTAATGTTAAACACTAGATGGACGACTTCCTTAAAGAAATTATTTGCTTAATATACTATACAGGAAATCGTTTAACATGAGATTTCAACTTCCTTCATCTGCACTGGCCTGCGTTCTCGAGTAAGTTTTTTCTAGCGCCAGCAGGCAGCGAATCTATGCTCGGCGTTACACGCGATACTCATTTGTTCTGTGCGTGTTGAACCTAGCAGTGATGAAACTAAATAATACACTAGTTTGTTGAAAATATGTTATTCATACAGGAATGTCGTACTCAGATTTTATAATATGACGTGGATTTTAATGATTTATTGGGGTGTTGTTACATATATTACCTGAATTGCATGCTGTATGGCTTCAAATCATAATTGTTGGACAAAGTAAACAAACATCGAAAGCTTAAGAGATCATTCATAGAAACAAATTATCCTTCATGCTTCATAAAACATTTCTTTTGCACTTTAAAATTTCTTACAGAAAAAAAATTAATATTTTTATGAGATAATTTCATAGCTACACAAAGAAATAGTTTTTATCTAAGTGAAGTCTGCAAAAATCCTAAAACGAATATTTAAATTACAACAAATCATACGGGAAAACACCGGCCTATAAGTTAGAATGCTTCAAAAGCATTCGTGAAATATTTCTATCCGCAATACAAAATCTTTTCTAAAATGATACTAGACGGACATTCTTGCTCGTCGGGTCAAATCAAACATCTAAAGTCCCGTATTACAAGCTGTGGAAAAATTGCTTTGCCGAAAACAATAGCAAAACCTAAGTCCAGGTATATTTGGATTTACCTTAAAAAACCTTTCTTAAAGTTTAATGTAAAAGTCTACTTAATTTTCATTTAAATTATGTCAACTAGAATGTTTTTACTATAAAGCCAGCAAATGAAAAAAATTTATAATTTATATGTTATTTCACGAAGGTTCATTTCGCTTTCCTTATAAAAACAAAATAACTTTCTTGTTTACTCCTTTACATACATCTCTTAATCGCGAAGCGTCTAAATTAGAAGTATATTTTTAAAGTGCTGAGAAATTATTTATCAATTATTATTTATCTGTCGGTTTATCAATCTTCTTCAATTAAAGTTTTTATTTATTACATCTTTAAATTTTCTATGAAAATTATGAAAACATTACATATTTAAAAAAACATTTCTATGAAAATAATTTTATACACTTAATTTAAAATCCAATATATAATTAACCGATGTTTAATTATTTAGTATATAATGGTATTTAAAAAATTGTATTTTTTAGTATCTATTATATGTTTCTATAAAACAAATATACAAAATTACCAATATATAATGAGAGACCCATTTTATATATGTAATTCTAATTCGCTTAGCTATCGCAAGAGGGCTAAGGAATACTCTCATGCGAAGCTAGATGTTACTCTCCGCTGTAAGTATTGTACCTGAAATAAGAAAGCAGCCAGAAGACGGTCCTATTAAAACCTTGCTAGTCCCCCAAAAATGTGACGACCCCTGTGAGTTTGACATTTTCTATATTGACAAAATTTTGACGGTCCAAAGAAAATAATCAGGCCTATAAATGCTACTCGCTGTTGTTAATACGTCATTAAGATGGCAGTGCATAACCCAATAACTCGGCAAGTTCTTCACATATTTTATTTTGGAATTCAATGATTCACGAAGATACTTTGATGCTGACGACTTGCGCAGCAGCTCGCACATTTTTTGTACATTATTGTATTTTTCAGGCATTAATTTACTATATTATGTTTACAAATCTCTTGCTTAATGATGAATGTTTCAGTGTGCACATTATGGATTGGTGTGCTGCATGTTGGGTCGCCCAGGTCACGGGAGACCAGGGATACCCAACCCTGGTGATTTGGATGGTTAGCATGATTTGAATTAGTTTAAATAATCTTTAATTCTTTGTTTCTTTATTAATAATCAAGAAAAATTAAGAATAATTTCTGGTGAGTCATAATTATATTTTGCATTTCAGGATACTTGATAATGCATTATAGATAAGCGGTTGACTTAACCCATAGTGGACCACCGAACAATAAATATGACATCATTTTGAGAAAAAGCGTAATAAATATTTTCTGCGTGAATTTTACCATGTCACCTTTACAACAGACAGAAGTTTCAAATACAAAAAACAAAAAAAAACAGACTAACAAATCAGTTAGTCGGTTTCTAGGATAACCCTGTTCAACCGTGCTTCTTTTCATCAACTGATGCCAGAACCGTCAAATCTAGAAGCATACTTTTAAGATGCTAAGAAAATTATTTTAAATGCTTCACAAAATTACCAATGTATAATTTCAGACAAATTTTATATGCAATTTTAATTGGCTTAACCATTAGCAGCAAGGTCATTAACCAATATTTCTCATGTATACTCTCATAAAACTTAGAGTGCATCTTTATTTAAAGGTATCTGATAAGGAAACCGATATTATATATCATATAACCGATATCCCGTTTCATGTGAAATCAACATCTCTTTTTATTTACTCGTTTTTTATGCATATCCTGATGATAAAACGTCCAAATTTATAGTATATTTTCAAGGTAGTAAGAAAATTATTTTAAATGCTATACAAAATTACCAATATATAATTTCAGACTCAATTTATATGTAATTTCAATTCGAGTAACAGTTCATAGATATTGCACGAGGTACATAGGACAGGTAACACTTCCAGCTTCTTCCTGCAGCAAGTGTTGTATCTGACGTAAGAAAACAATGGTGAAGGTGGTAGAGTTATGATACTGTTAGTTTGGGAAAAATATACAATTTAAGAAGGGTGTGAGTTTCTCGGCGTTTTTTTACGACAATGTTATATTTATTAGGTTAAGTAGCATTTGATCAACAATCTTGAAATTCAGTGCATGCATTAGAGGGTATTCATTTTGCCGGTTTAACAATCTTCTTCAATTAAAGTTTTGATTTATTACGACTTTAAATTTTCATAGAAAATTTAATAAACAACTTTACCAGGACACCATTACAACAGACAGAAGTTTAAAGTACAAGAAGAAAAAAAATGAAACCAGACAAAAATATCAGTTCATAGGTTTCTAGAATAAACCTATTCCACCATACTCCTTTTCATGAATTGATGTCGAAACCGTGCAATTCAGAAGCATATTTTTAAGATGCAAAGAAAATTATTTTAAGTACTTTACAAAATTACCAATATCTAATTTCAGGCTCATTTTATATGTAATTTTTATTGGCTTAAACGTTGTCTGTGAGGACGAGGTACTGTATCTCTCAAGTATACTCTCATGAACCTGAGAGTGCATATTTATATAAAGGCATTTGATGAGGAAACCGATATTATACAAGGTGCGCCCATAAAGTAACCGGACAATTTCTTATAAAAAATAAAAATATGACTCACCCTCAAATAAATTTACCTCCTTCAAAATAATCGCCAAAGGAGTCTATACAATTTTTCCAACGTTTCTTCAAGTCATCGAAACACTGTTTATGGGCGTCGGAACTAACCGTTCACAAAATACGTGTAACATTTGATTTAATATCCGAGACGTTTTCAAGTCTCTGTCCTTTCATGGCCATCTTAAGCTTCAGTAAAAGTAAAAATCCGCTGGCGATAAGTCGGGAGAATATGGTGGGGGATTTATCCCAGTAAATTGAATGCTTAGCAAGATATTGTTGAACATATATTACTGTATGGGGACTAGCATTATCGTGTAAAAGAAACCATTGCCCAGATTCAAACAGTCCCTTCCTTACTCGCCTTATCCTGTTTTTTAGTCGAAAAAGCTCCTCCTTAAAGCTGATTAATTATTTGATTTTCAGGGAAAAAAATCGTCGTGAGTAAGTTCTTTGTAATCAAAAATTGCAATCATAATCACCTTAGTCTTTGATTTTGACATCCGTGCTTTTTTTTTTATGGGAGAAAACGGTCCTTTCCACTATGCAGTTTGTGTTTTGTTTGTGGGTCGTATTGTAGACACCAGGTCTCATCTCCAGCTATAATACACTTTAAGAAATTGATGTTCTGTTTCGCAGTAGTTAGCAAATCTTCACAGCAAGCTTTTCTGTCTTCTTTTTGCTGTTCTGTCAAAATCCGAGGCACAAATCGAGCACAAACTTTTTTCACTTTCAGCTTTTCAATTAAAATTAATCTACAGTTTTCTTTGCTTATCCCAAGCACGTCTGAAAGTTGCTGAGTTATTAAACGTCTATCAGCTTTTACCAAAGACCGAATTTTCTCCACATTTTCTTCATTCTTTGATGTTGAATGTCGCCCTGTCTATGGTTCATCTTCAATGCTTTCTCGCCCACATTTAAAGCGGTTGTACCACTCATACACTTGTGTTCTTGATAACGATGTATCACTATATACTGCTCGAATCATCTCTAAAGTTTCGGTAGCAGAATTACCTAATTTGTAACAACATTTATATTACAACGTTCTTCCATTCCGAAGCAAAAATTTTTGTACAATGACTTTTCAGTGAATAAAAATTACTACGGCGTTTTGATATCTAAATGACTAAATAACCAGTTTAAAATGGCTTTAACAAGAGTTGGGATGCCACTCTTTCTAGCCAAGTGATTATTCTTTCATCTTTTTATTTTATTATTTCATCTTTTGATTTGTCCGGTTACTTTATGGGCGCACCTTGTATTTCGTTGTACTCCAAGTTTCTCTTTCCGTTCCCTGTGGAAACAATATCTTTATGACAAAACGTCCAATCTTATAGCATATTTTCTAGGTCGTAAGAACATTATTTTAAATCCTTTAAAAAATTACCAATATATATATCAGACTCATTTTAAATGCAATTTCAATTCGATTAACTATGCGTAAATGATTCACGAGGTAATGAGACAAGTTTTGTATCTGAAGTGTGAAAACAATGTTTATGGCGGTAGTGTTATGATATTATTAATTTGCGAAAAATATGTAATTTGAGAAGGTTATGAGTTTCTCGGCATTTTTTTCGGCAATGGAATTTTTATTAACATAAGTAACATTTGATGAACAATATTAAAATTCAGTTCATGGATGAGGGGGCATTGATTTTGTCGGTTTATCAATCTTCTTCAATTAAAGTTTTAATTTATTACGCCTTTAAATTTTCTATGAAAATTATGAAAACATTACATTTTTAAGAAAACATTTCTATGAAAATAGTTTTATACACTTAATTTAAAATCCAATATATAATTAACCGATGTATAATTATTTATTATATAATGGTATTTAAAAAATTGTATTTTTTATTATGTATTATATGTTTCTATAAAACAAATATACAAAATTCCCGATATATAATGTGAGACCCATTTTATATATGTAATTCTAATTCGCTTAGTCGTCGCAAGAGGGCCATGTAATACTCTCATGCGAAGCTAGATGTTACTTTCAGCCGCAAGTATTGTATCTGAAATAAGAAAGCAGTCAGAAGACAGTTCTATTAAAACGTTATTAGTTTTCTAAAAATACGACACCTAAGAAGAAATAAGGATCTAAGTTTTTATATCTGTAATGGAATCGTTATTAAGCCCAATAATAATATTCAACAAAGTTAAATCCAGTGCAAGCAAGAGAGTGGGATGATTTTTTTCGAATTATCAATCTTCTTTCATAAAAGTTTTGTTTTATTACGTCTTCGTTATTCCGGAATTTCCATAAATTTAAAAATTTGACATTTTCATAAAATAATTTCATAGCCACTAATACATGCAGGTTTCCTCTACTGTGTTCGCCGGATGATGGCCGAATGTCTAGGGCGCTGGCTTTCGATACCAGAGTTTGTGGGTTCGAATCCCACTTTTTGCATGGACGTTTGTAGACATATGGAACTGGCTTTAAGCAGTAGGTTTCGGTATAATTAAACTAGCGTAGCAAAATGATCGTAGTGATCGAAACTAAACTAAACTTTCTACTGTGAACAATCTGCACAAATCCAACAAAACGAATCTTTAAATCATTTTAGATGATATCTGAGAAATACTTGCTCAGAAAAATAGAAAGCTCGTAAAGTACGCTTTAAAAATATCTTTCCCTTATGGACCTCTAATAATAAAGAAGCCAGCAAAACTTCGTGGAAATTTATGTAACAATGTCAAGATGTACCTACCGGCAGAGAAAACTGCCTGCTGCTTTGAAAAAAAATAGTTTCACGTTTCTAGTGAAAAATAATCTCTTTTTTACTTTACTGTCAGGTGTTGGTCGAATGGCTAGAGTCTGTAGGTCCAAATCCCATTATTAACTTTAAAGTTTGTAGTGGTTAAGAACCGGCTTTATACAGTATGTCCCTGTCAAATTACCACTCGTAAAGAAAAGATAAAAAATACCTCTCTCGACCAGCCCAAATTTTTTTTGTTTGTCTTCATATAAAAACCCAAATTCAAAAGTATATTTTCACATTTCAAAAAAGTTATTTTTAGCAACTTAATACTTTACCAATATTTAACTTCATAGGAATTTTATATAAATATTCTAAATCGCTTGAAAACCAGTGCAGAGGAATACGGTACCTTCACTACATGTAACCGTTGCAACCAATATTCGCTGCAATTGTTGACAAGCAAAATAAAAGAGTCCTAATCACAAAATGGGAGGCTCCGAAAAAAAATATTGTCTACCTAACGTAGTCGACCTGAAGTCGTTTAATATGAAACAAACATTTTGCGCAATTGAGATACATTTGCTACGCTGGGCATGTGCCCGGCGTAATCAATCGGCCGGCGTCTCTTCAATCTTACAATATTACTTGGATTACAATAATTTATTGTGTAGGTTTCAGCAACATAACTGCTTAGCATGCTTAAGGGTTTAAAATCATAATAGTTGAAAAAAGTTAAAATTCATTGAAAGCATATGTCAGTGTTCGTATTAACGATTTATCCTTCATGTTTCATAAAACTTTACTTTTGATACTTCTTTGAAACATCTTTAAGCAATAAACATTTAATATTCTTACGAAATCTTCTCATAGCAACTCAAAGAAAGGATTTTAACTTGTGGTAAAAATTTTCATAAATAAAAATATTAATATTTAAATGATTTCAGATCATACCAATGAAACGCGCCGGCTGTAAATTAGAATACTTCAAAACCCCAAGTAAAATAGTTCTATCCCCAATAAAACTTCTTTTGCCTAGTGATACTAACCGGATATTCTTAGATGTCGGATCGATTTAAACACCTAAATAAACTAAAATAGAAATTCTCGCTAAATTATTTTGCCCATAACAAGAGCGAAACCTGCGTCGGTGACAGAGTCTCTGGGTTCGAATCCCAAATTGGCTTGAACTTTTGTAGCCGTTCGGAACTGGCTTAAAGCAGAAGGTATCGGTCTAATTATCCCTCGTGCACCCGAAAATGACGCTGGAATTCTCATTCAACAATTCTTTCTTCTTTACTCCTTTTTGTATAAGTTATAGAAAATCCCCAATTAAGAAGTATATTTTGAAAATACGAAAAAAATATTTTAAACTCCCTGATGCTTCACCAATATTTTATTTCAGAGTACATTTATATACAATTTCTCTATCCAACACATGCTAGACTATTCATGAGTAGGGTAATTCCTTAAAATACGCAGTCTCTACCTAGTGATGAAGCGGTACTTTCAAACTGGAGACCAGCAACTTATTTCTCCCATGCGCACAGCGCCGTCAAAACAGGAAATTTCCTGCTATTTATCCCCCCACCCCCAGGAGAATCCTACGAATAGAGCAAGCATCATCTTGCTTCCCAATACATCCAGGCAGCTTTTTTTTATAACAAATGTACAATTTACTCCATCAAAATAATAATAATAGATATTTACAATAACATAAATATCGTAAATGAGCTTTACATGACATTTGGTATAGCACAGTATTTACAGCATATTTTTATATACATTTTGCAAATAATCTAGAATATAATTATACTTGCATGCCAGTACCTCACATATAAGTCGAAAGTTGTTGTCTAGCAGGCCAACTCAAAATCGACCAATCCGGTGACAGACGTAGTCGACCCCAGCCCCTTGCCAGCACATTTCAGCTGGAATCGTAGAGCCAAATACGACAGCGGCGGTACCTGCAATCGCGAAAGAAATACAAACATAATGGTCGCCTAGAACAGCTTTACTGAACCTCTTTTTTCTCGGGTCCCATGCATATGTTTGCCACGGTACGCGGACCGCAACATAGCACATTATACTGTATAACATAATTATGTAAAAAATAAAACTCAAAACCTAAAGGTAGTCAAGCGGTTATTTAAAAATTAGAATGATTTTTAATGTCGAGATAATTTTTGGACTCTTTTAAAGAAATCAGCTTTCTGCATGCTACATGTTACTTTCAATACGTCATCCAAGATATGAATCAGTAAAGCGATTTCTGTATACGTTCTTTGGATATTTCATTTTGGAATAGGATGATTCATAAAGATACGTTGATTCTAATACCGTGGGCAGTTGTAGGTATCACAGTTTTGTACAGTTTCGAATATCTCGGGCCCAAATTTCTAAAATATGTTTATAATTTTCCCTATCTGACAATGAGTGTGAGTGTGAGATTTTTGGGATGCCCATAAAAGCTTGGTGGGTCCTTTGCGGCCCAGTATAAGTACCACTGACCTTAATACAAATAAGATAATATATACAAATAACAATAAATTTAATAACAACTCGTCGGGTTCCATGAAAAGTTCCCATAATCAGCCCTTAATATTAGGGTCTGTTCACTTACCATCCTTCACAGTGGGGAGCTCGGCCGATATAATATAGTTCCCACTACTCTTCCTGAAGGTAAAATCAGTCAGTGTCAGCGTTAAACATTCCGTTGGCGCTGACTGGTTAAATGGGTCAATGATTAATATAGAATTGATTTAAAAATTTTACGCTGACGCTGACTTATTCCTTGTGAACAAACCTTTAATCTTTTCTACTGTTATTTCGATGGAATAACAGTAACATAACAAACTTAATATTAGGTGATAATTTTCTAATCCCGTACAATTTCTATCATTATAGCTACTACAGTTACCACACTTTATCTGGTGTGGACAAACTTTATGATAATCCCAATTACATTTTTCTCACCTTTTTATTTCGTAGAATACATGGTGATATGTCCAAATCGCCAGCAGTGAAAGCATATATTTGCACTTTCACTCATGTAAAGCAAACGGCCAAAATTTGATTGAAGTAATGAATCACAAATATTAATGTTAACCACGAGAGAGAAAACTTTGATAAAGAAATTATTTGCTTAATATACTATGCATGAAATCGGTTAATATGAGATTTTAACTCCTATAATCTGCACTACCCCGCGTTCTCGAGTAAGTGCCTTCCAGCGTCTGCAGGCAGTGCATCTATGCCCGGCTTTACACGAGATATTATGATATAGCAATGCATAAAACTTCAGTGATCAGTAAATAACGAAAGTAAGAAGGAAAATAGAAAGTGGGGAAAACAAAAAGCTTCTGTAGTACAGGTACTTTTTGTAGTGTAGTAAACAAAAAGTCCCCACTATTACTTTTAATAGTGGGGAAAATTATCTCCCTATAAATGTCAACATTGAGAAAATAAAATTGGGAATTAGTGATTTGCCGAATAGTCTACCCCTATAAAGGTAAAACATGGGGGGAAAAGACACTGAGCGAACAAAGAACAGGACAAACAATTAAAAGTTACGAGCAAGAATGGCATAGGGCCATTTCTTGTTAGCTGGGTCGTCATCGGCAAGATTTTTAATAAGATCATTTGGTAAATCTTTATGGAAGTTAATAGGAAGATTGTGAAGATAATTTTTAATAGTGGGGAGATTTATCTCCCTATAAATGTCAACATTGAGAAAATACCATTGGGAGTTAGTGATTTGCCGAATAGTCTACCCCTATAAGAATGTCGTTCTCTGATTTTACAATATGACCTGGATTTTAATCATTTATTGTGGTGGTGTCACATATATTATCTGCATTGCCTGCTTTATGGCTTCAAATCATAATTGTTTGACAAATTAAAAAAGATCGAAAGCTTAAGAGATCATTAATAGAACAATATATCCTTCATACTTCAGAAAACGTATATTTTGTAACTTCTTTAAAATTTCTTTAAGCGAATAAATAATTAATATTTGTGTGAAATAATTTCATTCTTAAACAAAGAAATGGTTTTCATCTAACTGAAGTCTGCAAAAATCCTAAAATATATATTTAAATGACTTCAAATCATACGGAAAACCACCGGCCTATGAGTTAGAATGCTTCAAAAGCTTTTGTGACATTTTTCTATTCGAAATACAACCACTTTTGTCCAGTGATACTTCCGAGACATTCTTACTCGTCTGCTGGATTGAAACATCTAAATCCCCTACCAAACAAGCTGTGGTAAATTTTATTTGCCCATAACAATAGCGAAAGCTAATTCTAAGCATATAAGGCGCATGTGTAAAGACAAAGTGCCTCCCCATAAGATACAAAAAATATAAATAAATAAATAATTAATATATATATATATATATATATATATATATATATTGTAAATTTTACCCTTTTTAAAGTTGTATGTTAAATGTCTAATTTTATTTTAATTTTAAATTATATCCAATGGAAAATGTATTTAATATAAAGGTATCTGATCAGAAAATTGATTATACATTATTTTTTTTTATTATTCGAACTTTCGTTTCACGTTCCTTTTAAAAACAACATATCTCTGTTATTTACTCCTTTTCAGACATGTCTTATTCTCAGAATGTTCAAATTAAAAATATATTTTTAAGGTGCTAAGAAAATTATTTTAAATGCTTTACAAAATTACCAATGTATAATTTAAGACTCGTTTTATATATTATTTTAATTCACAGAACCGCTAAGATGAGCGAAAAATAAGAACTGTACTATTTCATATTACGTTAGCAGCTCCTTTCTGCTGAAGTTTTGTACTTGTAGCAAAAGCCAATTCACGAGGCGGTTGTGTTAAAGTGATATTAGTTTGCTGAAAATGGGACACTTAAGAAGAAATGAGTTTCGCTGATATTATATCGGTAATGGATTCTTTATTACGTCAAGAAATAATAGTTCAACAAAGTTAAAATACAGTGTATGCAAAAGAGTGTATTGGCTTTTCGGACTTTCATTCATTTTGTATGCCAGTCTTGTTTTATTAGTTTATTAAAATTTCTTCAAAGATAAAAATTTAATATTTTTATATTTCAAAGCCATTAATACAAGTGGTATTTATCTATAAAGTGGTTTTAAAAAATGTCTGTCTCTAAATTCAACCACTGATGCCCATTGATTCAAACCCTTGCTCGTCACGAAATAATAAAATGGCTTTTAATGAACGTATCGAAATAAACGAATTAATTTCTATTTATAATTCATCCCACAACAAAACTCATCCAACAATGCATCAAGTCTATTTTTGCTTTCATTCTAAATTGTATAAACGTGAAAGTGAATTTAATAGAGGGTGCCTAAGTACCTGATCATATCTCATTATATTCCATGTTATATTTCACATTTCATGGAGGAAAAACACCTCCTCTTCTGTACCTCTTTGTGAGATATAATGCTTTAAAAACACTCAAAGCATTAGAGTTTGTGCGATATAAAGCATTATATACCTACAGGGGCTTGTAGAGGCCTTGTTGTACAGAGCGCTGGATTTCGGTGTTGAGAATGTTCGGATCGAATCCCGACGTCGCGCAAGTAAAATACCTCCGTTTGTGTCATCCTACATAGGGGATAATGCTGGTCCTCCTGTATGGTGCCCCCATAATAAAATTACCAGCAAACTGAGGTGAAGTTTAGGTGAATGTCTACACTACAACTGCCACGGCTTTAGAAAAAAATTCCTTACTCCTTTTTATATCTTCATTTTCTAAAAACCCAAATTTAGAAAAATATTTTGAAAATACAAAAAAAAAAAAATATTTTAAATACCTTCATATTTTACAGTAGTTTTACACTAATTTAATAAGTTAAATTGTTTGAAAGCAGCACAGTATTTTTCATCAATTAAATGTTTTAAATTTTTCAGCCGTTCGTTTACAGAAAAACTCATTAGTACTTTTGTGAGAATTTTTTGTCTATTTTTACTTTGGATCGCATTACGGAAAATTGTCTCGTTTTCTATCAGTTGTTTATCTAAACATTTTTAAAGTTTAGGCACAAAATTTTTTATCATAAAAAGTGCTCCAGTTTTATTTTTCTTGAAAAATACTTACTCTTAAAACTCTGACTGTTGTGACAAAGAAGAAACATTCGAAAAAGTTCTATAACTACAAAGCAGTTGCTCCTGAAGAAGGGGTGTAAACTTCAAACAAGGGCTACAAAAAATCATTGCTTCTTTTCTGGCAGAGTTTAGAATATAGAAATTTGAGTAGAGATTAATCCAAGGAAAATGTTCTTATTTTCAATATTAAATTTAAGGAAGTCAAAGGAAATTCAATCTCGTTTTTTTATTTTTTATTTTTGACTCTATATGCAAAATGAGAATATCCAATAGTCTTATTTACAACATTAAAGAAACTTGGAATTGAAAATAAGTAATTTGTGGTGAAATAAGACATGCTTTTTTCATTCTTTTTTTTCAATTTGTGTACCATTTTTTCCAAATGTTCTAGGCCCATTCCATATTATTTAAAAGCTTATTTTTTTAAACTTAGGGTAAACTTTTTTTAAAAATTGAATTTTACCATATATAAATATATATATGAACAAAATTGTGCGTTAAATTCCTTTTTTAAAACTTTAAAGCTGTAAATAATTCTTTTTTCTTACTCAATCTGCCTGAATCTTTTTAGGATTTGCACATTTTTACTTCTTATCATAGTCTACAAACATGGAAATTATATGAAGTTTCAAAGAAAGAGGCACAGTTTTGTGAATAACACTTCAATCAAAAATCTTGAGAAAATTGGAAGAAATTCGAAGAAAATGAATTCGCATGGAGCATTTTGAAAATTGCTTACATTTTTGAAAATTATTTGTAAAACAACCGTTTTTGGCTCTTGGGAATATTTTTCTTCAGATTCTTGTGTTCCTCTAACTGCATTTCGAATTCTGTTGGCTTCACGCTCTTCTGTTTTCTTTATCACATTGCTCATTTCTCAACAATCTTTGACATTTTGCCCTTACTTCTGCAGGATTAAAAGCTCTCCTCATTTTGGGCATTTTAAAGCATTAATTTACAGCTAGCCAATAACTTTTGAATGGATTTTTTATTATAGAAAAATAATCAATAAGGTTTGAATGGATTGATATCACATTCAATATTAAAACACATCAAATCTGATAATTATTATAGAAAAAGTATATACACGTATTTCATGCTCGGAATTCTTTCTCAAAACAAATCGTCTGCTACGTTTTAATGCCACTTTCAGACTTTCTTAATTATAATATACACGTATTTAATGATTGTAATTCTTTCTCAAAACTAAATCATCTGCTATGTTTCAATGTCACTTCAGTTATATAAATCATCGCGTCAAGAATAAACGCACGTGTTTCTAGCTAAGTCAACGTGTCCTGCAGTATATTTGAGTTTGAACAGGTAGCTTGGGATATTTTCATTTCATGAAATTGATAGATAACACATTCATTGAAAATGAATGACTTTCCATCCTTATATTTTCATTTTTAAAAAGAAATATTTATATTTATTTTTAAAAATGAAAATATAAGGATGCCACGTAAATGAAAATAATACATCAAATTCATTCTTGCATGCACCAATATATGAATAAATCACGTTTTTATTTCATGTCTCTTTATTTTTATGGAAATGTTGTAATTTAATTGGCAACAATGAAATGTTAGAATGGCTTTGAACAAAAATATCCGTTGATACCGCGAAACTTGTTCTAACATAATTCGGGAATGGAAAGTCGTAGAGGGGTGAAAATAGTCTATAACTTTCTCGCAAGTTCAAGCAATAAGTTGTCCAAGTGTCATCGCAATCGGATGAACGGTACGGCAGAGCATAAAATACGATCAAACAAACAAACATTCATTTTTATATATATAGATTTAAATTCGCTTACTTGGCGCGCAATGCTTCGCTCACACGCATTCTCCTCGTGTAACACTAGCAGCTACATTGCACTGTCAGTGTTGTATCTGTAATAAGAGTATAATCCACAAGGCGGTAGTGAAAAAATGCCATTGGGTTGTTGAAACTATGGTATTAAAGAATTGATTAGTTTCTCTGCTTTTATATCGGTAATATATTCTTTATTACGTCAAGAAATGATAGTTGTAAAAAAACGGAAATAAAATATATGCATAACAGTTCATTCATATTGAAAAATTACCATTCTTGGTTCATAAATGTATCGTTTTATTAGTTCTTTTAAATAAATGCTTCTTCTGCCGGGGTTTCTTTAAATAAATGTAAGTTTAATTATCTTATCAAATCATTTCATAGAGAGTAAAACAAGCGGTTTTTTCAACTCTGAACTGATAGTGATTTGATTCTGAGATTCGTACAGTAATTTCAAAAGGATTACAAAATGCCTGAAAAGAGAACATTATTTATAACATGTGACTGCTAGAATTCGCAAAGCTAGCCATCTTTACTTATATAAAAGCCTAGAGTAGAAAAAGTGTAGGTAAACATTTCGGGACGGACCAAATCAGGAACATCTTAACATTGCGACGCCATTTTCTGAAATTTTTCTTGAAAAATACCATAAAAGTTACATATTTTGAAAGCCCTTTAAAAAATATGAAAATTTCAAGTGAACACCCTAGCTCAAAACCGTTTAGTTTTTGAAATATCTTCAAATTAAAATATCCATTTAAAAGAATCATTTATTTAATTGAGTCATCCACTTAAATTTTGAATTAATTCTACTTCATGGATTTTCATATTCCCTTTAAATAACTACATTTTTAATGTTTAATTTTAATTTTAATTAAATTGTGTTTCATTTTTATTTGCGTTTTATTTTTATTTTATTTTATTGTTGTTTACTGCTGTTTAAGTATCGTTTTCAGCAATGCCTGCTGTGGGGTGAGTCATTCACTTTTGAAACAGTTTTGGTTTAGTTTTGATTTAGTTTAGTTTTGTTTTGTTGTTTACTGCTGTTTAAGTACAGTTTTCAGCAATGTCCAATGAAAATGATGAATCAGCTCTTGAAACGATGATCAGCATTCCATCATTTTTGACGGGGGTTAAATACTCGTATTTAATAAATTTTTCTCTCGAGCCACACGCATATGCCTGTTACGTTAGGCAGGCCGCCATATAAGTACACTATAATCTCATAAAAAATGTCAAAATAAAACGTAAATGTATCCACACTGTTACTTATAAAACAGTTTGTTTTTATTCTGTGGGGACAAACTTAGGACTATTTTAGAAATATCAGGCTTATATATATTTGCAATTTGCTAATATAAATACATCTACAAGGGCAGAATCATCAACCGGATTTCTATATATATTCATCGATTGTTTGAGTTTGGAATTGTATGGTTCCCAAAGATACGTCAACGTAAGCAGCAGGTGGCAAATTTTTGTACAGTATTGTATTTTAAAGCAATATTTTTCCAAAACTATGTTTATAAATGCACTTGATTAATAATACGCATTTCAGATAGCTCTTAATAGCTTGGTAGGCAGTACGTTGGGTATCCGTAATCTAGGTGATTATGATATTCCCCATGTTTCCATTATTTTTCAAAAATTTTAAGCCTTAAGTATTTATTAATAAGTTAGTGTTTGTTTTTCAATACGTCCGGTGGCGTAGTGGTTACAAGCTTCAAGCTGCCACACCGCAGGTCTAGAGTTCGATCCTGCGAGTGGGCAAGGTTGACTCAGCCTTTCATCCCTTGAGTGGGTAGAAAAATGAGGAACAGTTTGCTTGGGAACTAAACTCTAGGGTCCCACGTTAGATTGTCCGCCTGACTGGGTCATATGCTGTATGGCATTATAATATGCTTAGTATAAATTTAGGGTATGAAAATATGACTTGACCATGTCTGAAAATATATCTTTCTAGACCGTGGTCCAAGCCCACGGTCAAGAAAGCAGAGGTGGACATCGCCGGCCTTGGTCCAAAGCTGACTGTTGTGCCGTTTGTTTAGCTTAGTCTTTATTAATACACCATAAAAAATCAGGTTCAAGGTCTTTTGTCTCTTTAAAACAAAATTTCATTTTTTAACCGCATTTATGTGTAGCGGCGGATAGCAGAAAACGATTTCACATTCAGTGTTTTTGATTGATCAGTGATGCAGAAAATAGAAAATTACATAATTTTAAACAATTTACTCCGTGGGTCTAGGAAAACATGATTCAGACTTACTCATCCCAACCTCTTTTCATACATCTCTTAATGAGGAAACGTCCACTTTTAAAATATATATTTATGGTGCTAATAAAAATGTTTAAAATACTTTACAAAATTACCAATATATAATTGAGACTCATTTTATATGTAATTTTAATTGCTTTAACTGTTAGAAATCGAAGTTCCATAATCTTTGGATATTTCATGCATACTCTCATAAACCTGAGAGTTCATTTCTATTTAAAGGCATGATCTAAGGAGGAAACCGATATTATATTTCGGTGTACTCAAAATTTCGTTTTACGTTCTCTGTAAAAACATCTTTCTTTGAATTACTCGATTTTACACATATATTGATGACAAACCATCCGGTTTTGTAGTATATTTAAAAGTGGTAAGAAAATTATTTTAAATGCTGTAGAAAATTACCTACATATAATTTCAGACTCATCATATATATATATGTATACACAACGGAACCCCGATTTTACGTTTTTCATTGGACCAACGGTAAAAAACGTACGAAACGGGAAAACGTAAAATCGGGGTTAAAACATAAACTAAGCATAGTATAGGCAATTTTCACGGACCGGCAGAAAATGACGTATGAAGCGGGATTGTGTGGTGTTATCTGATGTAATGTTACTGAGGTGAAATCTCTTGTGCGGTGAGCTGTCTTCGTTATTCAGATTAATAAAAATATTTCACGAACTTTGGGTTTCGCATACGGGTTGTGCGAGCTATTCAATATATTCCTGCACGATCCTCGGTGACAACGACTACCAGTAACCGTAATGCCTGCTTTAAGTATTTGCGAATTTTGTGTGCATATCATCACACACGCACACACACACACAAATATATATATATATATATATATATATATATATATATATATATATATATATATATATATATATATATATTTATATACCGGGTGGCCATGATTAAACTGACAGTGCTAACTGTAGCGCGATCTATTTGCGAGAATGACGCCACATTTTGTAGGAAGATTAAACAAGACGGGGGACGAAGGATTCCGCGAAAAAATAAATTAGTTCCAAAAGTCACCGCGTGACTTTTGGACTTTTCACTGTGTAATAGAAAATAGAGTCTTAACAAATGCAAATCAATACGGAAATTACCTTTTATTTTGCATTCAAATGAGGTTCAATGTGGCTGCCGTTGTTGTGGACCACATATTGCATTCTGTGCACAGTATGCACAACAGCAGAAAGTAACATGTCTGCTGGAATCTCCCGTACAGTCCGTGATATGTTATCCTTCAACGTAGCCAGGTCCTGGACCACTCCTTGATAGACCTTGGACTTAAGGTAACCCCATAGCCAGAAGTCGCATGGGGTAAGGTCAGGCGACCGAGGTGGCGATGCAGTTGGAAAGTAGCGGCTAATGACTCTTTCTGTTGTGAATTTCTGTCGTAGCAGCTGTTGAACTCGTACAGCAACATGTGGAGGGGCTCCATCTTGCATGAAAATGAATTCCCCAGGCATTGTCTTTGCTGAAGTGCCGGAATGACAAAGCTGTTCAACATGTGGCGATATTTCTCTCCGGTAACAGAACAGGTTTCCGGTCCTGTCGGGGTAATGTTCTCATAGAAGAATGGACCTACGATAAATTCCGCTGTGAACCCACACCAAACAGTTACCTTTGGTGAATGTAAGGGAATTTCTGTGACTGCATGTGGTGATTTGTCATCCCAAATTCGGCAGTTCTGGGTATTCACAGTTCCATGCAGGTAAAAGTGAGCCTCGTCTCCCCATAAGATTTTCCACTACCAAGCATCATTCACCTCCATTCTGGCAAGAAAGATGAGAGCAAAAGTCAATCGCTTATCATGGTTGGGGTACAGTAACTCCTGTACACGGCTGATCTTGTACGGATATAAGTTGATAATCTTTCGTAAGATTTTTCATACCGTACTGTAAGGCATATCCATATTCCGAGCTAATCCACGAGCTCTAGAGGTGGCAGCAATATTGTCTGGTCCTCTGTCGACAATCGCCGTGGCAACTGCTTCGATTGTATCCTGTGGTACAGGTTTTCGTCCTCTGCCTGACTGAACCTTCAGAGAACCTGTTTTCTCAAACGTCGCAACCATTGCTTTTAGCCCATTAACTGACACAGGACCGTTACCTTTACGCATTATTTTGTGCGTTCTAAAAGCACGAAGAGCGGCTGACGCGTTGCACTGGTTGAGGTAAAAGAATTTGACCAGTAACGCACGCTCGACTAAAGAAGGAGACATTGCACATAAACTTTCAATCCGATTGATTCGAAACGTAACACATTGCCTTTTAAAACCCAAGCAGCTGGCACTGTGACAATGGATGTAACGTGAAATTTGAATAAAGAACTTCTTCTGCTCAGCGTACGTGATATTGCAGATCACGAGACTTTATCGGTGTTTATGTAGATTTTACGCTATTTTAAAAGTGTTGCCATATTGCACTTGAACTAAATAAGAAAATGTGCATAATAAAAGGTAATTTTATTCCGTATTAATTTGCATTTGTTAACACTCTATTTTCTATTACACAGCGCCAAATATTCCCCTAGCGGTGACTTTTGGAACTAATTTATTTTTTCGCGGAATCCTTCGTCCCCCGTCTTGTTTAATCTTCCTACAAAATGTGGCGTCGTTCTCGCAAATAGATCGCGCTACAGAACACTGTGAGCACTGTCAGTTTAATTATGGCCACCCGGTATATATATATATATATATATATATATATATATATATATATATATATATATATATATATATATATATATACAGATGGTTATCAAAATAATAGAAACACTGAGAAAAATCATGAAAACCTTATTTAATACGGGGCAGGATCACCTTTGCCATGTAATACCTCCTGATTCACCTTGGAATTGGATTATACAAGTCATGAATAGTGGTTAAGAATATATTATACCATTCTTCAGGGAAAAATCCTGAAAAAATCCTGTAGAGATGCTGTGTTGGATATCGATACCTTTATCTATCCGCTTATACAGATCACAGTGATTGGATGATTTATAGTCGGGGGGGTTGTACAGGGCAAGATAAGATATTTGACTTCTTTTTCATGCTCTTCAAACCAATACTTGATACATATAGCTGTATGTATAGGGGGATAATCATCCTGGAGAGCGCCCTATCCTGCAAGAAATAATGTTTGCACCATAGGATGGACTAGTGAGCTAAAATTTCGACAGTGTCCTTCTCATTCATTCATTTCAGGGTTACCATAGGGCTTGAAGTAAACCATGAGATGACACCCAAAATCCTGATAGATATACCTCCAAGATTGACAGTTGAGATGAGATAACCAGAATCTTACTCTTATGTAGGTGTTCTCCGGACATACGCGCGTCTTGTTGCGAGGAACAATGTGAACAATGATTCACCGGTCCAAACGCCGTTTTTCGACATATTTCTCGACCAGATTTTGCGCTCATGGTACCATTGTGGAAGATATATTTGATTGGCATCTATTACAAGAGGCTTGGGAATAACTATTGTTCCGTAACTGCTTTCTTTGTGAAGTTCCCTTCTACGACTAATGGAAGTTGATACCAGAACATGCAGAATCCGGTTCAGCTCTTTAGACATTTTGGTTGCAGTTGATGTCTTTCTTCGTGCCGCAATCCACTTCAATAGCTCGTCAACCTCTTTCACTCAACTCTCATTTTAGTCCACTATTCTGTTTGGCAAAGGATATTTTTCCGTGCACTCTGTATGTTATCATGACTTTCGATACCATAGCTCGAAAACCATCCATTAGCCTGGGGGTTGCAGTAAGAGATACTCCAACAATTTGCCCTTTTCATAAGGTTTTTCAATTTACACTGTTCCCCCAAAAAACAAGATGACCTTAACTTCATTACTCCTACCTGACTATAGAGTAATACATAGACTATATTATATGAAAAAAATACCGGTGCCAGTCTTGTTTTTTTAAGGAGTACGAAGCACATTTATGAACACCACTAATAATGATTCGTGTACCCATTATTTTGATAACCACCTGTATATATATATATATATATATATATATATATATATATATATATGAAATGTCCGGAATGTACATCTCATGAAATAGGAGCTTACATCGCGGCCGGAAAATAATAAAGTCCGCCTCAGGAACAAACTAATTTATTAACGAGTAATGCAACACATTCGCTTCGAGTCAGTCCAGCGTCTCTTCGTAGAAGCGTCAAAATACCATTAGCGCAGAGAGGTTGCCAAAATTGGCGGAGGAATTTAGTGTGTGGAAAGGCGAGGCGTTTCGTCAAAGAGTAGGAAAAATGATTACCGGGACAGAGATAAAGTTCTAAATGGGCGATTATAGGGTGTTAGTAATATTATCACAGAATATCCCCCCATCTAAAATGGAATGGAGCCGCGGCCGTCGACTGCAAGACACTCCAGATAGTAAAAACAGGAAAATTAGTAGTTAGAATATTAGGTTGAAGCTGGCTCGAAAATCACAAATTTTTATGTTAAAATGTACATTTGAAAAACATAATAATATGGCATAATCTTAAAAAACAAATAGCTGGAAAAAAATAAAATGGAATGGTACACTTAAATGAAAACACTAATACCGACAGATATAAAGAAGTTCCAAATACAGATACAAGTAAAAATATTGTGCAGGTCTCAGTCCCTGACATGTATCACAGACTGGAAGTGTTCAGAGTCCTGGAAGGGTACAGTTTAACTTGTTATAAAAACGTTATTATTTTTATTCACAGTCTTTAATCGTAGTATGGTTTAGCTCTTTTTGGAGATCTCATGGGTTGTAGTCACTTTTTAGAAAAAATAATGTTCTCTGTTCTTTATGGATCGTTTCACATTAGTTATTGATTTTTTTTAATACACTTTCTATATTTTATTTATTTATTTATTTTTTTATCATTGGTTTTCAATTTCAATTTTTTCTCTAGATCATGTAAAAAAAATATTAAAAGTTATTTCAGCTATTAGTAGAATAAATTTACCAAATGCTGTCAAAATTTCTTTCAAAATCACTACCAAATGTCTGGTACCTGATGTTGCAAAATTCGAACAAAATACAATTCCAACCATTGACACTGACATTCAACTGTTGTGGGGAAAAAAGCAAGACAATACAAGCATAAATTTGAGGTATGTGACCTGTTGTAAGTACATAATCGTGAGCGTTTACAAAAGGGAAGGTGCTTCCAACCTGAAACTCAAGTTGGGCCAACTGCACAAAATGAAAAGGGGCAGGCAAGTTTCTCAACATGAGACGGAAAGGCAACTTTTCAAAGGGAACATTTGAACAGTGCGAAGAGACAGGGAGCTGAGTGAGTGGAAACCCCAGTATAAAAATCAATAATATTTATCTACTACATAGTATTTTTCATATAAAATGTAGTAAGCTTCAAAAGTAAAAAAAATTATGTGACTTTCACTTACACTCACGGGGTTTCTTCAAAATTAACTATGATGGCGATAGGACAGGAATGCTAAAATAGAAAGATTAAGGATAGCTGAATGATTTACATATTGGTGACTTATATGCTCACTTCACTACTTAAATTTAATTTTTTTTTCCGATTTTTAATTTTCTCCTGAAATATTTCGTAATTATCATCATGTTCGACATTTATTTTGTCAGTGTTCATTTTGCTTTTACTTTTACAATACTAGAAAATTTCAAAAATTATATAAGGGAGATCCGTGCAATATGGACCCCCTAAGCAAGAATGCTCATAAAAGATACATTATTTAAAGAAAAAGATTTAATTTGTTGGCTGTTCATAACAATTGTAGAGCTGCATGATTCAAACTTGGTAAAGTACTGTAGTAACTATTAATAATTACAGGAAATCAATTTTTTATTTTCGTGTCAGTGGTCCATATTACATATACATTTGTGTAATATGGACCGAACGTATGTGTAATCTGGACCACTGGCACGAGAATAAAAATTTTGATATAAAATGAAAGACGGACGCACAAATCTGTGCTTTTAGTAAATTCATTTCAAATACAGTAATCATCACAATAATAGTGTATCGGGTTGGTGATGTTGCAGAAAGCTTCATGCACCCATGAGCAGCATTTGCCGCATCTCATCCAGTCTTCCTCCGAACTCTCCCCGCAGAATGCGTGGAAAGTAAATGGTTCAGTAACTTAATTCCCAGCTGTCTCCAGGCCTAAGGCTCCTGGGGATGTCCCCAGTGAGACACTTGGAGCTGCCGGACGTTTTCGCTCTGTCGTCGTCTTCTGTGCAAGCATCTCTTTTTGAGATTTCTTTGTTACTGTTTCCTCTTTCCGACGTTGTTTTATGTCCAGCTTTGTCGCTTCTCTTTTTTTTTCTGGTACGGCATTCTTGAAACGGGATAAAGTCAGAACAGTGGCCTCTGAATTGTTCCCCTTCTCTTTCTTAGGCTTCTTTGTACGCAATGAGGAAGGGTAGTGATGTCTTCCACTGCAAACAAACTTCACTCCACAAACTACAATATGTAGTTTTATGACTAACGGGAACCGGGATGTTCTCCTAGACTACATCTTCTGAAGTTGGCTTTTCGGAAACAGACGCATTCTGCTAGACTGTAGAGTCAAGTGATGGGTCGATGGGAACTACATTTTCTGGAAAGTAGTCGTTGGTCTCGTCTTCTGATTGGAATCGTGGTGGGGCTTTATCAGAAACTTCGGATGGAGCGCAGTAGAAATCGTGAAACACATGGCGATTGACAGACCAAATCCCATCTGCACGGAAACCATCGGCAACGGTTTCAAGAGATGCCGACCGTGCATAAGCC
This sequence comes from Dolomedes plantarius, assembly GCA_907164885.2. Taxonomy (NCBI): domain Eukaryota; kingdom Metazoa; phylum Arthropoda; class Arachnida; order Araneae; family Dolomedidae; genus Dolomedes; species Dolomedes plantarius. The sequence goes on along the minus strand of OU015490.1, from coordinate 140,620,849 downwards.
TTCCCGAATAGTTCACACACTTGGAATTGCGAAACGTCCCGTCCAGTACGTTCGCTCATCTACTTATCCATCTCTTTGGAATAGTAAACGCTTAATGGACGAAAGAAAGCGAGGTCCAAAGGCTGTATTCGATGGTTAGTATGCAAAGGAAGTAATAGTATGACCTCCCTTCTTCTCTGGCCTGTTGTTGTGTAATTTGGACCAGTGGTCCATATTTCACAACAATGTATGGTTCATATTACACGTATGGACGGAGCAACGTTGTTTCCAATCACATATCGCTATGCAAAATGGTGCGCATATAACACATGCATGGATTGTTAAGAAAATAAGTGCATTTGCTACTATTAAAGTGAAAATTATATTAAAATTTCCTAACAGCGGAAAGTAATACTTTCATTTTAACATACATGTTACATCAATGATCATATAAACCAAAAACACAATTTCATAATCGTCCAAATGCAGGTACACATGTACAAGTCACCACCTGCTTTGGATATTCACTAAAGATAATGGGATTCTGCTATCTAGTGGTGAACAGATATATTAGCACATGGTCCATATTACATAATGGTCCATAATACACGGATTTTCCCTAATAACTGACCTGCTTAACGCACCAACTTTTGTACTGTAAATTACAATACTAAGTAAGAACTTTTTTAAGTGTAAAGCACTCGGATGGTGAACTTGAAAATTTGCTTATATAAAATTCTTTGATTTTCGAGCAGCGTTCGGCGTTCACTCGGAAATCGTTATTATTTTCTTGAAATGAATTATTTGGATGAATGTCGCTCACATACATTAAAAGTTGGATCACTTCTTGAAGGTCTAGTTGAATCGGATGCTGCAGAACTGGTACTTGACTTTACGAAGGCGTAGTCCGAAACGGGAACAAACAAATGGTGAGGTCAGGCGGGAAACAGAATTCGAAATCCCTACTGGAACGAACTGGAACAATGGCATCTTTACTTGCTTTGATTTTGTCGACTTCTGTAGCACTTTCATGGTGTTGGATGAGGAATGTTTTAGCTTTGGTCATTTCAAGTTGGTGAATTCAGGAACGCATGCGGAAATTTAAAGCAAAAGTCCTGTAGAACAATGGAGGGAATCCAAAGCGAAACTCGTGTAGAACGAAGACTTTTTAATTTGTTTCAAACGCCGAACTTGGTTGTTGATCCTAACCGACTTTCTGAAATGTCCGGAATGAACATCTCATGAAATCGTAGCTTACATCGTGGTCGGAAAATAATAAAGTCAGCTTCAGGAACAAACTAATTTATTAACGAGTAAAGCAACACATATTTTTCGCTTCGAGTCACTCCAGCGTCTCTTCGTAGAAGCGCCAAAATACCATTAGCTCAGAGAGGTTGCCAGAATTGGAGGAGGAAATTAATGTATGGAAAGGCGAGGCGTTTCAACAAAGAGTAGGAAAAGGGGTTACCAGGACAGATATAAATATCAGAATGGGCGATTATAGGTAGTTATTAATATTATCACAGAATCCTGTCGACTTTCTGAAATGACCCAAATTGGGTCATCTCATGAAGTAACACAATCGAGGCCGAAATAATACAGTTCAAAAATCATAAAGAAGAACTGAAGTTAATTCCATGAGAACAGCGGCAGGACATCTTATTCGTTTCGAGCTAGTCCAGCGTCTACGTCGTTAGAGCGCCAAAATACAATTAGGTCAGAGAGGTTGCCAGAATTGGCGGAGGGAGTTAGTGTGTGGAAAGGCGAGGCGTTTCGTCAAAGAGTACGAAAAGGGGCCACCAGGACATAGATAAAGGTCAGAATGGGTGATTATAGGTAGTTAGTAATATTATCACACACACACACACACACACACACACACACATATATATATATATATATATATATATATATATATATATATATATATATATAAGTGTGGCAATTATTGAGATGTATGAAAAAGAACTTCAAAACTTTTGAACCACTGGCGAGATACAGTGAAAACTTGGTGGTTGAATGCAGAGCCTGTTGGTATTTTTTTGAGCATGCGCACTCGTATTGTTGTTGTTCATGAAAATGTCGAAATACAGCGTTTCTGAGCGTATATCCATTGTCAAGGCTTACAATTCGAGTAAAACAGCCCGATTGCGGCTGAAAGGAAATCATCGGTGCAATATTCGTTGAAGGAGCGGTGATTGCTGATCGATATGTCAATATTTAAATTATCTCATCCCTTTTATCCAAAATGACACAGATTTCGAAAAAATGAGGTTCATGCAGGACGGAACACGACCCTATCTGATAAATAGAGTGTTTTAAGTCCTGGAAGACCCCTTTTGAGGGAGGATTCGGGCTTTGCGGTACCCAAAAGCCACTGGAAGGGGAATCGCTTGGCCACCATATTCTCCTGATCTCAACCCTTCTGACTCAGTTTTGTTGGGCAATATTAAAGACAAAATCTAAGCAAATAACCCCAAAACCATCGCTGAGCTCGAAAAAGCCATTCAAGAGGTCATCGAAAGCATTCATATCTCGACACTTTAGCAAGTTTTCCAGAATTTTCCAGAATTTTCCTCGTCGTCTGCGCCACATCATAGCCATTGATGCTGAGCATATCGAACATGTCATAAACTAAATCCGATTATCTGTAGTTTCTTTTCAAATTTGAATAAAATTTTTCAACTCGGTACACACTTTGGATAGTCTGCGCATGTCACAAAATTGTTTTTATTTCAGATTTTATTAATGAAACAGAAAAACATAACATTAAAATGTTTTAAAAGCACTACTAAAGATAATCTATCTCCCAATCCAAACTCTTTTAACCATTTATAATGATAATACCTCCTAGGTTATCACCAAGTCATAGGGTGACTTATAATAGTCGTATAGAATTGAATGAGTTACTTTCTGTTTGCTTTAAATCGAACAGCGGAAGTTATCTCTCAAGGTATACATTCACATTTCATGTTCACTCAAAATTGAATCATCATGCTTACTAAAATTTTGTAAAACTAAAATGAAGTACTCAGTTTACCAATCATAGAAATTTATTTTGCCTCATTTACTCGTACATTGTATAACATAAAAGTCTAATATTATAATTAAACTGGGTTGGTTATAATAAAACTTATCATATAAACTCCCTGGAAGGTCCTGGGGTGGTTATAATTAAACTTATCCTATAAACAGCACCCTACAGCTCAAACGGGTGAACGGAATGTAACCACATTGGGTATATATACTATACACGAGATTCACTCACGAAATTAGAAAATAAAGGTTCAAAATGTCCACCAGATGGCTAATGCTGCATAATCACTGCCTGAACGGGTGCGAGAAATATCTTCCCCTATTTGCTAGAAGATGCAGGAACCAACTGAGATCATAAATTCAAGGACAAGATTTAACTACGAGTCATTGATAGATAGCCGATGACCAACGACCGCTGCTGGCAGAAATTCGGACCGACGTAGTGCAACCCAAAATGAACTTATTAACGATTATCCACCAACGAGATCCAGAACTCATTTTAGTGGAACCGTAGAGTGTGGTGCCCTATGAAAAATAATCGGACCAAATGTTTACAAGGGGATATAGTGACTGAATCAAAGGGCCCGAGCTACATTTACAGAAGCCTCAGGATGACCATCTTTGCTATCGTTACCTTATTCATATCTCGCTTATTTACATTTTCGCCACTTGCCCGCAAGGGTCGACATTTATTTGCACATGATGAATGTTATGAACTGAAATATTGAACAATTGTGTAATATAATTTATTAGTATTATGAAGTTCAGATCTATGCTATGTGTAATATTATTATATATATATATATATATATATATATATATATATATATATATATATATATATATATATATATATATATATATATATATATATATATATATATATATATATTTGTAAATAAATGTAAATACATACATATCTAGTTTCTTATTTGAGAGTTGTACTCATTTTTTAATGATTCTTGTGAGGCAGAAACTGGTCGCAAAGCAACGCAACCCAACGAACTAAACTATCGATCACGACCTATGGACTTCCATATGGGTTGTTACAATCGTGTCCGGGACGATGCTAGGGGTGCTTAAAGGTGCTTAATGTGACCACAGTCAGTCAATTGCAAAATTTAAAGTCGATGGAAAATTTGATCAACAGACGATTCTAAGAGATTAGCTTCGCACATTAAGCATAATGGAGTTCTTTAAGGACCTGTTCAAATAGGAGACCGGAAGCGGAAACGTTGAGGTATTAAAATATATCTAACAACTGACAAACCTCAAAAAAATTAGCAACGGAATTTTTAACGCCTATGATTGGTTTGTTTCCGTCTCAGCGGCATATTTCCTTTTAAGCGTCCGCTACCGGACTCCTATGTGAAAAGTCCCTGAGTTATCCAACCTCAGGAGCTTCAGGAAGAGTAGTGGTAACTACATTACATGGATCGGGCTCTCCACTGTAGGATGATATAGCAATGCATAAAACTTCAGTGATCAGTAAAAAACGAAAGTCGGAAGGAAAATAGAAAGTGTGGAAAACAAAAATCCTCGATAGTACAAGTTAAGGTAAAACATGGGAGAAAAAAGAGACTGAGTGAACAAAGAACAGGACAAACAATTAAAAGTTGCGAGCAAGATTATAAAACCTCGTAACATCCCCTAATGTTTTATACACAGACCTGTTTTGCATAAAGCTGCCTCTTCTTTGCTCGCAAATCTCGAGATTTTTTTTTCTTATAACCGACGGCTTTTCCCGATTTTATAATTTGTTACTTATAAATCTTGTTCTGAAGTATTAATATTGTATATGTATTCCTTTTTTGTTGTTTATTTTGATAAATTTAATATTTTCCTCTGAAAAGTGCCATCTGGTGGACAATTTTGAACCTTACTTTTTACATTCCGTTCACACGTTTGAGCTGTAGGATGGCGATTATAGGGAAAGTTTAAATATAACCACCCTATATATATATATATATATATATATATATATATATATATATATATATATATATATATAACTAGTAAATTGTAAATAATTCAACAGAAAAAGATATTATATTACAGGAAGAAGGCTATGACAGTCAAACGAAATAAAGTGAAATCCTGCACTTAGAGCTAAACCCACCATAAATGCTAGAATGTGTAGCAGCAATAGCACATACAGAAATAAAACATTGTAACGAGGCAACCGACCATCAAGAGACCTAACCGAATAAATATCCTCAAGTGGAAAAGTTGCCCTTTGAGGTAATTGATTAATATAATTTTAAATACTCTATAAAATTTCGAATAAAAAATTTCAAATTATCTATATACAAATCTTTAATTCGTTTAAACGATTGCTTGAATTCTTTCAAATTTTGCGAATCTCTCTTGTAACTCTGAGTAGCTATTTTCCGCTGCAAGGGTTGTATCCTAAATACGTCTGTATTCCACATTAAAAAAAAGACCAATATGTAATTTCAGACTTTTTTTATATATGATTTTGATTCGCTTGAATATTTCTTATGTAAACTCACGTTAAAAGGAGAGCGCATTTTTTTAAGATATCTAATGAGGAAATCGATGTTAAAATTTATTGTAGGGAGTAATTAGAAGAAATTTAATTCGCATGGTGTATCTTTAAAATGATAACATTTTAGAAAATGTTTTGTAAACAGCCCTTATTCTGGCACAAAATACATATCTGTAGAGAAAAATTAGGGAACAGTACCAATTTGTACTAGTGAAATTGTCCTTTATCAGTATAGGAGATAGTAAGTGTTTTTTCTCAATAAAAGGAATGGTTACGTGTCACTGTCTGTGCACGAAAATTATCACCGCGTCATATCGAGGGAGTAAAACGGAATCGTAGTTTATACTTGCGAAGGAACGGCACACTAGTTCGTAACGGAAATTCGACGACACAATATTCTTACAAGGTAAAGACGGTCGAAAGTCTATGATGAACATATCTACGATGTACTCAGTCAATAAGCGTGAAACGTTCCCCCAAAAAATGAATCATAAACGCTTCGATGAAGGTCCGCCGCCTCTAGGACATCTACCAGCCAGAACACAAGGGAACTGATGAAATACTCCAGGCACTAGCAGGAATGGCATAAACTATATATACGAACAAGTCAGTAACGCAATGAAGATACATACATTCGAAGTCTGGACGCTTCAGTTCGTGTTTGCCGATAATTGATCGTGAAGTGGTGACAGCGAAGTAAAGCAAATAACAGCAGGAAGTTCCATCGTCGACTACTATCCCGGCAAGATATAAAACACACCAATTAACTACACTTAACTCTGTTTTTCTAGGTCGACACAAATTTATTCAATTAATTACTAGGCCTTAGTTGTACAAGATTACTGCAGTACATAACGTTACTTCTTCAGTGAAGTTCTCACATAACAGCAAATTCAGTTAGAAGACAAAATGGCCGTCATGGTCTATAAAAATACATACATCGAAAAATGGTATAGCCTCCTCGCAGAATTAGGCAAAGGCCGCATTCTGGAGGGGCTTCTAAAAGGCACGACCTATATATCCAGCAAAAAGCGTGATCTCTATCAACAGAGTGTGTCTATTCAAGTTCTTCTCAGACAGGAGTATATGGAGCGGGGGTTACACGAAAGTTGTGTGCAAAGATGCCAAGCGCCGTAGTGTACTTAGTGTGAAGGCAGGGCGTGCATTAAGTTAAAAGGGCGAACACAGGCGAAAAGTTGCAACCATCTGCTTACGACGTAAAGGCGCGGCAAATTTTAAACGCGGTGATTGGCTGAGCAGGTGAGACCTGGCGACTTTTGAGATTCACCAAAATTTGGCGATTTATCGCCAAAGCGGTTTTCTCAGAAGCTGCACTGGATGAATTGACGGTACTGCCTTTGGGGGCAAGTGAAACGGCGTGCAATATGGATACGTAGCCTTGAGCGCCGTGTAAATGACTAACTGGGTAAATCGGAAGAAGCTGGGGCGGTTGGCGACTTTTTGGCGATTTTTTTGAAAAGTCGCCAAATTTGCGTTTCTGAGTCCGCCATTTTTTCCCCCGCTCATATTTTGATGTATTGCTGTTTTTAAAAGTTTAAAACACCAAAACAACGAAATATGAAGGGGGGAAAAAAAGAGAACTCAGAAATTCTGGCGACCTTTCAAAAAAATCGCAACATGAAAAGTTTAAGGTATCCGACTACGTTCGGTGCCATTTTTTACAAAAACTTGTGCTATTTTTCGCCGGAATATAGCACCAAAGTAGGAAAATGATGAAAAAAATAGTCCCCTAACTAGACAATAGCAATTTTAAATGTAAAATACATTTGAATAATTACATTTTTAATGAAATAAAGTCTTCAGAAAACGAAATTAAAATATTTAATTCCACTGAAATCGCTCCGATTTAATTTCTTATCATCGTATGGAAAAAAATAAAAGATTTAGAAACAGAAATTTACATTTTTTTTAAAGAATATAAGAAATTTCGTAATTTTCATCTAAATCGACGTTTTAAACGTAGTCAGATACCTTATAACAAACAAAAATTGACTTACCTTGATCTAGATTCGCACGTCCTAGGATTGTTTTTTGACGATGCCTTCATAATCGCCGTAATTTTTAGTAGACGTTGACTAAACGTTAAACATATGTTTTCATCACCCGTAACGTTGTGAAAACTATCAAAGTTTTCAGATTCAGTAAATTTGCTTTTTTTATTACTTAGGGGGAAGTGAGATGCTTTCACAATCGGCGTAGTTTTCGCTAGACTTTCACTAATCGTTTTACATATCTTTTCATCAACCGTAGGGTTGTAATTACTATCAAAGTTCAGTAAATTTGCCATTAAATTTATCCAAAATTCTTTGAGTTCTCATTGAAACTCTAATTGACTTTACTTTGAATTCTTAAATTGATTCTTATTCAGTTTCGAATTCCTCTTCATCAGTAATATTATCTTAATAATCCTGCTGCACTTTTGCCCCTTTCACTCAAGATCATAAAGGAAAAATAACGAAAATTTACCGGTATTCGTTGGCGATTATGAAAGGCGTCGCATGAGCATAAAAGTCAGTGTTAATCCAAGGAAGAGCGGGAACCGAAAGAATAAAATAATTTTAATTGCGCGCGGAAATCAAATTTAGAGCAACGGCAACCAATCAGGAATCAATCTCAACCCTTTGGAACAGTTTATTGCAAAAAACAGGTGTACTAGGTTTTAAGGTGGCGCCATCTATTCTATATTAATAGAGTACATAATATGGTACTGTACAATATCCAATTCAACCAGACATTTAGTGTTTAATTTTGCATTTTAACAATAAATGAATCTATTTCATTGAATTCAATTGTGTAATATAAAACTCTTCACATTGAAGTTCAACATTATATTAAGTTGATTGTAGCTTTACAGGTTATCATTGCAAAGTATGATTTACATATTCATTATTACCACTTACTCTTTTGACCATATATTTTAAGCTGTGAAGATTATAGTTTCAGCTTTATCAGTAAATTTATACATCCAAGATAAACTTGGCCAAAGTGAGAATATTTTAGATCATCTGTGGATAAGATAACGCACACTCTTGGAACTCGAACAGCCCAAGAAAAACAAAATCTTTGATCACTGAATATGTAATATACGATTGTGACCTCTTTACCTATCTCCTCATTAAATTTTAAGTTATATAATGATTAGAGTTCTGGCTTAATGTATGAAAAGTGACAGGCTTGAATCTTAGGTTGGCACGGATGTTCTAATGGTTCGGAATCCACTTTAAACCATACGGCCCAGTCTAATTAGCTCTTATGAGCATAATTGACCATAAAGTTACAAATCAACCAACCGACCCAACAGTTCAAATTTAATATTGTCTTTGTTATTTTTGTCAATTTCTAATAAAACATTCTTCTAAATAAATGTTAGTAGAATTAGAGATAAAAAATATCTTGCTCTTTAATATGGCTTTCTGCTTGTTGGGTTATCTAGTATAACCATAAATTTTCTTACAATTAGATCTCATGGAATCCCAAGGAACATAAAATTTGTATCTCTATTACCGAAAAGTGTTACAGAATTACAGTATTTCATTTTGCTCCCTTTGGTTATCACAAAAATGGACTTAGCATCCTTCAATTTATACCCAAGAAAAATATTTTTATTCTGGCTTCTGGTATTGTTATATATAAAATACAAATGAAAAATGCAATCTTTTCAGGTCTTGATAATAACATTTCTTCTGTTAATCTTTTTATTATGTAAATACACAAATGTAACCACATTAAAATAATTTTTTTTAAAATCAAATAAAAAAAAATTATCTTTTAAAATAAATTTAATTATTACAATTTAAAACTTTAAATAGTTTAAAATTTGATTTTTAAAACTTATATATTCAAATAAATTTAAATTATTACAATTTAAACTTTAAATATTTTAAATTTAAGCTTATTATTCAATACATTTATTTTTTACTTTAAATAGTTTAAAATTTGATTTTTAAAAAATTATATATTCAAATAAATTTAAATTATTACAATTTAAACTTTAAATATTTTAAATTTAAGCTTTTATTACAATTCAAACTTTAAATATTTTAAATTTAAGCTTATTATTCAATACATTTATTTTCTAATTAACAAACTCAAATTTATCAAATTTAAATGATTGTGGAAATTTGAAGAAAGAAAATTTAAATTTCAACAATTTATTTTGTTAAAATCTCTATAAATTCTGATTTTAATACATACTAAATTAAATAGATTCCTTTATAAGTCAACAGATGGCAGCAGGAGCAAAACTGATGCTGGGATTAGATTAATGTCTGTAAACAGGGTTGCTATCGAAGGCGCATTCATATGAATTGTAGGGGTAACCAGAAATCGGGATATATCATAACAGGAAGTAAATAATCGCCAAGTTGGCGGCAGCCCCAGCTTCTTCCGATTAACCACTAACTGTTTTCGAAAGGGATTTTCATAGATGGTACGCTGTTTGTTAGCCCGTAAACAAGAAACCGTAGTTTTTAAGTAATTCTTGCAACAAGAAAACCGTAACTTAGGAAAAATAGAACAGTAGCCTGGGAAAAAGAACCGTAATAGTTTCTTCAACAATATCGAGCTGATTCTATTTACGCACAGATGTGCATGAATGAGCCATGATGTCGTTTAGAAAGGCCACCTTGAATTCAAATCCAGGGCCTAGAAACACACCTTTTAAGGTGAAATATTGCTTGACAAAGTGACTGAATTAAAGTATTTCCTGATATAAAATAAATTCTAGATTAAATTGGGGCATAGTTAGCACACTTTAACTGTAGCGTTATATTCCACGCTACAATATCTGTTAATTCGATGTGTGTTGAGTGTTGTAAAAAAGATTTCTAATTACTCTCATTTTGCATATAGAGTTAACAATTGAACATATAAAAATCAAGTTGAAGGCCATTTGTCACCTAAAACCAAATTTTCTTTTTTGATTTGCAGTTATGTGCAAATGCAGATAAGAGAAAAAGATCTCACATTCAGTTTCTATGAACAGTAAAGAGAAATAAAAAACAATTACATAATTTTAAGAAATCAGTCAGTTGGTTTCGGGGATATCCCTGTTCAACTCTACTCTTTTACTACTCTTCTACTTTTCATGAATCCCTTGATGTCAAAACGTCCAGTTTAGAAGTATATTTTTAAGATGCTGGAAAAATTATTTTAAATTTTTTACAAAATTACCAATATATAATTTTAAACTCATTTTATATGAAATTATAATTCAATTATCCCTGTTGATAAGTCACAGGAACTTAATGTGTTTGTCATGCAACGATAGCAGTTTCTTATTCCTGTAAGCATCGTATCTGAAGTAAGAAAGTAATCCACAAGGCGGTTGTGTTAAGACGTTGTCAGTTTGCTAAAAATAGGTCATTTAAGCAGGAATGAAGTTCTGTTTTTTATATGAAATACATAATCTTTATATGAAATATATAAAATAAATATAATATGAAATATATAAAACACGGCACTAGTCGCGCGTTGGTCGATTCCCAGCCATTTTTCATTTGTTCACCTGTAATCTCCCTCCCCTTACACTTGCATTCATAAGATTCCTGGTAGCTGACCTTATGTATTATTCCTACCCATGTGTGAGATACTAAGATCCTCTCCCGGTTTTCTTGGAAATTATTCCTTTTGAAAGATGAAATCGGTCGTTTCGACCGCGGCGTGACTACTGGGTCAGCAGTTTTTTGCACCTGGCGTCATACTGTTGTCAATCGCATTGTGAGCCCCATATCTGGCACAGGACAAAACGCTACAATGGATATCTTGTTTACATCTGATCCTTTAGTAAGACACTTATAGAGAAGTATAATTTGACAATGGTAAGAACATTAAGAAAAAATATAAAGGAGATCCCACAAGCCTTTTTAACATCAAAGCAGAGAAATATTTTCCTATAAGCTTGAATACCAGAGAATGTGACTTTTGTTTCTTATGTGCCCCCCAAAAATGCTGCTGTTTTATTGAATTCTACAATGTATAATGATAGTTCTACTGATAACACAGCCTGATGAGGAAAAAACTTTTTGAATAAATTTGTCTTATTCTTGTGGATATTAGTGTGCTGAAACCGAATATGAGAATAAAAAAACCGTATCACCCACCATTTTTTCGCATTTCAACTATCAATATTTAAAGAAATGACAATTTTAGCGAATTTAATGTCATAAGCTAACCGCAACTTAACGGAGCTATTTCGCACACTTAATATGCAGCGAATGCAGCGAATAGGATCGGGAACGTAACGTTTGAGCGGAATGACCTATCCCTCATCTCGATAAGTGGAGTTACGAGCGAACGGAAATCCGAGAGAGGCCACAGCCAATAAGAAGAAGAAAGAAAGAAATATTTGTATCATTGTTGGAGATTTTCAAGACAGCCCCTACTAGAAAAAGAAAAAAATATAAGCTGCAACCGCGCGAACAAGAAGCCCAAGACAAAACAATAGAATCAGTACCCAGCGAAGTGTACGTATACAAAAAACGAAGTTTCAACACCGCGACGAAGGACAGGAGAAGGAACGAGTGAGGCTAATGCTACATAATCACTGCCTGAACGAGTGCGAGAAATATCTACCCCTATTTACTAGAAGATGCAGGAACCAACTCAGATCATAAATTCAAGAACAATATTTAACTACGAGTCATTGATAGACAGTCATTGACCAACGACCGCTGCTGACAGAAATTCGGACCGACGTAGTGCAACCAAAATAAACTCCTGAACGATTATCCACCAACGAGATCAAGAACTCTTTTTAGTGGAACCGTAGAGTGTGGTGCCCTACGAACAATAATCGGACCAAATGTTTACAAGCGGATATAGTGACTGGATCATAGGGCCCCAGCTACATTTACAGAAGCCTCAGGATGAGCATCTTTGCTATCGTTACCTTACTCGTACCTCGCTTATTTACATTTTCGCCACTTGCCCGCAAAGGTCGGCATTTATTTGCACATGATGAATGTTATGAACTGAAATATTGAGTGATTGTGTAGTATAATTTATTAGTATTAAGAAGTTCTATGCCATGTGTAATATTTTATATACTTTTATATATATATATATATATATATATATATATATATATATATATATATGTGTGTAACATGATGGGCCCGCCAAACAAGAGAATACCGATGATATCACGGACGCACCATGTCACAACGCATACTTAGAATGAATAAAAACGAAGCCAGGAACATAGACACTAACATTTGAGCTTCATTAATAGATTTATTGGCGGCGGCGTAACCCCTCGAGGGGGGACGACAGTAGGACAATTAGTACATGCTATTCAGGAATTCCGAGGAATGCGTACATCTATATGATTCAGAGCTATTTATAGAGCTTTTTCAGAGTGGTTCGTCATGTGATCTTGAAAGGAGAGGTTAATTGGCTAATGTTTAGGAGTGGCGTGATACTTACATAATACTTGAGCAGAGGTAATGAAGTTTTCGTTCCCACGTTATGCATGCTTTGTTCTTAGAATAAAAAGCGAAATGCCCGAACGCCCATGAGAATTTAGAATAAACTAGGATTTAAAAAGGCTAAACGGATTTTGAATGTTATAGAATATACCCCCCGTCCAAGAAGAGGCTGACCAACAATGCCTGCAATGGAGGGCAGACTCACCCAGATGCGTGAGAAAAAATGGCCGTTACAAAAATTTGAAAAAACTTGTTAAAAAATTATCAGTAATAGTTAAAAAAATATTTTAAGCTCACGTGGCGAGACCACAGTACATTATTAACAAATTCCACTGAGAACATAAAAAATCACTTTACGAAAAACAAATAAACTTAAATTTTAAAATTCAACATAATCATCAATTCGAAATAATGTTGAATAGGGCGGCCTTTCCCCACACAACAAAATCTCAGAGGAAAATCAATTAAAATTTCGTATAAAAAAACAAACAAAAAAATTATTTGAACTATATATTGAAAATTATTTCTGTCGCCACCCCGAGTCAATCAATACAAATATAAAATTTTAACAATAAGAATATTAAAAAAAATTAAGTAAAAAAAGTATAATTTCACAATAACTCAATATATAAATTCTGTAACTTCCCTCGTTAACTTTCACTGCTATGAAGTGAGTTCCCCAAAAAATTTTTATTGATGTATTGTAGTCCATCGTAACATTTCTGTTCGTTCACAGTCCTTGTCAGCTACAGCACATGCTGTTTTAGGAAAGTACAGTTAATACCACAGTCTCTTTGGTGCTGTGTCTTATTGTTTCGCACGCGCAGAATACGCATGAAAAATTACACTTGTAACAAAACAATACCTTTGTAAATCTTGACTTGTAAGAAAACAATACCTTAGTATTTAACCATAGAATAAAATCACATTTTTAAATAAAAATCACACTTCTTTATTTTATAAATTGTATATGAAAATTATAGAACATTTATTACATTATTAAAAAAAAAACTCAATCATGTCAAAGTCTTCAATATATCAAATTCTTATTCATTATATTTATTTTCATATCTTTATTTTTCTCATTACAATATTTATTATACTCATTATTATTCTAATATTATTTGCTTATTCAAAAAATTCTATTCAATATTCATTATTTATTCTATTCACATTTCCTCTAACATTTTTTTCCTATTTTCAATATACTTTCACTTAATATTCAACTTATTCACTTAATAGTCAATGGTGCACACTTATTTTAATTCTACGGGGATATCCAATTTTTGTGTTGAAGGTACTTTGTTGTATGTGTGTAATCCTGATCCTTAGTTTCAAATTCTTTTAAATTCTACCTCTAAGGAGTGAGGGGTTGTGTTTATGTTTGTGCAAAAAGTTGTTATCTTTCCCCATATTGTGCTGTGACTAATACGGAGGAAAGAGTAATGTCCGTACAGTGAACCAACCGTTAATATCCCAACAGGATATGACAGACAAAAGAAAGCTGAATCTTGCATAGTATAAAGTTGGAGAAAAAGGAAAATGAGCAAGTGTCATACCTGTGTGAAGTGTAATTTAGAGTTGGGGGGACAAAGGAGTAGCCACCCATGGTCTGTTTTCGTCTAGCAATTATCATTGAGTCACTTTATTCAGCACATCTGGTAACTGAAAAAGTGTCGTGAATTTGAGGTTTTGATGGCAACTGGGATGACTTCCAAAAATCGATGGTAGAGGTGGGTGATAGGACAGAATTTTCAAGAAACAGAGAATTTACGAAAGATTAAGAAGTAGAAATGTCACATTCGGGGTTTAATTTGAGATCCAAAAAAAATTCACATATAATAGTATCTAAAAGAAAGTTTAAGTAAGGTAGGTCTTTTTTTCTTTGAGTAATTTTATGTTTAGTAGCACAACACATAGTTATTTATATAAATTAAAAGAAAATAACGATGTTAAGTATCGAAAAACAAATAAAAAGAAAAATAGATCTATATTTTGTCATTATTCGTGGTATAATTTTAATTTTTCTGGTGCATTATAATACCTTAATTTGCAAGCATGGACTACTTCAGATTTTTGTTTGGTATGAAAATTTGGTTTATCAATTTCATAGTTAACTTTTGACATTTGTTTCAAAATAGTGTAAGGTCCAGAATAAGGTGAAGTTATTTTTTTTGTATTAGGGTATTGGAATTCTCCATATAGTACTAAATCTCCAACATTAAATTTAGATTCTACAAAACGTGCATCATATTTTGCTTTATTCCTATCATGATACTTAATTGTCCTTTCTTTATCTAATTTCCTTGCTTCATCTACTTGAGGGTAAAAATTTTGTTTTTTAATATGGGGTTCATAAAGTAAAATTCCAAAAAGCAGGTAAGTGGGGTCATTTGAGTAACCGAATGAGGGGTGTGATTATATTCATTAATAACTTTATCTAACAAAGTAGTCCAAGAAGTTTTATTTGAGGAGTTATGAACTTTGCACCTTAATCTTTTAATTATCTTCTGATTTACTTTCACAACCTTACCGTTATTTTATGAATGATGAGAATTAGTAAGTAATTGTTTTACATTATTATGTTCTAAAAACCTTCTAAATCTTGAACAAGTAAAATCTGTGTTTCTATCATTTAACAATTTCTTTGGAGTCTGAATTTGGAATATTTGTTTAAGCAATTAGTATAAGTCTCTGTTGTTACACTTTTTGATGGAAAAACCCAAATATAACGCGTTGCATGGTCAACTACTAAATGTAAATACTTTTTTGTGGAATTATAGTAATTAAATCCGCCTATTGTGTCCAAGCTTAAGCACTCAAAAGGTTGGTCTGTCGGAGGAACCTCCTGCAGCAATCCAAACCTTTTCTGTCTCTTCTTGTTTATCTGGGAAGTGTGGCAGTGTTTTAAATAATTACTAATGTCCTCGGTGATTTTTGGCCAATAATATTAGGGTGTAAGCAATTGCATTGCTTTATTTACTACAGGGTGCCCAAATTCCTCATGCGTCTTTCTCAAAATTTCAAATCTTAATGAAAATGGTACTACAATTTTTAAAAATCCTGTTTTGTAACAGAGATTACATTATTTATCCTCTTCTACTGAGGTCCCTGAACATTATCTTTATTTTGAGAGTCAATTATGTTTTGCAGTTCAAGTATATGGGATACCTGTTGAATAGATTCTGAAACAGGATTTCTGGAAAGCATATCAGCTTCAATATTTGCAGTTCCCTTTTGATATTTAATCTCGTAATCGAACATACTTAATTTTAATGACCAGCGAAAAAGTCGCCCCCTAAGGTTTTTTACATTTTTAAGCTAAACTAAGGCTGCATGGTCTGTGTGAATTGTAATTTTTTTTCCGTGGAGATAGTGATAGTATTTGTCCAAGCTATCCACAATTGTCAAACATTCTAGTTCTGTGATTGAGTAATTTTATTCATAACTTTTTAAAACACGTGAATGATACGCTATGGGATGTAACACCCCATCTTCACCTAGCTGCTTTAAAACAGCTCCAACTTGATGTTTACTGGCATCCACCAAAAGATGACATTCTCTGTTTATATCATATAAATGAAATATTGGTTTACAAATCAATAAGTTTTTAAGAGTCTCAAAATCTTCTTGGCACTTTTCTAACCATCCC
Source organism: Dolomedes plantarius (assembly GCA_907164885.2). Lineage (NCBI taxonomy): Eukaryota > Metazoa > Arthropoda > Arachnida > Araneae > Dolomedidae > Dolomedes > Dolomedes plantarius. Next base: position 140,604,225 of record OU015490.1, on the reverse strand, counting down.
GACTTTACCCCCTTTTTCAATAATGTATTTAATGGATGACTTACTCTTGCATTATTTGGAAAAAAAATACTTTACACATTTATTGTGCTCAAGAATCTTTGGAGTTCTTTTACATTAGTTGGCGGTTTCAGACATCTCACTTTCTCAATATTGACATTATAGGGTGAGATTTTACCATCTGTTACATTATAACCTAGAAAATTGATTTGTCGTTGTAGAAAAGTACAATTAGATAATTTTAATTTGATATTATCTTTTCTGAAAATGTGGAACAATTGGCTTAAGTGTTTTAGATGCTGTTCTTTGGAATTTGAGAAAATTATGATGTCGTCAAAATAATGGCATGCAAAATTTACTTGATATTTATCTAAAATTCTTAAATATTAAATATTGCAGGGGCATATTTTAAGCCAAACGGATGTCTTAGCCACTCGCATAATCTAAAAGTAGTGGCAAATGCTACTTTTTCTCTATCTTTTGGATGAATGGGTGCATGCCAATACCCAGATGTAAGGTCTAAAGTTGAAAAGAATTTAGCCTTGCTCAAATTATCAAGAATATCGTCAATTCTACGTAAAGGTTCAGCATCTGTTTTAGTTATTGAATTTAGTTTCCTGAAATCTATACAAAGTCTGGTTTTCCCTTCATCACGCTTGTTTGCCAACGTGACAGGACTCGAGTAATGGCTATGTGATTCTTTAAAGATTCCTGCTTCTAATAAGGCCTTAACTTGGGTTTTGATCTCTTTTTCCTCAACTGGCGAAGTCCTGTATGCTCTTAAACTTACTGGCAAATCAGAATTTAAGATTATTCTTTGGGGTTCCATTCTAACTTTTCCGATGTCATATTTATTAACTGAAAACAGTTCAACATTCTGTCTTAAAAGTTCTTTTAAATCTCTTTCTACACTTAAATTTTCTATCTTATGATCAATATCAACATTACTCCAATTTTCTACACTCTTTGCCCTATTGTCATCAGAGTATTCACCACATTTTTCAAATACATCACAATCGATATTAAAAATATCATCATACACATACATATCATTAGTATTACTACATCCATTTCGCAATTGTAAGGATATATTGGTATTATAATAAATAATTTTCATTAAATATAAAGGAATATTGTTTTAAAATACACATGGTTTTGTACAATCAATGATTAATTTAAATAATTTGCCTTCTGGGAGTCCCAAAATAAGATAAGATAAGTTATTATCAACAACATACACAGTAATACTTTTATTTAATTTTCCTATTCTCAAATCAAAGTTACACTTATTTGTTATCAATATTTCTCCCTCAGCTTGCCGGACCTTAATTGGAGTACTAATATAACATTTCAAATTATTTTAAATTTCTAATCTTTTAGAAATTAAAGTGATTGTGGAGGCAGTATCCACCACACAATTTAAGTCCTTCTGCGTTTTATTTTTACTAAGTCTTACATTTCGAGAATTTTTATTGTTATTGTGGCCAATGATTCTCCTTACGGTTATTAGTTGTCATGGCTGCAATTGATCTTCCTCAACTTCAATATCCTCACACCTTTGATCCTGATCTGATGTTGGCATTCTATTTAAACTCTCTGACAAAGTAAATGTTTTTCCCAATGAAAAGCATTCATAATTACAAAATTTAAACATTTTCGACATGGTCTAGTTGGTAAATTGGAATATTCTTGTAGATGGGTGGTCAGGTTATTAGTTCTATGCATAAAAGGTCTAATTCTTGAATTCTGTTCCCCTCTGGGTTGCCATGTCTGAACTGTTGTCGACCATAATTAGGTCCAAACTGTGTTTGTTGAATAATATTTGACCTAATAGTACTTTTGTCTAAATTGGTGGTGGTTCTCAAATCTGGGAGTGAAAATGTTATTTCGATTAGTCTGATTTGGTCTATGTCCTTCATTATTAATTTTAATTTGCTTAGTAGCCAACACCAACCATTCTGTTGTTTGAGGAGGATTTGCAGCCATTGTCAATCTCACCTGAGCATTTAATCACTGCGTCATACCCTATAGCAATAAATTTTTTGATAATCCTAACGTTATTCCCACATCAATCTTTTTGTGAAAATATTTTGTCAACTCTTCTCCCACTTTAACTCTCAAATTAGAGAATTCTGAAAAATCTGCACTATCTGCCTCAAAAAATAATTCTTGTAAGGTACTTTTTAGTTCAGTCTAGTCTTGAATATGCAAACATGAGTTTACAAAAGCAGTAAGTTTTTCCCCCTCTAAAAATCTCGAAATACATCTTACATTACATTCATCTGAAAAACCTGATTGGGAACACATTTGTTCAAATTATACAAACCATTTTCCCAATTTCATACCCCCCTGCTGATCAAAAGAAATAATATCCCTGAAATTTTTCTCCAAATCATGAAGTTGAAACTGTTCCCTGCATTCTGCCTCTCCTTTTTAATAATCGAGTTTTCTCCCTGACTTTCCTCTTTTATATTTTTCCCCTCCATGTTACAGTATTATTACAATATTAATTTATGAAGCAATACAAATAATCATTTAAAAACATAAGAAATGCAATAATATTAATTACTTCAAATCATATCATTAAATTCATATTTCATAAGTAACATAAGTTCACATTTTATTATTATTATCATCTCTCTACATCATTTACCTCCCTACGTTGCAACAACAACAAAACAGAAAAAAGAAAACTTATAGGGAATTTGTGGCAAATTATAAATTTTACTTATCCTTTTTTTCTTTCCTCTGCATTTCTCTTAACTGTTACTATCCTCGATGTGGTTAATCATGCGCATTTTGGAGCACCTTTGAAGATTTGATCACAGATAGTCTAAAAGAGGAGAAAAGAGCACTCTAGCAAACTGCACTTCTGGCGTCACACTGGTACATGAAAAAATACAGCAACTGTACAGCGCTGACTCACTTTTAGCACGACGGAAAGCACGGCTGGTTTTTCTCTTTTTCTTTTTATTCGGCGCAGCTCGAAGGTGAGTGAATCACTTGCACAGAAGTCACACGTTGATGAGACACTTATCCTGAAAACGTACGGCACAGGAAAAATACTTCAGTCGGCGATGGATTGGAAACACGTTGAAAATCTTCCCTACGCAAAGTTCAATCGCTGCCTATTCTTCTGTAACATGATGGGCCCCCCCAAACAAGAGAATACCGATGATATCAGGGACCCACCATGTCACAACGCATACTCAGAATGAAAAAGACGAAGCCAGGAAAATCGACACTAACATTTGAGCTTCATTAATAGATTTATTGGCGGCGGCGTAATTCCTCGGTGTGGGACGACATTAGGACAGTAAGTACATGTTATTCAGGACACGGACATCCGAGGAATGAGTACATTTTCATGATGCAGAGCTTTTTATAGATTTTTCAGAGTGGTTCATGATGTGATCTTGAAAGGACAGATTAATTGGCTAATGTTTAGGAGTGACGTGATACTTTCATAATACTTGCTTGGAAGTAATAAAGTTTTCGTACCCACGCAACGAGGGCTTTGTTCTTAGAATCAAAAGCGAAATGCCCGAACGCCCAAGGGAATCTAGAATAAACTAGGATTTGAAAAGGCTAAAGGGATTTTTAATGTTATACACATATATATATATATATATATATATACATATATATATATATATATATATATATATATATATATATATATATATATATATATATATATATATATATATATATATATATGACTGATGTCCGCCACTGTGAACAAACTACACACCACAATCTACAAAATGTAGTTTTATGACTAACGAGAACCGGGATTTTCTCCTGGACTACATCTTCTGGAGTTGGCTTTTTGGAAAAAGACGTATTCTGCTGGACTGTAACGTCAATTGTTGGGTTGATGGGAAATACATTTTTTGGCAAGTGGTCGTTGGTCTCGTTTTCTGATGTGACTCGTGGTGGGGCGTTATCAGAAACTTTGAATGGAGCGCAGTCGAAATCGTGAAACACATGGCGATTGTCAAACCATATCCCATCTGCACGGAAACCATCGGCAGCGGTTTCAAGAGATGCCGACCGTGCATAAAACTTATGAATAGTTCACTCAGTTGGAATTGTGAAACGGCCCGTCCAGCATGTCCCTTCATCCACTTGTCCATCTCTTGGGAATAGTAGACACTTAATGGACGAAAGAAAGCGAGGTCCAAATGCTGTATTCGATGGGTTGTATGCGAAGGAAGTAATAATACGATCCCCAGTGCTTCTCTGGCCAGTGGTTGTGTAATATGAACCGGTTGTCCTTATTACACAACAGCGCATGGTTCATATTACATGCATGGACAGAGCAACGTTGTTTCTAATCACATTTCGCTATGCAAATTGGTGCGCATAAAATACATGTGTGTATTGTTAAGAAAATAAGTACATTTACTACTATTAATGTGAAAATTATATAAAATTACCTAAAAGCGGAAAATAATACTTTCATTTTAACATACCTGTTACATAAATGATCATATAAACCAAAAACACAATTTCATAATCGACCAAAGGATAGCACACATGTATAGGTCCTCTCCTGCTTTGGGTAACACTAATATTCACTAAAGGCAATGGGATGGTTCTGCTATCTAGTGGTGAACAGATAAATTTCGTCATAGTCGTTATTACCCGATTGTCCATACTTCACGGCTCTCCACTATATATATATATATATATATATATATATATATATATATATATATATATATATATATATATATATATATATATATATATATATATATATATATATATATATATATATATATATATATATATATATATATATATATATATATATATATATATATATATATATATATATATATATATATATATATATATATATATAGGGGAGATCCGTGTAATATGGACCCCCTAAGCAAGAATGCCCAAAAGACTTAAATTTTTAAATAGAAAGGTTTATTTTTTCGGCTGCTCATTACAATTGTATCGCTGCATGGTTCAAAGTTGGTAAAGTACGGTAGTAGCTATTAATTATTGCAGGAAATAATTTTAATATTTTCGTGTCAGTGGTCCATATTACACATACGTTCGTGTAATAAGGGCCGAGCGTATGTGTAATATGGACTACTAACACGAGAATAAAAAGTATCATTTAGAATGAAAAACGGATGCACAAAACTGTTGTTGTAGTAAATTCATTTCATGTACAGCAATCATCAGAATAATTGTGTACCGGGTTGGTTATGTTAGAGCGATCTTCGTGCATCCATGAGCAGCATTTCCCGCTTTTTATTCAATCTTCCTCCGCACTCCCCGCAGAATACGCAGAAAGTAAATGGTTCAGTAACTTGATTCGCAGCTGTCTCCTCGTCGGAGGTTCGTAGGGATATGCCTACTGAGACCCTTGGAGCTACCGGGCGTTTTCGCTCTCTCGTTTTCTTCTGTGCAATCATATCTTTTGACCTTTCTTTGTTATTATTTCCTCTTTCCGACGCTGTTGGATGTCCAGCTTTGGTCGCTTCCTTTTTTTTTTTGTTTTTGTGCAACGGTCTTCTTGAAACGGGATGAAGTCAGAACAGTGGCTTCTGGAGTGTTTCCCTTTCTCTTTCTTAAGCATCTTTGTACGCAATGAGGAAGGGGACTGATGTCTTCCAGTGCGAACAAACTACACTCCTCAAACTACAAAATGTAGTTTTATGATTAACGAGATCCGGGATGTTCTCCTAGACTACATCTTCTGAAGTTGGCTTTTCGAAAACAGACGTATTCTACTAGACTGTAGCGTCAAGTGATGGGTCAATGGGAACTGCATTTTCTGGAAAGTAGTAGTTGGTTTCGTCTTCTGGTGTGACTCGTGGTGAGGCTTTATCAGAAACTTCGGATGGAGCGCAGTCGAAATCGTGAAATACATGGCGATTGACCGTCAATATCCCACCTGCACGGAAACCATCGGCAGAGGTTTCAAGAGATGCCGACCGTGCATAAGCCTTTCCGAACAGTCCACACACTTGAAATTGTGAAACGGCCCATCCAGCATGTTCCCTCATCCACTTGTCCATCTCTTGGGAATAGTAGTCGCTTAATGGACGAAAGAAAGAGAGGTCCAAATTCTGTATTCGGTGGGTAGTATGCGAAGGAAGTAATAGTATGATCACCCCTACTTTTCTGGCCAATTTTAAAGCCTCAAGATTTTGAGTGTGGAACACATGCCCATCGAGAATTAACAAAACCTCCCTGTGCTTGCCAGCATTAGCGAAACTAATGAAATGTTTCATCCATTCACTGGAGAGTTCGATCTTTATCCAACCTTTTTCCTCGCATTTGAAAGGAGTTCACGGACGACCTCCTGCTTCCAGCTCCGGCGTCATCGTTTACGGAGAAACACCGCCATCGGTGGGATGAAGTGACCAGCAGCACTCATTGCGCAGATTAATGTGACGTTCTTTCCCTTCTCTGCAGATGTTGTCGATGCAATGTGTCTACATCATGGGGTTCATATTACACAACAGCTCATGGTTCATATTACACGCAAGGACGGAGCAACGCTGTTTCTAATCACATATCGCTGTGCAAAATGGCACGCATAAAATACATGTGTGGATTGTTAAGAAAATAAGTACATTTGCTACTATAAGCGTGAAAATTGTATTAAACCTCTCATCTCCATTAAACATTATTTACAACCCCACCCAATTTAAATCAGTGCGCCTAACGGCACATGTCTTTTTCGTTGACTAGTTATCCATGACTCTGAATTAAATCCTTTGTTCCCAAGTTTTTTAACTAACGCGCAACGACGCTCATTACTTATTCTTGTCGTCGTATCGTACATGTTCTTTTAGCTGACCTAAACACTTTCTTTCTTAATCAAGCTTCAAGGCAATCGTGTACTTAAAATTCTCCCATGTGGTTCTGCGGAATTGAATTAATTCGAACCTTAAGCGCTATTTTCACTGCAATGCGTTACTCCGATTATTTGAACTCCCAGACTTTAATTGCTAAATCCTATACTTAATAATTAAAATCCCCTATTAAGGTCGTGCGATCGCCCATCCCATATTTAAACTCACACACACACACACACACATGTATATATATATATATATATATATATATATATACAGTTTACTCTACACTGGTGTTGCCAACGCAAACTAACACACACACATACACACACATCCTAAATAATATTGTATACCACATTAAAAAAAACAATATGTAATTTCAGACTTTTTTTATACATAAGTTTAATTCGCTTGAATATCTCTCATGCATTTTCTCGTTAAAAGGAGAGCGCCTTTTTCAAAGACATCTAATGATGAAATCGATGTTAAAATTTATTTTAGATAGTAATTAGAAGAAATTTTATTCACATGGTCTGTTTTTAAAAATGCCAATATTTTTGAAATTGTTTTGTAAACAACCCTTATTCTGGCACAAAATACATATCTGTTAATTCAAAGTGTGTTCAGTGTTGTAAAAAAGATTATTAATTACTCTCATTTTGTATATAGAGTTAAAAATTGGACATAGAAAAATCAAGTTGAAGGCCACTTGTCACCTGAAACCAAATTTCCTTTTTTAAATTGCAGTTATGTGTAAACGCAGATAAGAGAAAAAACACACATTCAGTTGGTATGAATAGTAAAGAGAAAAAAACAACAATTACATAATTTTAAGAAAGCAGTCAGTCGGTTTCCAGGATATTCCTGTTCAACTCTACTCTTTTACTACTCTTCTACTTTTCATGAATCCCTTGATGTCAAAACGACTAATTTAGAGGTAAATTTTTAAGATGCTAGATAAATTATTTTAAATACATTAGAAAATTACCAATATATAATTTTAAACTCATTTTATTTGAAATTTTAATTCAATTATCCCTGTCGATAAGTCACAGGAGCTTCATGTCTTTGTCATGCAACGATAGCAGTTTCTTATTGAAGTAAGCATTGTATCTGAAATAAGAAAGTTATCCACAAGGCGGTTGTGTTAAGACGTTGTCAGTTTGCTAAAAATAGGTCATTTAAGAAGGAATGCAGTTCTGTTTTTTATATGAAAAATAGATTCTTTACTAAAACCCGGCAGTAGTCGCGCGTTGGTTGATTCTCCGCCATTTTTCAATTGTTCCCTTGTAACCTCCCATTAAGCAGTAGGACCCTATCAAATTATCCCTCGAGTAGCAAAAATTGACCGTAGCGCTACAAACCGATCAAACGCCTAGAGCAAAGGTGGGGAACCTTTTTACCATTAGAGGCCACATGTAAATTTGGTAGTAATAAAGGAGGCCGCATAAGTTGATGAACCTATAAATGCGACTTTTATGAAATTATTATGGTTAGATATACTTTTAACAATTTGGGGCATTATATAGGAAAATAACAAAAAAAACATTCATGCCGTTCTTTATTTAATTCTATTGATTTGGAAATTGTTGTAATCTATATAATTAAATATTAATTAATAAAGTGCTAGCTTTTATGAAGGCCGCAAGAGAAGATCGCGGAGGCCGCATGCGGCCTCAAAGCCGCGCGTTCCCCACCTCTGGCCTAGAGAGTGTAGGTCCCAATCCCATTATTAGCTTTAAAGTTTGTAGCGGTTAGGAACCGGCTTTATACAGTATGTCCCTGTCAAATTACCCTCGTGCAGCCAAAAATGACCATACCTCTCTCCGCCAACCAACATTTTTCATATTTGTCTTCATATCAAAACCCAAATTCGGAAGTACATTTTCATATTTCGAAAAAGTTATTTTTAACAACTTAATACTTTATCAATATTTAACATCATAGTAATTTTATATAATAATTTTAACTCGCTTGATATACCAGTGCAGAGGAATACGGTACCTCTACTTCATATAACCGTTGCAGCTAAAATTCACTTTAATTTTTGAAATTCGAACAAATAAGAGTCCTAATCACAAACCGGGAGGCTTCGAAGAAAATATTTTTTGTTTAACGTAGTTTATATGAATTCGCTTAATATGAAATAGAAATTTAGCGCAATTGAGATTCATTTGTTACGCCGGGCCCAATCCCGACGTAACAAATTAATCTCATTTGCGCTGGATATGTTTAATCTGAGAGTATATCTTTCTCTTCAGTCTTATAATATTACTTGGATTTGAATAATTTATTGTGTAGGTGTCAGTAACATAACTGCTTAGCGCGCTTCGTGGTTTAAAATCATAATAGTTGAAAAAGTTAAAATTCATTGAAAGCATAAGTGAGTGTTCGGATTAACGATTTATCCTTCATGTTTCATAAAACTTTTCTTTTGTAGACGTAGACGTAGACGTAGATGAAGAATTTTCATGAGGTCCCAGATAGGGCCCGAAGAGCCCTTTACCCTCAGTATGTACGTGGATACATTGTATATTGTTTTCATGTGATTGAGCCATGATACGTGGAATAAGATTTTCTTTTGTTACTTCTTTGAAACATCTTTAAGCAATAAATATTTAATATTTTTACGAAATCAATTCATAGCAACTCAAAGAAAGGGTTTTAACTTCTGGGAAAAATCTACATGAATAAAAAATGAATATTTAAATGATTTCAGATCATACCGAGGAAACAGCCGGCTGTAATTTAGAATATTTCAAAAGGTCAAGTAAAATATTTCTATCCCTAATACAACTTCTTTTGCCGAGTGATACTAACCAGATATTCTTAGAATCGATTTAAAGATCTAAAGCTACTAAAATAGAAGCTGTCGCTAAATTGATTTGTCCATAACAAAATTTGTCCATAGTGGTTCGAATACCACTATTGGCTAGGGCTTTTGTAGCCGTTCGAAACCGGCATAAAGTAGAAGGTATCGGTCTAATTATCCCTCGTGTACCCAAAAATGACCCTGGAATTCTCATTAAACAATTCTTTCTTCTTTACTCCTTTTTGTATAAGTTATAGAAAATCCCCAATTAAGAAGTATATTTTGAAAATACGAAAAAAATATTTTAAACTCCCTGATGCTTCACCAATATTTTATTTCAGAGTACATTTATATAAAATTTCTCTATCCAGCACATGCTCGACCAATCATCAGTAGGGTAATTCCTTAAAATACGCAGTCTCTACCTAGTGGAGAAGCGGTACTTTCAAACTGGAGACCAGCAACCTGTTCCCATGCGCACAGAGCCGTCAAAACAGGAAATTTCCCGTAATTTAGCCCCCTCCCAGGAGAATCCTACAAATAGAGCAAGCATCATCTTGCTTCCCACTGCATCAAGGCAGCTTTATTTTATAAATTACCTTAGAGTACTACACTTTCTTCTTCATTCCTTTTTATATATATCAAACAAAATCCCCAATATAGAAATATATTTTGAAATTACGGAAAAAAATATTTTTAACACCTTATCACTTCACCAATATTTTATTTCAGAGGAATTTTATAGGATAATTCGCTTGAGATCTAATGCATATTAAATTATTCGTCAGTTGGGTAATTCCCTAAATTGCGCGGCCTCCTCCTGGTGGAGATGCGGCACTTTCAAACTGGAGACCGACAGCTACCTACTCCCCATGCACAAAGAGCCCACAAAATATCAATTTTCCCATAACTAGCGGCTGCACGAACAGCATGGTCGCTCTTAGATTTATATTTTCTTTTGCAAAAAAACTTAATTGGAAGTAACATATGTAAGGAATGTTACCATTACCTGTCCTCATAAATATACGTTGTTAAGGGGTATTCTCTATAAGGCTGATTCTAAAACATCGAGATTAAAAACAGTGAAATTCCATTACTTCAGAACAGAGTTAAAGATAAGACGAGAAACCCAACACCAATGATTTTAAAAATTACATCCCTCTCTGTATTTACTATTTTTCAAAATTAATATATCTACACTTTATCATTACATCAAATAAGAAATTGTCGGGGAAAATTTTTTTCACGTATAAAATGGAGTAAAAATTCAGCAAGTACTAAAATATGTTAATTCATCACTCTCTTTATTTATTATTGTTCAGAATTCAGATATCAACACTTAATCATATCAAATAATAAATTATTGGGAAAAATTATTCACTTATAAAATGGAAAAAACATTCAGCAAGTACCGAAAAAAGTTTAGAAAATTAACTATTACTGGCTATCGGTTGCTATGCCGGCGACAGTTAAGCCTAATCTCACGATCATTTATGCTCTCTCTTAATGAACTATTTCTTCTTCGCTTTCTTTCTTGAGACTGTTCCCAATTTTCACTTGATCGTGCAGCGCGCTTTCGAACATTCCTGATTTCAGTGCGTAAATCCATGTTGACACGGGGTTGCAAATTGCGGACAGACGCTAATGTTTACGTCTGGTAGTTGCAGCCGTTGTCATTCGGAGAGAAGAAATATCGTCGACTTTTGTGCCGCATACCTGCGCGTTTTATATAGATAGATTTAGCTCCCCCGGGAGAATCCTACCCAGACAGCAAGCACCATACTGCTTCCCATTGCACCAAAGCAGCTTTATTTTTTGACGATAGAACAAATTGGAACAAAATAGTCCAGTATAAGAGATAACAGCAGATATTTACAATAATATAAATAACCAAAAGCAGCTTTCTATGAAGCTTGGTATTGTACAATATTTACAAAATAGTTTTATATACCTATTGCAAATAATCTATAATATAACTATACTTGTATTCCATTCGGATATTTCATTTAGGAATAGGATGATTCCCAAAGATACGTTGATGCTAATGACGAGGGTAGTAGGTGCCACATTTTTGTACAGTTTCGAATATTTCAGGCCTAAATTTTTAAAATATGTTTATAATTTCCCCTATCTGACAATTAGGGTGAGATTTATTTTATAACGTCTTCGTTATTACGGAATTTCAATAAATAAAAAATTTGACATTTTCATAAAATAATTTCATAGCCACTAACTAATACAAGCGGTTTTCATCTATTGTGAACAGTCTGCATAAATCCCCAAAATGAATCTTTAAATCATTTTAGATTACATCGAAGAAATACTTGCTCAGAAAAATAGAAAACTCCAAAAGTACGCTTTATAAATATCTGTCGCTTATGGAACTCTTATAAGAAAGCAGCCAGCAAAATTTCGCAGATTTTTATGGAACAATGTCAAGATGTACCTACCGTCAGAGAAAACTGCCTACCGCTTTGAAAAACAATAGTTTCACCTTTATAGTTAAAAAACATCTATTTTTTCTTTACTGCCGGGTGTTGTTCGAATGGCTAGGATGCTTGAATTCGGTACTAGAGTCTGTAGGTTTGAATCCTATTATTAGCTTTAATGTTTGTAGTGGTTCAGAAACCGCTTTATGCAGTATGCCCCTGTCAAATTACCCCTCGTGTAGCAAAAAATGACCATACCTCTCTCCACGAACCAAAAGTTTTCCTATTTGTCTTCATACCAAAACCCCAATTCGGATGTATATTTTCAAATTTCGAATGTTTATAATTTATCAATATTTAACGTCATAGTAATTTTGTATAAATATTATATCTCGCAGCTAAATTTCGCTGACATTTTTCAAACGCAGAAAAAAGAGTTCTAATCACAAAATGAGAGGTTTCGAATATTTTTTTCCCGCTTAACGTAGACAACAAGTCGTTTAATATGAAATAGAATTCCTTAATCAGCACAACCCCGCGTTCCCCATGCGCCCGGCGTATCAAATGAATCTCATTTGCGCTGGATGTATTGAATCCAAAAGAATATCTTACTCTCCAATCTTACCAAATTGATTTTACAATATTACTTGAATTCGAACAATTTATTATGGAGGTGTCAGTAACAAAACTGCTTAGCATGCTTAATGGTTTAAAATAATAATAGTTCACCAAAGTTAAAATATTTTGAAATCATAAGCGAGTGTTCATATTGACGATTTATAGTTCATGTTTCATAAAACTTTACTTTGGTTACTTTTTTAAAACATCTTTTAGTAATACACATTTAATATTTTTACGAAATCATTTCATTGCAACTCAAAGAAGGGGTTTTTATGTACTGTGAAATGTCTGCATATATAAAAAAAAAAGAATATATAGGCGAGATCCGTGTAATATGGACCTCCTAAGCAAGAATGCTCAGAAATCCTAAATTATTTAGAAAACAGATTTAATTTGTTGGATGCTCATTATAATTGTATAGCTGCATGATTCAGACTTGGTAAAGTTCTCTGGTAAAAATTAGTAATTGCAGAAAACATTTTTTTTTATTTTCGTATCAGTGATCCGTTTTTTACACACTTTTGTGTAATATGGACCGAACTTGTATGTAATATGGACCACTGACACGAGAATAAAAAGTATGATGTAGAATGAAAGACGGACGCACAAAGCTGTGCTTTCAGTAAATTCATTTCAAGTACAGCTATCATCACAATAATATTGTACCGAAGCTTGGTACAATAATATTGTACCAAGCTTCATGCACCCATGGGCAGCATTTCCAGCATCTGATCCAGTCTTCCTCCGTACTCTCCGCACAGAATGCGCAGAAAGTAAGCGGTTCAGTACTTGATACGCAGCTGTCTCCTGGCCGGGGGTTCCTGGGGATGTCCCTAGAGAGACACTTGGAGCTGCCGGCCGTATTCGCTATGTCGTCTTCTTCTGTGCAAGCATCTCTTTTTGAGATTTCTTTGTTATTCTTTCGTCTTTCCGATGCTGTTGGATGTCCAGCTTTGGTCGCTTGTTTTGTTTTGTTTTTCTGCAACGGCCTTCGTGAAACGGGATGAAGTCAGAACAGTGGCATCTGAAGTGTTTCCTTTTCTCTTTCTTAGGATTCTTTGTAATCAACGAGGAAGGGGACTGATATCTTCCACTGAGAACGTTTTATGACTAATGGGAACCGGGATGTTCTCCTGAACTACATCTTCTGAAGTTCGCTCTTCGGAAACAGACGTGTTCTGCTGGACTGTAGCGTCAATTGTTGGGTCGATGGGAGCTACAATTTCTGGCGAGAGGTCGTTGGTCTACTCTTCTGTTGTGACTCGTGGTGGGGCTTTATCAGGATATTCGGATGGAGCGAAGTCGAAATCGTGAAATACATGGCGAATGACAGGCCAAATCCCACCTGCATGGAAACCATTGGAAGCTGTTTCACGAGATGCTGACAGTGCATAATCCGTCTCGAACAGTTCACACACTTAAAATTGTTAATTGGCCCTTCCAGCATGTTCCCTCATCCACTTTTTCATCTCTTGGGAATAGTAGATGCTTAAGGTGACAATGGACCTTCAGATTGACAAAAATATGTCCCAAAAACGATTTTTCCCCTTTCTATCAGAAAATGATTCTGCAACTCATCAGCTGTCAATGTTAAAAAAAGTATGTTAATCCGATCACTGTTAACAGAGTTATAAGTATTTTTTCAAACGTAAACAATGGAAATGTTACATTAAATTAAAACTTTAAATGCTCTTTTCTCAAAACAAGTTTTCATGTCGTTCGTTACCAAACATACAAGCATCAAAAAATATAATATTACACTAAATTTATGAACTTTCTTTTCTTTTCTTTTACTGATCGAATCATTTATAATACACTGAAGTGCCACTGAATTAGGGATAGCAAAGCCAATGCAAATTGCGTAGCGCTGCGCATCATGTATGCGCAAGTGAAGGCGCAGTGGTAACTGCATATATAGCGCGTACTGTGGTTGTTCTGAATTAGTTGTTGGAATTGACAGTATGGGTAAACTGCCTGATTTAGATGCCTTCGATCGCAGACAAATCGTAGGTGCGCGACGCGTGGGCCATTCAATTTCCAAAATCGTCAGACAGCTAGGATTTTCAAGGTCGACAGTGTCAAGAGTATACCAAGAATAAATGGATGGTTGAAAAAAACTAGAGATCGGGCAAACTGCAAAGGACAATTAGCCTTGAAAATGCGTGGTGAGAGAAGGCTCAGGCGTATTGTACGTAGCCAGAGAAGCCAAACATTACCTTAAATTACCACCCAGTTTAATGAGGGTGCCAGTCGTACAGTCACTAAACGGACTGTGCAACGCTCGCTTCACCGTATGGGTTTCGGTTGCCGTCGACCTATGACAGTACCATTGCTCTATACTCGCCATCGGGATGCACATCTTGCCTGGGAAAAAGAGCACAGAGACTGGAGTTTACAGAACTGGAAACGAGTAGCATGGAGTGATGAGTCTCGATTCCAACTACTTAACGCCGACGGGAGGCTGAGAATATGGCGTCAGGCTCATGAAGCCATGGATACTGCATGCCTGGCTGGAACTGTACAAGAGCATGGTGGCTGAATCATGGTCTGGGGTGTTTTTTCGTGGCACAGTTTGGGATCTTTGGTGCGTGTACCAACCTCCCTCAATGCAATTCGGTACGTAGAGTTGCTGGGTGATCACCTCCATCCGTTTATGCTGTTCTGTTATCCGCACGGTAATGGAGTTTTCCAGCAAGACAACTGTACCTCTCATAAGTCCCGGTTGGCTACTGGCTGGTTGGATGAGCATTCCTCTGACTTCTCTGTCATGAATTGGCCACCTAGAAGCCCAGACATAAATTCTATTGAGCATCTTTTGAATGTTTTGGAACAATGCGTGAAAGGCCATCACACAGCACTAAAGAACCTTACTGAATTATGGACAGCTTTAGCCAATATTTGGCAAGCTATTCCCGTGGAACGTTTCCAGAAACTTGTTGAATCTATGCCTCGTC
The DNA here is from genome assembly GCA_907164885.2 of Dolomedes plantarius. Taxonomy (NCBI): domain Eukaryota; kingdom Metazoa; phylum Arthropoda; class Arachnida; order Araneae; family Dolomedidae; genus Dolomedes; species Dolomedes plantarius. The sequence continues at coordinate 140,588,579 of OU015490.1, read as the reverse complement.
GTGTGGCAGCCGTTATCAAGGCCACAGGAGGCCCAACTCGCAACTAAGTAGGTATCCGTAATTCAGTGGCACTTCCTTGTATATACAGTGGCTACCAAAAGTGTTCGTACACTTACAATTTTCAATGAAAAAGGGGTCCATTCATTAAAATGAATATTTCAAAATGGGTATTTAATAATAAGATCTATAATCTATTCTTAACAAAACTACATGAAATATTTTCAAAACATAGTAAAATTTTACTTTTAAAAAACCAGTAATCAAAAAGTAACAAAAATTTATCTCATACAAGTCATTTTCGGATAAATCCATAATTAAAATTATCGTTTGGAGCTTTATTTTTATTTTTGAATTGTGGTGGCTTTTAAAATATCATTTGGCTTTAATTTTCGTTTGCCTACTCCGTAATATTCTATTTATAATTTTAAAATGGCTCGTAGTCGTAAAGAAACAACAAACAGCATTCGAAATCTGATTATTTTTCATCATAGCAGTGGTAAATCAGTTCGGAATATTGTTAAAATACTTAATTTATCCCATTCTATTGTGCAGTATGTGATAAAACGCTTTAAAGAAGAAAATCGGATCGAAAACAAGGTAAGAAATGGTCATCCAGAAAGTTAACAAAACGTCATCAGAGATTTATAATTAGAAAAATTTGCAAAAAACCACGGTTGAGTGCTCTAAGAGTTTCTTCAGAATTTAATGAAATATTTTATACTTCAATTTCTCCTGAAACTGTTCGACGAGTTGTGAGAGCAGCTGGGTTACATTTCCGATCTGCCCGTTGAAAAATTTTTGTGAGTGACAAAAACAAAAAGCTTAGGTTTTTGTTCGCTTTATTAATGATAAATAAGCCCCAAACGTATTGGAGTAATATCTTATTTGCCGATGAAAGCAAGTTTAACATTTTTTGTTCCGATGGGCGTATAATTGTATGGAGAAAAAAATGTGGAACTTAATCCTAAGAACTTAGTATTAACAGTTAAGCATGGCGGTGGAAATGTCCTTTTGTGCGGGTGCATGTCAGCATCAAGACGGGGTAATTTGGTATTTATTGATGGCATAATGAATCATGTTGTTTATATAAATATTTTAAGAGACAGTTTAAAATTATCAGCCCAAAATTTGGGTATTAGGAACAAATTTGTTTTATATTAAGATAATGATCCTAAGCTCACGGCTCTCAACTTTCGCCTCTGGTGTCTTTTTAATAGTCCACAAGTTTTGAAAGCACCACCTCAATCGCCAGATTTAAACAGAATAGAACATATTTGGAGAGAACTGGAGATTCGAGTAAGAAACCACGACATTCACATGAAAAGCGAACTAAAAACAATTATGAAATAAGAATGGATGAACATTGATGCAGAAATTACAAAAGAACTAGTGCAATCTATTCCCAGACGTTTAAAAGCTGTTGTGGATGCTAAAGGATATCCTACTATATATTAATTTAACGAAAAATTAGAATATTTTCTAATATGTAGAGATTTTTACAAGTGTACGATGACATATCTGAGATAATGTTTTTGTGACTTTTTGATTATTGGTTTCTTAAAAATAAAGTTTTACTATGTTTTCAAAATAATTGACGTAGTTTTGATAAGAATAGATTATAGATCTTATTATTAAATACCCATTCTGAAATATTCATTTTAATGAATGGATAGACCCCTTTTTCATTGAAATTCGTAAGTGGACGAACCCTTTTGGTAGCCACTGTATATGTTTTTGAATACATACATACATATATATATATATATATATATATATATATATATATATATATATATATATATATATATATATATATATATATATATATTGATTGGAATCTGGTCAGCCTGACAGGAATGCTAAATTTTAAACCACAGTGAGATGATTTGACGAAGAAAAACAAATAATTAGATTTTGCAGTATGAAATAAATTCCATGAAAACGGTTCCATAAAACGTTTAATACTTTTTAAATACTACCCTACTCCACGGACACCCGTTTGAACTGCCATATTTTGTTCAGAACCAATTCAAGAAGAAATCCCTTTTATACGGCCCCCCTCAAAAAGTCCCTTTTTTTACTGAACCATAAGTCGATAGAATAGAAAATTAAATTTCGGTATTCTACTAGAAATGGGTTATTTTATGCGTCTGTTGGAAATTGTAAATTTTGTCCAACTGTTTTTAGCATTTCCCCAATTGTTTTTCTTAATGTGAGTATTTCCGCGTTCCAACACACCCATATTGTAGCTTTCACGCCTCTTTCAGATGTATCAGTTACGGTTTATATTAGCCGCAAATATTTTGCGAAAAGGCAACGAAGTGAGATTTCTAATGGACCGTCACCGAATTTGAATTTTCACACAAAATAATCCTGAAAATAATTGTCGGTAAATGTTTAAATTATTTAAAATACTTTTTATTGCATTTTCAAAATAAACTGCTAATTTGGATTTATGATATCAAGACATATAGGGGAGATCCGTGTAATATGGACCATGGGGAAATTTACCTGTTCAACACAAGATAGCAGAACCATCCCATTCCCTTTAGTGAATATCACTGTTATACAAAGCATGAGGTAACTTGTACATGTGTGATTTCATTTGGACGATTATGAAATTGCGTCTTTGGTTTATATGATCATTGTTGTAACAGGTGTGTTAAAATGAAAGTATTACTTTCTGCTGTTAGGTAATTTTAATATAATTTTTTCCTTAATAGTAGCAAATGCACTTATTTTCTTAACAATCCATACATGTATTTTTTACGAACCATTTTGCATAGCGATATGTGATTGGGAACAACGCTGCTCAGTCCATGCGTGTAATATGAACCATGCGCTGTTGTGTAATATGGACCACGGTCCATATTACACGTTATAGACACGTTGGATGGATAACACCTGCAGAGAAGGGATTGAACTCCTCCAGGAACTCTTTTCAAATACCAGGAAAAAGGTTGGATGACGATCGAGCTCTCCAATGAATGGATGAAACATTTCATTAGTTTTGCTAAACCTGACAAGAACAGGAAGGTTTTGTTAATTCTCGATGGACATGTGTCCCACACTCAAAATCTCGAAGCTATAGAATTGGCCAGAGAAGCAGGGATGATCATACTATCACTTCCTTCGCATATTACCCATCGAATACAGCATTTGGACCTCGCTTTCTTTCGTCCATTAAGCGTCTACTAATCCCAAGATATGGACAAGTGGATGAGGGAAAATGATAGATGGGCCGTTTCACAATTCAAAGAGTGTAGACTGTTCGGAAAGGGTTATACACAATTTGCATCTCTTGAAACCGCTGCCGATGATTTCCGTGCAGGTGGGATTTGGCCTGTCAATCGCCATGTATTTCATGATTTCGACTACGCTCAATCCGAAGTTTCTGATAAAGCCCCACCACGAGTCTTATCAGAAGACGAGACCAACGACCATTTGACAGAAAATGCAGTTCCCATCGACCCAACACTTGACGCTACAGTTCAGCAGACCACGTCTGTTTCCAAAGAGTCAACTTCAGAAGATGTTGTCCAGGAGAATATCCTGGTTTCCATTAGTCATAAAACTACATTTTGTAGTTTGTGTAGTGTAGTTTGTTCGCAGTGGAAGACATCAGTCCCCTTCCTCACTGCGTACAAAGAAGGGTAAGAAAGAGAAAGGGAAACACTTCAGAGGCCACTATTCTGACGCCATCCCGTTTCAAGAAGGTCGTTGCAGAAAAACAATAAAAAAAACACCAAAGCTGGACATCCAACAGCGTTGGAAAAAGGAAAGAATAACAAAGAAAGCACAAAATGAGATTGTTGCACAGAAGAAGACGACAGAGCAAAGACACCCGGCAGCTCCAAGAGTCTCAGTAGGGATATCCCCATTAACCTCCGGCAAGGACACTTCTGCGAATCAAGTTATTGAACCGTTTACTTAATGCGCATTCTGCGGGGTGCTTACGAAGGAAGATTGGATCAGATGCGAGAAATGCTGCTCATGGGTGCATGAAGATTTCTGCAACATTACCAACCCGATACACTATTATTGTGATGATTACTGTACTTGAAATGAATTTACTAAAAGCACAGATTTGTGCGTCCGTCTTTCATTCTATATCATAATTTTTATTCTCGTGTCAGTGGTCCATATTACACATACGTTCGGTCCATAGTACTCAAACGTATGTATAATATAGACCATTGACACGAAAATAAAAAAATTATTTCCTGCAATTATTTATAGTTACTAGAGTACTTTACCAAGTTCAAACCATGCAGCTATCCAATAGTAATGAGGACAAATTAAATCTTTTCCGAAAAATAATTTAAGTTTTATGAGCATTTTTGCTTAGGGGGTCCATATTACACGGATCTGCCCTATATGTTATGACTGCAATGTACTAAACTTACGGGTTTCCCTCACATCAATGTTAGCCTATGGAGAAATTGTGTCTACTATTTACTTCTACATAAATGCTGATAATCCAAGAAATTCTATTTTTAGATAGCCTGCAATTTTCTGTACCTATCAACACGATTCATTTTATAAGTTTCGCACATCAAAGGAATTTATGAACGTTTAAAACACACTAGACTAGATTTTTCTACGAGTTATTTAAATTTTAAAATATTATTTGCATTGTTTTTAAATGAAAAATTCCCATGGTGTAAAATTTCTGTCTCTATTACGAAGTTCAATTCTTAAAAGAAAATCTTTGAATCCATGTTAGCAATACTTGAACACATTTTCTCCATAGGTTAACGCTGAGGTGAGCGAATCCAACAGGGTTAATACAAAGCAGCCTCAAGAAGAAATAGATGTCATTTTCTCAGCAATCCTCAAACACATCGTCAAATATACAATAAAACGTGTAGCATTTCTCTTTAGATGTTTTCTGTTAAATGAGCCTTCCCGATGATGAAACTGAACCTGAAATTAAAATAAGACACCATGCTTGAAACATAACATACCCCAGGTGATTCAGATTGGAAAAAAAAATTGAGTCAATACGGCCATTTAAAGTCACCCGATTACTAGGTGACAAAGTAAGTCCGTTTACTATTACTGCGTAACACAGGTTGAAATGGGGGACAGAAGTTTTTCAAGAGAGCTTTTAAACCATTCTATTTTTATAGACGACTATTTCTTCAATATAACCTGAAATTATTCAAACTTACGCTTTTGGGATTTCTATAGATCACAGTTGATAAAAACCGCTTGTTTCAACGGCTATGAGAATATTTCTTAAAAATTAATAATTTTTTATTGTTGAAAGAAATTTGAAATAGTAATAAAACAAAATTTCTATGAAAGAAGAATGATGATTCGTCAAAACCAATGCAATTTATTCAAGCATCATTTCTTGTTGCCTTCAAGAATACATTACGGATATAAAAGCAAAGAAACTGGACCCCTTCATAAAGCTCAGAATTTTAGCCAACTAATCACTTTTAACACTACCGATTTGTAGGTGACATTCTTATTTCAGATACAACACTATCAGTGTAAAGCAGCTGCTAGCGTTACATGGGGTATTAGTGCAACTGACTTTTCGGTCGGTAAGAACCCTTTTAAGCGAATTAAAATTCTATACATAATTCCCATGAAGTTTTATGTTGGTAATTTTATAAAATATTTAAAATAATTTTCTTAGCTCCTTTAAAATGTACTTCTAAATTGGACATTTTGTCATCCAAATATGTATAAGAAGGAGTAATTGCAAAGTGATGTTATCCCAAGTGTTAAAACGTTATGAGTTTACTAAAATATAAAATTTAACAAAGAAGGAGTTAGGAGCTGGTATGATTAGTAGAGCACATATTTGAGTGATTGGTTTTTGGTCTTTTAACAACTTTGCATTAAAGACAGTCCAAGTTGGATCAGATGCTTGATTATAACTACTTTTGTGTTTAGAACTTGAAGGTCGATTTCCGGAACTATCGGATATTTCTTCTGTATCAAATATTATTTTGTTTTTGCACAGACACCAAGCAAATCTTCTACATTATGTAGTTTTAAACGCTGAATTTTATATATATATATCAGATTTCTTAAAAGCAAAACTGTTAGGCTTTAACAGGTTTGGCCCATTGTAGTGAATAAAGTCTGTCATGTATCTGGATCGTTTCTGTAGCGAACGATTGGGTACCTGTGTTTCAGCATCTGACAGGTTTATAGATTGCAATTCACCTTCGTTATATTCTTGATAAGAAGTCATGACAGTTGCGTGAAGGGTTCCTCGTCCATCAGGCGTGGCTCCAAGGAAGTCTAAATTATCTGCTGTACAAAAGATAAATCTCCCTTTCACAATATCGGGTGGGACATACAATCCGTCATTGTCTTGCATATGGTTCAGAACTTCATCGGCTATAGCAGTTTCAAGGCTGAAAACTTTATTATAATCATCGAGTAACCCGAACCATGCATGAGCTGAACCAAGAATGTTCTTTACTAGGTATCGTTAGGCCAACAGCAACTTGTAGACGAAGGTCTCGTGAGTGTCTGTGTTTAACTAACACCGTGCTACTATAAACGGTTTGTCTTTCAGTTTGGCACTCATACATAAGAGTTTGTGATAATGCAGCACCCCTTTGGTTCAAATGTTTGTTATCAATCTGCAAACTTTCCATTTTTTTGTTCCCTCCAATATACCATTTGAAAAAGTATAGAACTTCTTTCGGTATGATATTTATGATTTTTTTCTTCGTTATAGAATTTGTAAACTTCCATTTCTCCTCTGTCAGTATGGTTTTACGTAATAATTTAGCTGCTTGATACAGAACTTCCATACTCGCATTCATATCAGAATTGGATTCCACCCGCGACAACAAAACATCATTGACAAATTTCAAAGAAATACGCTGTGATTGATTTTTGGAGATGGGGTCGTTAAATACTACATTCATGTAAAATAATTCATGCTCAATAAGTATTTTAAGAGATTTTCTTGACAACATGTCTTGCCGTTTAACACCATTCCAGTGACAGATATCTCTATAGTGTCCCTCAGGATCTACCATCGGGACAACATTACCTTCCAAAAAATAATCTAGCAAACGATCTATGGATTCTACTTGACTAATCCATTCTGGCAAGTTAGGTGTTGTTTCAATTTCATCAGTACTTCGCAATGACGTTTTTTGTGCAACATTCTTTGTGGTATGCTACATCATATGCATGTACATCCTCTGGATTAATGAATCCACTCAGTTTTAACTTCCATTTGCTATTTTCACTTCGCTAGACAGCATCAGATCCTCTTACCTACCTTTTTGATGGAAGCGGTATATAATTGATGTCTCCTAGCTTCAAGTCTATCGAAAAAGTAGCAGGCATTTTTATGTAGTTTCGTGCCAAGATTTTGGCCTCTTGTACACGGGTGGACCTTATTGCACACCGAGCCTGGGGAAGCTATTTCAATTTCCGCTTGTTGCTTTTTATACCTGGCCTGTAGTCTATCAATGTTACCTTTGTGCGTGTATTTCTTGTGACAAGTTAAATGTCACCGGGCATTTAGCTGGGTTATTCCTTCTACTGTAAATTTTCGAGCGTGTTCTTCGAGGTGCTGATAATCACTGTCTTTACACTTGTTTCGAACTCTCACTGCATCAAACAGTTTGTACTGAGTACTTCAGGTTTTAACCAAATCCTCATTCAATAGATGTTGGCACAATATACACAATTCAAAGTCTATGTCCTTCACTCGCTTTCGCTTAGACGGTCGATCGAATTTTATTACACCATCCATATTTTAAGTTAAAATTTACCACTTGAAACAAAAAAAAATATAGGCAATCTTGAACCGAACACAAGTTGTACTGTCTTTCGTTCAACAACAACTGTTGCAAAGGCACGAATGTATTATGTGTAGATCACAATTCATGAATTTATAACTAATGCCTTTATAACTTGATATTGGTGAAATTTTTATATTTTTCTTATTTTTGTATATCTCACTTGCCATTTTGTGAAGTGTATAAATCATTAACTTGTCATTTTTGCAAACAAAATCATCATGTAATTTTGCTATACTGTGTAACATTTTTGAATAACATTCTGTTGCATTTTTCTATGATTCGTTAAGTTTTTTTTTAATGCTCTAGGGCAGGGGTGGGCAAACTTTTCCAAGGTAGGGCTATTTCTAATTTTGTCAAGATGTTGCAGTCCACCCAGTGACGTAGGTGTGGTGAGATAAAAAAAAGCTACAATATTTATTATAACTTAATAATAAATGCGGAATATGTACTTACCTACTTAACTACAAGAAAAAAAACTTACTCTTTTAAAACCCCGGTTAAAGCAAATCGCGTCGGTGTTCCAAAAATATGTTCCTTTTAGTATGCGCGTCTTAGGTCTTAGTAAAGGCGGTCACCCCAAAATGTCTTGGTGGTCCACCTGTCGATCGCGATCGACTAAATGCCCACCCCTGCTCTATGGTATGTACTCATCTTAACATGTGTATCCCAATGTAATTTTTGCACTTGTTTTTTTAAGTTTGTAAGCACATTTCCTTTTTACTTTTTGTGCTAGGCATGGTACAGTCTGCTACACTGTTTTGAGGGTTATGTTTCTCATGCAGACGTGTCTTGTAACCTTCCTTATATAGTGATGACACTTATTTTACTATGCAACCGTGCTCTTTGTCACAAGGTTGACTCTTATAGTGCATTCATTTATGTATGACACCTATTTAAGTTGTTTTGTAATTATTTTGTTACCATTTTTCCATGTGTTTTGAATGCACTTTCTATGTATAATTTATAGCGGTGTTTTTTTTCTTTGCTTTTTCAATGGCTGGCCAGCCGACATAAAGTGTTTTGTGTATATGTATAATGTTAATTTAATTACAAGCACAAAAGTTTTTTATCCTTCATGGAGGGTCTCCAATGTAACTTTGACCTAGCATAACACAGGTTCCAACCGCGAGCCAACCATCTTCTTCAGAGGACGCGCTTTCTCCCTTTTGTGCTCTATGACGACTCCGTCTCTCCTGATTCTGCATCTGTCATCTAGACATTTTATTTATCTTCAATATGAGGTATTACAAAAGAAAATCGGCCGATAAATAACCGAAATAAAGTGGATTTTTTTTAATTCAATGGCGGCCATCTTGATGACGTCATTACTGCTATACGCCACACACCAAAGAGTGAAACCATGGAAATTATTCATCTACAGGTAGTTTCTGATGAAAAAAATATCCACCCATGTTCCCATCATTATTACCGCCACGGGACTACATATGCTCCAATACTAAGTAGTTTCTCTGCTTCTTCGAAAGTCAGAGAGCCTGTCAACGTTGCAGGCTCTCTGTATTTCAACATTTGCCCATTCATGTGTCTGCTTATTTTCAACCTGGGATTGGATTTATAAGGGCAGTCATCACCTGTACACAAGTAGAAAAGTCAGATTTTTTTTCTGTTTGTTCGAACTTCTATAACTTTTTTTTGTTTCTTTTTGTCCATTATTCAAGAAAATTTCACTGTTACTTCTCTAATTTTTATAAATTGATTTCCCTTAGTTTATTTTATTACAAGTAAATAATAATTTTATTGGTGAAGTAAGAAGTGAGTGCATTTTCTGAAAACTTTAAATTTATACTGATAGTAAAAAATTGAGTGTAAAAGAGGTATTTTTTCAGTTTTTTCAAAATAAATAAAAACCGATTCATCCAATCAAAGAAGCCGTATATATAAAATTTTTAGGGCATTAAACTCTTCGTCAAATGAGTATCAATACATAAAATTACTTCGGTTATAAGGTTACTAACTTCTTCCAAAGCTGTCGTCACTTTTTCAGGTTTTGCTAGTAAGTGCGACTTTCGCTATAATTGTGTTTTTCTGGGAAAGTACCTGTTTGAAGAAAAAATAGCTCTAACTAAATGTTGTGGAGCATTTAATCCTGCATTCAATGAGTACTAATACATCAAAAGTAAATGCATAAGGGTATACAGGTGATTGAATATATCCTGGCATTGAATATATCCTGGCATAATTTTTTTAACTTACGTAAATACTGAACATTTTTTGTCTCAGCCGCTGAAGGCGTGAAGAAACAGGAGGCTGTTTATGACAGAATCTGAATATTTATAACTGCCAGAACTATGGTGTTTTGTATCTTACCCTTTCCTGGTTTGAAGAACACAATATTTGAAGAAGGAGAATCTAGTACAGCTAGTATTATAAGAAGACCTATATTCTCAGCAACTAACCTCACTTTGTCATATGACTGAGAGGCTTCTGTTGCAGTTGTCACAATTAGTTGCTTAGCATCTTCTGGTGATTACTTAAATCCTTTGACCTTAAATCCGTTATTCCGAAGCACCGTAGACCACACTGATATCACCGTATCAAAACTGGTTTACTTTTTGTTGTAGTCATTGGTTAGAAATCTCTCTTAAGGTGACTGCCTTCGTTGAAAATGTCATTTTTTGACTAGTTTGGTCGATTTTATTTTTGTATGAATCTTGTAATTTAATCTTTTCTCTTTTCAAAACTGTTTTGATTTTCATTCTACATCAATTATAAGCAGAATTATAGCTATTATAAGAACATCGACTGCTGCAAAAGTGAAGTGACAAACAACTTTAATTGCGTTTTTCTCAGAATATATGTTTTTTAGCGCAAATCTCTATCGTTATCATGATATCTCACATAATAATGCATATAATTCAATAAAATTTTCAGGAAATGTTTTAGATGCTATTGTCAACGAAATGACGCACAAAAATTGATGTATAATAAATAGTTTTTTATTTGGGGCTGTTTTTCTAAAGAGAGGAATGGCGAATCAGAGAAAATTTTCATATTGGATCATAAAATTATCTGTATTATTTTTGCATTTTAAAATTTCTCTTAGATTGTGGGTAATTTTGAAGATAACTGTCGTATGTATCATGTGTGAGAAGGAAATTAATCTGGCAGGGCGCGCGCCTCCTAGACGAATAGAAGGACGCGCGGGGGTTATACAATGACCCCAAACATAATAGCGATTTAAATATTTCATTTTTATCAGAACCAGATATGGCTTTTCGTTTTTTATGCCATTTAGATTATACTCAATTAATCAAAGTTTTATTCAATTGTTTTTAGTTACGAAATAGTAATATAATTTCATTTTCTTCTTACAGTTAGCAGACAAATCTGTCAAAAAAGAGCTCTATAAGAATAATTCAAAGAGATATCAATAATGCTACACTATTAACATAATATTTAATTAAATTTAAGAGAAATACAAAGTAATATACCAATAATATCGAATCATTCGTTTTCTGTTTGAATACATGCTTTGCATACGCAAAATAGTTGTCCCTTGCAAACAAAAATGTTACACATTTGGCAGGTGCCACTTGTTTTTATATCCCGATTTCTCGGACAAAACTTACACCTACCTTTTGAAACTGTTTTTGTTTTCTTTTGTGGTGGTTAATTACCTGGAGGGTAGTTTCTTTCCATTTCCATTCGTAATCGATGGGATATACTCGGAGTATTCAACCAATTCTTTGCGTAATCACTAATAAGTGAAAAAGACAAGTCTTTTATGAAACGTCGTCTGTTTTTAAACATAGTTGGTGGATTCTTGTTGGATAACAAAACGATTCTAGCATTTACTGCAGCAACATTTAGAAGTGAATAAACTATGACAAGGGGCCATCTATTTGTTTTACGAGAAGTAGAGTAGCTGGCTGCCATTTCATCAACAACATCGACGGCTTCGTTTGTGCAGTTGTAAAAAGTTACAATTTCTGGCTTTTTCGAATCCCCATCTTCTTCTGATTCTGTATCGTGTTCACTAAAACTTTCGTGATCAGTAAAGTTATCTTCAAAAGTTTCAATTTCATCGTCATCATCGCCCAGAACCGAATTTTCATCACTTTCAACTTCATCAAGAAGTTTCCGTAAACGTTCCATTTCTTTTTCATAAGGAGTCGATATTTTTAGCAACAAGCAAATACTGAACTAATACAACAATTTCAAGCAACAAACAATAAACTGAACTAAAAGCGACAAGCAAAACGTGTCGATAACACGAAGGCACTGAGTCTGTGGGAAAAACGTTAAGACACGTGGGTCCTTGAATGACCCCAGAAACAAACAAAATGTTTACTAAGGAATGAAGAATGTCTGGAATTCCTTTTAATTAGTTACAAAAGGAAGAACGGTGTGTTAAACTCAGCTACTGATAAGAAAGGAATGTTTGGGTTGCTGGATTTCTTTAAATCGGTATTCTTGGAAGACGTGGGGTCATGAAATGACCCCAGTGCGTCTTGCCGGGTTAAAATGGTAGCATTACAATTTTACGCATAGGGATAGGCGTTTTAGCTAAATTTCATTAAAAATTACTTCAAATTGACCAATTTATAAAAAGGTAGGAAATTGACAGGTAAGTTATTGATAATTTTTTAATTTTTAAGTGGTATTTTACCCTAAAAGACCAAAAAATTTCTTTAATAAATGTGTTTTTGAAACATTGGTTCCGAACGTAGGCAGTCATCTTAAGGGATAGTAGCTGTCGTTGTTTCTTGGAATTTAATGTCAGGTGCGGCGTGATGTTTAGTACCCCGTAGGTGTTCTGCGGATTTATTGCTTTTGAGGGAAAGGTCTACCGGGTACCCATCAAACGCAACAGTTACCCCAACGTTATAATGCCTCTTCACGTATGCAATATGTTTTAAAATGTTTGATGAAAACTGTTCACCAGCTTTCCAAATTACTCGAGGAAGGAGGAAACCATCATCAACAATGTAAACACCAGTATATAGGTCGATAGCCTCACTGAGAGGGGTAAGCAAGTCATAAAATTAGATTTGGGAGTTTTACGCATCCCTGTCTCTTCAAAGAGGGACAGTGGATATGGAGCCAATTCATACGTAAAGTACTCCTTCAACTCTCTGTCAGATATCTTAAAGAGATATACGGTGAATGAAAATACGGTGAAAAAGTGTTTGGGCATTAACTTGTATCTCCTCATTGTGAATCTTAATTTTTGATTTGTGTCCCCAAAGAGGCATCACTCGATTCTTCTTGGTGAACTTCATTTCATTGAAGTTGTGCCCAATTATGCTCATCACAGAAGTATTTCAAATTTCAAACGATTGGTCACAATTCATAGCACTACCTTACACAATACCAGAGCTGAGGAGCATGATGTTATGTGATAGTGGGAATGGGTCGTGAGAAGTAGACCATTCCTTGAACATTGCTACATCTTGGTGATCTCGCAGTATTCTACTAATTCTAGCATCAGAGTGTTGTTCTGAAGTGGTGAACAGCAAACCACGAAAATCTTCTAGCTGCTAGGAAACACCAGTTACAATAGGCATTGTGAGAAACCACTTGGTGAGGGTACTATCAGAAACGCAACGACCATGGCTCAACCCAACGGTACTCTTAAGTTCCAGCATCAGAGTTTGTTCGATTGCCATGTCGATCCATATACCACACCAAATTTTTCAGGAAGGCGAATGGTAAAAAAAATCAATTTTCTACAAAATTCATGTACTCTGTAGGAGTAAGCTTATTATGTAAGACAAGTATATCCTGCAAGTACAGTGTAACAGACTTTGCGTACAAAAAATGGCCACTTGCATGGAAGTAAGGCAGCATTCTTTTCATACAAAGAAAATGAAGCTTCCAGTCTCCACTTGTCTCTGCTTGGATGAATTGCTTTATCAACGTTACCATTCTAAAATATTGCATCCATACTTATTATTATTTTTGTTCAATTTATTTTCTATAAATATAGGTTCGTAAAAAATTACAATGCCAGACTATATTGAATCCCCTGTATACCCTTATGCATTTACTTTTCATGTATTAGTACTCCTTGAACGCAGAATTAAATGCTCCAGAACATTTAGTTAGACCTATTTTTTCTTCAAACAGGTACTTTCCCAGAAAAACTCAAAAATCGCACTTACTAGCAAAAGTTGAATAAATGACGGCAGCTTTGGGAGATGTTAGTAACCTTATAACCGAAATAATTTTTATGTATTGATACTCATTTTACGAAGACTTTAATGTTCTAAAATTTTTATATATACGGTTTCTTTGATTGGATGATTCGGTTTTTATTTATTTTTAAAAAAACTGAAAAAATACCCTTTTTCACTCAATTTTTTTACCTAACCACCAGCGCTTGCCTCGGTAGAGGGGAAAAACTCAAGACTTTAACATTTGACCTAAAAAAACAATTAAAAAAGTTTCCACATTTGTTTGAATTATTTCCTAATTCAACTTCCTACATACTGGCCTATATATATATATATAAGAGCTTTTCTATATTCATTGCTAGATATTTGGTTTTAATTCGCATCTTGAGTTGCGGGTACATTTCTATCTTTTGAAGGAATCGGAAAGATAATTATTAGCAATAATAGTATCCGTAGTATTTTATAAATAGTAAATAAATATCTGCCTTTTTACTGTTAAAAACCTTAAATTTTTAAGGAAATCCCACAGAACCGAGATAAAATACATCATACACATAATTTTTATTTGCAATAAGGATGGGCATTAACAAACAACCTGTGCTGAGTCATATGTTGGAACAATTACGGATCTCAGAAAGCAACATCAGTATCCGTTTTTTGAATTCAAATTGTTGTTTTTTACACACTCCAAAGAGATAAAAATGTCCAATGAAAAATAGTCCGTGACCACATACATATATTACTGCGACTCAGGGTTTGAAATGGATATGAACAAAAATGGAAAATTCTGGTCGAATTGGTTCAAGTGGAACATTTTATTTTTTTATCCATATGAAACCATTATTTTGGAATGGATTTGATTTTGCTCCTAAATATTTTTATCGTTCCGTATATTTTCCCGACCCGGAGCCATTCATTTGCTTCCATAAAAAAATCGTTCCGAGACGGTACAAAAATTATCTCTCACAAAAATTTTTCTCCTTTTATTCCTTTGACGAATTATCAAAGAAAATTAAGTTGTTCCGGCAGGACTAAAATTTTTTCAATTCAAAATATTCAAGGAACTTGTATATAAAAAATGTTATATATATATATATATATATATATATATATATATATATATAGAGAGAGAGAGAGATGTGTGTGTGTGTTTAAATATTTATTTATCTATGAATATTTTTTCTAACCGGAGGAAAATTTCAAGTAAAGAACTTTTTTGTTCGGAGCCGGTTGAATTGGGAAGGAGCAAAAACAGTATCTAACTTGGATTCAATCCGCAAAGGAACTTTACTCTAGATATCACTTTCTTTTGGAGGTTCAGTTTCTGATAGAAATATTTTGACTCTTAATATTTCTATTCGGCTCAGAGATATTTAAATAGGTACAAAAAAGATACGTTCCTCGGATAGATATCTCCAAGCCCTGCTGCGACTCAGTCTAGTGGACAGTCACCATGCCTCTCTTCCGTAATATATGGGTCTTCGCCTAAAGCCACCATCTGTCGTATATTGTCCGGACCAATAATCCTCACACACCTTATTTTTCCCTATTTTCTTCTTCTTCTTCTTTTGATTTTTCTTCATGAAAACATACAAGTAGTTAATTAACATATAAGCTGCATCAAACCCTGTGACGAGGGATACTCCAAGATACATGCCCATGTAACCACCAAGGACGCTGAATAGTTCCAGGCTCTGAAAAAGGAAAGCAGTAAATGGTTAACATTTTGAAAAAATTTACTCCCTGTGTTGGCTCCTCAAGTCCAGCAAGGGTTTCACGGCGATTTTAGCAGCTGCAAGCCATTTTAGGATTGCTTTATGCATTGTGAAATGCTTCGAAAAGGTTAAGACATAAGTTAAAAGGAGTCTTAGCCATAAAATTCTACACGGAGAGGTAGGTTAGAGAAAGCCGTTTGTAGTGGCCAATATGAGAAAGGGATATTTTATGCTATGAAAAATGAAAGTGTTTAGGAATAAAAATATTTATGGTGAAGAGGGGAAAACGTTGGAGAATAGCGCGGTTTCCTTTGAATAAGTAACCGTAGAATTAAAAAGACCGCTCTGCTCCATAAATAGTAGCTCGGTGAAAAGAGTAGCGTAGAGGGTCAGTCGAAAAAGCCCCTTAGAATATGGAATATAAGAATTACTGGAATTTGCGAAACAGTGGGTATTGTTGAATCATAGAGAGGTTAGAGAGGGGAGATTTAAGAAAAATAACATGTAAAGAAAAATGAAGGAAAGAACGGGATGCAGAAAATAGGAGAATTCAGGTCCAATGAAATTTTGTGAATTTAACCCATTAAAAATCGTGAGCCTCATTTGGGGATCACGAATATTTTTAATGTTATCCCCCTCAATTTCTGATTTTTTGTTTATTTTTAGAGTTAAGTGTTTACATTATTGTCTACTCATAATGTATACAGTTAAACTTTTCAGTTTGATTAAAAAATTTTAGATATATATGATATTTTTTCAAAAGTTTGCTTGTAAATGACGCTTTTTCACATCTCTCTATTTGCTAAGTGAATATCTGATAATTTATATTGAAATGAATTATTTTTTTCTTATGGGGGTTATGTGCATATGTGTTCTGAATAACATAGTATCAAAATTGAACAAATTATTTACTTCATAGCTTGACCGCCGGCAAAATACTATGATCCCCATTTGGGGCTCACGGTAATTGTAATGTAAAATGGTTGACTATTTACACTACAAATAGAACTTTCGTTTTCTTTGCAGTTATCTGGTGCAATACGTTTCTGGAAATTCCACAATGGTCTGGAAATTCCACATAGACATTATCCCATGAAAATGTGGAATGCATCCACTGACAATAATAGGCATGAAGGGGGTGGGGAAGGGGCATACAAGAGGTGATGGGAACAGGTGATTCTAAAACCCACATGTTTCGCAGGTGACGGCAATTCTTTTTGTGCATATTCGTGTAGCAAAAATTGACCGTAACAAACCAAACCAAACCAAACCAACTTTTTCATACACTGGGCAAAATAATTTTAATAATTTGTAGTGCAGATGGTCATGAACTCTGTGCTGAGAAGTTGTTTCATTTAGAGAGTCTTATCTGCTTTGAATTACGAGCGAGCAAGCTGTTTCGATTTTGATAAATGACTGAACTATTATATTTTTTATTCTTATGTTTCTTGTTTGGTTTATTCAATTTGGATAATCATGAGTAGCAAAAAATTTTCATCGCTAAGAGATCTTGAAGAATATTGGGACAATGACTTTGATTTGGCAGATGATGAAGACCTTGACGGTACTATTGACATAGTTGAATTATCACCAGATAGAGCGGTTGATGTTTCCGATTTGGAAGATATAGACGACAACGTACTGGAAGATACCAATCCAAACGACATTCCAGGTTTATTAGAAATTCACGGCGCGAGATCTAATGAAGAGGTTTCAGTACCAATAAAAAAGAAACCCAAAAAAGAAAAACCCATATCGAAGTGGAATAAAAAAAGGGCATCATTCAAAATTTCTAGTAATGGAGAAGCAGAATGCAAGCAGCGTAAAATGAACATGATAGAAAGAATAAAAGATAAAACACCAGTAGAAATTTTTGAAATGTTCTTCACAGATGATCTAGTAAACCATATCGTACAGCAAAGTGTATCTTATGCAGCTCAAAATAATCATCACAAATTTACGCTCTCTGCAGACTGTTTCAAAAAATTTTTGGGATTTTTACTGTTAACCGGATATCACTCTTTGCCTCAAGAGCAGATGTATTGGTCAGAAGAAGAAGACATAAATATTGGAATTGTACGAAAATGTATGTCGAAAAATCGTTATATTGAAATAAAGAGAAATCTACATTTTAGTGACAATACAAATATACCAATAATAAATGGAAGCAAAGACAGGTTATTCAAAATACGACCAGTTTTGGATGAGTTAAATAAAACATTTATGCAATTTGGAGTATTTTCGCATAATGTATGTATTGATGAACAAATGGTGCGTTATTATGGTCATCATTTTCTGAAGCAATTTATAAGAGGCAAGCCCATTCGCTTTGGTTTCAAGCAATGGGCCATGTGTTGCGGTGTGACCGGATATTGCTATAATGCTGAAATCTACGAAGGTAAGCTAAGTAGTAGTATAGAAAAAGATACGAATGGGTTAGGGATGTCGGTAATATTGAATAAAATAGCAACCATAGACAAACCAGAGGAACACTGCTTTTATTTCGATAATTTTTTCACAAGTTTTGATTTGATGAAAAATCTAAAAGAGAGAAATATACCTGCGACAGGAACAGTGAGATATGATAGGATGAATAAATACCCTATAAAAACAGATAAGGAAATGAAGAAAGAATTTCGCGGGGCTTTCGATTATAGATATGATGAAATAAACGGAATATTTGGTCTTATTTGGAAAGATAACAGCAATGTTAAGATGCTATCAAATCATTTGGAAATTTTACCTTTGGGACGTGTGCCAAGATGGTCTAGAACTGAGAAAAAACAAGTGTTAATTCCACAGCCTAATGCCATTGCAAATTACAATAAGAGCATGGGTGGTGTTGACAAGCTTGACTGGAATATACAAAAATATAGAATAAAAATTAGAGGCAAGAAATGGTACTTTCCTATTTTCCCTAATGCAGTGGATATGGCCCTAGTTAATGCTCATACAATATACTGCATTGCTAATGAAAAAATACCCCTATTAAATTTCAGAAGAGTAGTCGCACGGTTTTATCTGAATTTACACTCTCTGTCTGACCCAAAAAATAGTGAAAGACCATCGTACAGCGTGAGTTCACAGAAACGCATTGCAGAAAACATAAGAAAAAATCCTAAAGGACATTATTTAGAAAGAACATTGGATGGAAAACAGAGAAAATGTGCGGTATGTAAAAAAAATGTTCGGAAACAGTGTGTAATGTGTGATGTTGGATTACATGTAGAATGTGTTATTCCTTGGCACTCATAAAAAAATTATGAAATTATTTACATGTAATGTACCGTGATCCCCAAATGGGGATTGATTTTTAAATCAATAAAAATCAAATATTTTCTTTGAATATCGTAGAATTAATTATACTACGTTTCTTTTCATGCAAAAACATAACTTTATTTGAAAAAAAATATTAAAAAAAAATCTGGCAGTTAATGAAGAAAATGTTATAGCCACTAGGATAAAGTTTTAAGACGTAAGGGGGAGTTTAGATGGAGAAGAGAATATTATGATTGGAAGGTAGAGACGGATATGGAAAATTGAGATTAGTATTAAGAGGGGAATTTGATTCGAGAGGAGGAGACGAGATTTAGAGGAGTGCAGAGAGCGTGGAGCCTGCGGGCTCGCTCTGTGGTGTGACTTTCAAGCCACCCTGCAACTATGTTGGAGAGCGATGTCAAATCCTTGGGCAAGCCGATTTTAGCAGTCTTAACTTTTCTGTTGAAGGACAGGACTGGAATTTTAAAATAATTTAACTTTAATGTCACATAAATGATTAAAATTAATATCACATAAAATAATTACTATCACATAATTAAGAACTTTTAATTAATATCACTTAAGTTCTCACTTATTATTCAATTAAGAACTTAAATGAATTGATATTACATAAATGATTTAGTATCACATAAATGAATCACATAAATGATTACTATTATGATGAGGACCCAATAATTCACTATTTAAAGAATATCACGTATTCTGTTAATTTTATGGAAGTAATTACAATAATTTATGTATTTTAAAATGTATCTAATGATTATGTATAGAATTCACTGAAACTTATATACAAATAAATTTCAGTTGTTTAATTTTAATTATGGTCGTCTCATAATTTAAATCCTTTAGCTGTGTCTCTTTTTCTACAGAGTTTACACGCTGGGCAAAACGAACCTGGGAAATTTAACTTTAATATTTTAAAATCGGTAATCGGCACAAAATCCATTTTCCACCCAGCAGCTGTACATTCTGCTTGTTATGTTGCCTCCATACGAATAGCGGCAAAGACAAAAAGAATATGCCTGTTCCTTATTGCACATGCGTGTGATAAAAATGTGTCTATTCCCGTTTGAGTCTGTCTGTTGTCTCTGCGCTTTCAGGTCTTGGAAACAGTCCAACTTTTGTCTTAGTCATCATGCTCGACAGCCTGTCAGAATAGAAAGACTCTGGCACACGATTGCTGACCGATAGATTTTAGTTAACACCTTGCCTTATTTCGATTTCTGTTGATGTTTTTAACCGAATACAGACGTCTTTCATCATCAGTAAAAATTGCCGGTTACTTCTTTGAAGGGCTATAAAAATTCCATTCCTGTATCTCTTTTGTATACTTTGTACATGCCTCGTTGCCACTATTAAAGTTCCATCCTATGTACACTGCTGGCCATTAAAATTGCAACACCATGAAGGAGGGATGATACAAACGTCGAATTCACATCCGACGAAGAAGATGCTGGGATATGCAAATGGTTAGCATTTAATCACAATCGAACGACGCAAGAGGAAGAAACGACATCTCTGTATAAAAGGAGAAATACGCAGAGGGTTTCTCTATCACAGTTACAATTCGCAAACCCGGTAAACCCCTTTGTCACCCGATAGTTATCGTCCTATAAGTTTATTAAACACTATTAGCAAAATTACTGAACAATTTCTTGCCCTCGAAATTAACAAACATCTGGATGCCAATAAAACCATTACTCTCTATCAATTCGGTTTTCGAAAATCTCTAGCTAAAATTAGTAAAATGTCCTCCGCTGCCCTTTTTCTGAATGTATCACGCTGTTTCGACCGAATATGGATTGATGGTCTTATCCATAAGCTTATTAACTGCAACTCCCCCCCCCAGCTTATTAAAATTATCTCCTCCTTCTTAAGTAATCGTACCTCGCAAGTAAAAGTCAATAATATTTTATCCGACCCCTATCCAATTTTTACTGGGGTTCCTCAAGGTTCTCTTATTAATCCAACTTGTATAATATCTACATTAACGACATTCCGCAGTACATGAAGACCGAAATTGCTATTTTTGCAGACAGCACAGCTATTTTTACCTCTAATCATAATCATAAATATGCAGTCAAATATATTAATGACCACGTTGCCCTCATTAATTCCTAGGTCGTTAAATGGAAAATAAAAATTAACTCGGATAAGTGAATTACCACTATGTTCACCCATACATTCTTTACAACCTATGCTAACTGCAATATTAAAATTGTTCCACTATTATCCCCTGGTCAAACACTGTTAAATACCTAGGGTAACCCTTGATAAAAAAAATCACTTAGAAACAACAGATTATTAATAATAGTAATAAGTTTTGTAATGCTAAAAGACAACTATATCCCTTAATTACCCGAAATAGTAAATTGAACTTTACTAACAAAATGCTCATTTATAAATCTTTCTTAAGACCCTTACTTACGTAACCTGGACCTGTTTTGTCGTCTGCAGCAGATTCCAACATTAAAATTCTGGCTGTTGCTCAAAACACGAATTTTCGGCAAATCACTAACTCCCCATGGTATTATCGCATTGTTGAGATATATAGGGAGAAAAATCTCCCCACTATTCAAAATAATCTTCAAAATCTTGCTATTAACTTCCATAAAGATTTACCAAATGATCATATTAAAAATCTTGCCAATTACGACCCTGCTGACCCAGCTAACAAGAAAAGGCCAATTCTTGCTTGTAACTTTTAACCGTTTGTCCTGTTATTTGTTCGCTTCGTCTCCTTTTCCCCCATGTTTTACCTTTACTTGTACTATCGAAACTTTTTGTTTTTCTCACTTTCTATTTTCCTTCCTACTTTCGTTTTTTACTGATCACTGAAGTTTTATGCATCGCTATATCATCCTACAGTGGAGGGCTCGGCCCATGTACTGGAGTTACAACTACTCTTCCTGAAGATCCTGAGGGGTTTCTCATTCGGAAATCGCATTTGAATGTTGGTTGTTTGTGAGAAGATCATATTATGCCTCGTATAAGAAGGAAAAAAATGCTACCAGCATGTGTCGGAATTCGATAGCGGCAGGATCGTGGTTTATCGAGAGTACGGTTTATCGTTCCGCGATATTGCTAG
>OU015490.1:140556570-140561570 GCA_907164885.2 Dolomedes plantarius | reverse complement strand
ATCACCGCTGCCACACGCCTCGGCATTGATTCAAAGAAACTTTGAATGAGTTCTTTGGGTACAGCAGACCAAGCAGCTTCCACACGTTGCCAAAGTTGATCTGCTGTGGCAGCTGGGGATGGAATCTGGGTCAATCGTAGAGCAACCATGGACCACATGTTTTCTATCGGCGAAAGATCCGGAGAGAGAGGCGGCCAGGGAAGCAATTCAATCTGGCGATTGACGAAGATCCGTTGGACAATGTGTGCCACGTTTGGTCGCGCATTATCCTGTTGAAATATGGCTGTGGGCAAGCCCAGAAGGTAAGGAAGGACAACTGGCTCCAACACCTCGGAGATGTAGCGCTGGCTGTTTAAAGTACCGGCAATGCGTACTAGAGGTCTGATAGAGTGATATCCAATACCGCCCCATACTATAATACCCGGTGCAGGACCAGTGTGGCGGTGCATAACGCAGCTGTTCAGCATCCTCTCTTCACGGTGTCTCCAGACTCGAATGCGACCATCGTGGTGTTGCAGACAGAAGCGTGACTCGTCAGTAAAGACAATTTCATTCCATTCTGCCGTCCATATCCTTCTGTCATCGCACCATTGGCGGCGGAGACGTCTGTGGTTCTGCGTCAAGGGTAGACAAAGCAATGGACGTCTTGCGGACAGAACCACTCTGCTGTAAACGGCGTCGAATGGTACGCGCAGACACTGGATGATGCGTTACAGACTGCATGTGCTGTGCTATGGTTCGTGATGTGACTGAGCGATCCGTCACTGCCATGCGCACAATTTGCCTGTCATCACGTGAAGTGGTGCGCTGAGGTGGATGCGATCGAACACGCCGGTCCGTCGTACCCTCCTGCATCCAACGATCACATATCCGCATTACAGTTGTTTCGTTTCGTCCAACACGACTACCGATTTCCCTGAAAGATAATCCACAATCTCGGTAGGCCACTATCCTTCCTCTGTCGAACTCGGATACTTGATCAAAAGATGATCGCTGTTTTCGACGATGCATAATTGATCGTTTTTTTGAAAAACCACAAGAAAAACACAATTGCCGAACTTGAAATCGTCGAAATCTTCAAGCCTTAAATAGCGCTTTGAAGTGGCGCCACAGGCGCGCGTGATGTGCGTCTGCGCTGAAATTCTAATCATTTGCATATCTCACCTCCGCTAATGCATGTTGTAAATTTCATGTTATTTGCATGTTTCCTTCAGGGTGTTGCATTTACAGTGGCCAGCAGTGTATATTCTACGGATAGATGTTATTCTAATTTCAAATTTTAAACTGTAAATTTATGTTCGAAAGGAACGGAAAGGCATTTTATTACCTTAGGGACACATTCGTAAGCACTCCATAAGGAGAGTTTGACGATTAATGTACATAAGTTTTATAATAAGTAAATTGTATTGATCTCGCTCAGTGGATATGAGGATATCGAGATAACAGTGTATAGATTTGATGCAGTAAATTATGAATCTACATATGTACTTTTTGTACTACGTAGTGTGAAAACATAAAGTGAATAATTAATGTTGTATGTAATGACTAGCTGAATAACCGTGCTTCAATACGGAGTACATTTTAGGATAATTACAATGAAAAAATAATAAAATTGCTTTTTAGAGGATTTCCTTATAAACAGTATTTTTTGTTTCTTGATTGGGTAGAACTAGCATTACCAACTCGTCCGTGAACTTACTCGGGAGCAAGCTACGTAAAACTGACCGTGAGGGAAACAATTTTCTCTTAAATCTACGGCAGCGTATTTTAATGTTTGGCATTGAGACTTATTTATCGTCATGGAGAAGCATTCTTTGAGGGGAAATTGTAGTCTCAAAGGGGAGGTCATTGGGTATTAGAGGAATATGTGGCACGAACACTTTATCTCCTTGAGCACACCCGGTTAAAATAATGGCTTCGATTAAATCTTTACGCAGGGCTTTGATTTGTAGCCTAATGATACTAAAAAATTTCGATGGTTTTAAATTCCGAAGGATTTAAAATTACGGGTGTTATATATTATTACGGGTTATTTATTTTTACGGGTGTTATCATATCTTTACGGGTGTGACTTTCCTCAAAGAGAACTTACCCTGGCAAGTGCACGGGGGTCATTTTATGACCCCACGTCTTCGAAGAATATCGATTTCAAGAAATCTAGCAACCCAAACATTCCTTTCTTATCAGTAGCTCAGTTTAACACGCCCTTCTTCCTTTTGTTACTGATTGGAAAGAATCCTAGGCTTTATCCATTCCTTAGTAAACATTTTGTCTGTTTCTGGGGTCATTCAAGGACCTGGCGAGTCTGAACGTTTTTCCCACAAACTCAGTGCTTTCGTTTTATTGACACGTTTCGCTTGTCGCTTTTAGTTCAATTTATTGCTTGTTGCTTTAAATTTTTGCTGCAATAAATGTTAGAATCGTTTATCCAACAAGTATCAACCAACTATGTATAGAAGCAGACGACGTTTCATAAAAGACTTGCCTTTTTCACTTATTTTTGATTACGCAAAGAAGCGGGTGGATACTCACAGTATATCCCATGGATAACGAATGGAAATGTAAAAAAACTACCCTACAGGTGGTGAACCACCACAAAAGAAAACAAAAACAGTTTCAAAAGGAAAATGTAAGTTTTGCCCTAGATATCGGGATATAAAAACAACTGTCACCTGCCAAATGTGTAGCATTTTTTTTGCAAGGGACACCTATTTTGCTTATGCAAAGCATGTAGTCAAACAGAAAACGAATGATTCGATATTATTGGTATATTACTTTGTATTTCTCTTAAATTTAATTAAATGTTATGTTAATAGAGTAGCATTATTGTTATTTCTTTGAATTATTCTTAAAGAGCTTTTTTAACAGATTTGTCTGCTAACTGTAAGAAGAAAAAAATGAAATTATTTTACTATTTCGTAACTGAAAACAATTGAATAAAACTTTGATTATTTGTCAGTAAAATCTAAAAGTCTAAAAAAAAGAAAATCCATATCTGGTTCTGATAAAAATAAAATATTTAAATTACTTTTAAGTTTGGGGTCATTGTATAACCCACGCACGTCATTCTGTTCGTCTAGAAGGGGCGCGTCCTGCCGGGTTAAGGTATGGAAGACCCGGTGGTTTAAGGGAATTTAAAAACTCTAACGGATAGTTAACGGTATCATCTGAATTACAGACAGTGTCTATCGACTTGTAGACCATATTTTCCCCGTCAAAGGATTTTAGCACCATGTCATTAATGATCGCAGCTTGATCGTTTTTGGGAGTCAAAATGGCCCTTTCGATAAAATCATTCGATAGGCTTATTCTGTATCTGAGAAACGCCTGGATAAACGTGATCTATCAGTTCCTGGATGGTTGTCACTCATTTGAATTACATCCTTAAAAGACTCCCATCTCAATTAGTTTAGTGGTTAAATTTTATCTTTTAGTGTTTTATAATATTTTTGGTCAATTTAATTACTTGTTGTGCACGTGAAAGGGAAAATTTATTTAAATTATCAGAAATAGAAAAGAAATCTCATGATCAGGGTTTAACAAATTAAATGTTAAAAATTAATCTTTAAAAATTCACAAAAATCAGAAAATGGAGGAAAAGATTAGAAAAAGCTTTCAATTTATTGGAATTATTATGATCATTCTAGTGATATAAATTTTATAACCCTCATATTATTATTATAAATGCAACCTTAAAATAATATTACAAAAACAGCTAAAAAATAAATTTTAAAAAATCTAAGATGAATTTTTCAAAAATCTTTCATACTGCACCCTTACACTATAAGAAGATTCACAATGCAAAATTTCAGCCCTTTAGGTCCAGCGGTTTAGTCTGTGCGTTATCTGTCAGTCAGTCAGTCACGGAACTGTTTTACATATATACTAGCTGATAACTCGCACTTCGCTACGGAGTACATTCAAATTAAATACAACGGTCAACGTATGCAATTAATGCCCCCCCCCCAAAAAAAAAAAAATAAATATATATATATATATATATATATATATATATATATATATATTTATATATTTATTTATAATAAATACGACCATAAATGTATGCAATTGATGTAAGAAAAAATAAAATATATATTTTAAAAAAATCGTAAGGGATATTTTTATAGACAAAAGAATGTAAAAGTAAATATTCAAATTAAATCTAATAGGACATACTAAAGAATATAGTATAGTTAATATAGTACAGTTTGAGTATCATATCTTTTACTGTAATTTAAAAATTTTGAATAATGTTCAATCTGTCTGCCGTATAAAAATAAAAATATTTTTTGTCTATTAAGTTGTTATGCACGTGACGATAAATTTATTTAAAGTGCCAGAAAAAGAAATCACGTGATCAGCATTTAATAAATTAAATTCTAAAAATTAATCTTTAGAAATTTACCAAAAATCAGAAAATGGAAGTAAAGATTCGAAAAGTTTTCATTTTAAAGGAATTTTTATGATCTTTCTCGTGTTATAAATTTCATAACCCTCAAATTATTATTTTAAATGCAAACTTAAAAAAAAATACAAAACAGATTAAAAATTTAATTTTTAAAAATCGAAGAAGAATTTTTCAAAAATCTTTCTTAGGGCACCCCTACACTATAAGAAGAATCGCCATGCAAAATTTCAGCCCTATAGGTCCAGCTGTTTGGTCCAGCGTTGTGTGTCAGTGAGTCAGTCAGTTACGGAACTGCTTTATATATATAGATCAGGGGTTTCCAACTTACAAGTGTCCAAGGGCCGCAATCGAAAACACCTGTCTAGTGGCGGGCCGCAATTTAATCATGACCATACCCAGGACTTTTTTTCTTGAGGGAGGGGGATTTGTAGGATTTGTGTATAGTATATACTAAGAAATTTTAAAAAATTCGAGGATGAACCTCCAAAAACGATCTTGATTATAACTGGCCAACTTTCGTTAAATTACACAGACACACACAAAAAAAGTCAAATAATAAGTGGGTATTTAAATAAGATGTGGGTCAAATGAG
>OU015490.1:140374070-140554070 GCA_907164885.2 Dolomedes plantarius | reverse complement strand
AAAATGATGTACTTGGCTAATTAGTAGCATCAAGTAGTTTTCTAAAATGCATAGCAAAATGAAGCGTAATTTGGTAAATTTAAGTAAAATACTTTGTTAAACTTCTATAAAAACAGCCAAAGCTTTCCTCAAATAATAAATTTAACTACTGTAATTGTATTTGCTGTTTCTCTATTTTTAGATCACAATAAGTAATCTGTATATTTAGAATCCTTTATAGACTGGTTGTATTTAAACTTTTTGAAATCATGGATCTGTTTATGTTATTTATTTTAAATGGTTGAGTTACTTTAGTTAATCGGATCGTTCAGAAAGTTTTAAATTGAATAGTTGACCAAATTTGGTGTTTACTTATGATTCTTACCTTGTACTTTCAGTAAGATTATTTCTAACTAGAGTATTTATAATAAAAACATTATGGTAAACTTTTATTTATGCTCAAATTTCTGTTATTAAAGTTTTCTGAACATTTTATATAAGAAGTTGAATCTTTTATTCTAAGTGTATTTAAGTTGTTAAGTGAGATAAGTTTATATCTCACAGTTTACTTCATAAATTTAGAAAACCTACTCTATTAAATCGTCAAATTTATAAAGAAGCGTCAGTTAATCACTAGCTTATGAATACAAGGATAAAATACAATTAGCTGTCTGCTTTGGTGAAATTTCAGTAATTTTTCTCTCCTTACTATCAACTTTGCAATTGTATTTTATTTGAGTTTAAAATAATTGTCTGTCTCAGACTCGAACAGGTATTTAATGTTAAACATTTTGTTTGAAAGTAAAATATCAATACAAAGTATTTATGAAGTATGCAGATCACTCATTAAAATAATTCATTTGTCTTTAGCATCTCATTATCTGCTAGTTATTGTAACATTTACATTTTAAGCAATTTTTTGACAATGTACTTAATAAAGTTTGTACATAATATTAAGGGCTATTTCTGATGTAAGCTGATCACTCATTAAAATAATTCACTTGTCTTTAACATTTGATTAGCTGCTACTTATTATAATATTTACATTTTTAGCAATATTTTTGACACTATATTTTATAAAGTTTGTACATATTATTAAAGACTGTATTTTGACAATCCCATGGTATATGACTTATTTTTCTATTTTTAGCTGTCTATAAGATCATGTATTCAAGGAACTGGTATGCAGCATGTGATTCATATAGAAAAAGGAAATAAGATTATGAATTAGAAATTCTGGAAATTTTTATTTGACTGCCAGTCCTGATCTCATTAGTACCATAGATGAAAGAATTGGAAGTGTGGTTATCATCTTATGAATGAGTGAATCTAGGTAAAAACTTGCATTGAATTCTTGGCCTATTTGTATAAACTGAAGTCTTGTTCCCCACTCTTTTTTATTTTCCCTTGTTTCCTACTAGTATTATTTGATTCACTTTATTAAATATATATTTTTAAATCATTATGTTAATGTGTTTTAAATGTTTCATTATGTTAATGTGTTTAAACATTTGTAATTTTTTTTTATATTCGTGGAGTTATAAATATTGTCTAAAATTATTAAAGTGTTGGTTTTTTTTAAAGATAGTGTGCTAATAAAAAGCTTTGTGTTGACAAACATACATTTACAAACTGTTGAGCTTTTGATGCTACAGAATTAATTTGACTTTTACTGAGAAAATATTGTTTACTGTGTGGTTAAGAGAAGGAAAATTTCACCTTAATTTTTTCAATGCTGTATTGGTAAAATGTATGTGGAAATTAATCTTATCTATCATATGCTACAATATCTTATTTTTCTAATTTCAATTTGGTTCAAATATTTCAAATTATTCTTCAATTTTCTGCTCTGTTAATTTATGAAAATAAACTTTGCTAAACACATGCAAGCAGTTTAAGATGATTAGTTCCTATAATGTAAAGAAATTTCTGCCAATAGCTCTTGATATTTTAATTTTTCATGTCTAAATTTTAAGTAAGTTTTCAGAGAGTTGATATATTCATGTAAATAAATATGTACTAAAATTATTAAAGATCTGTGCAATGTCTAATTTTTCTCTGATGTTAATTTAGTTTGCATATTTGAAATTGTTGTTTTATTTTGTGCTTTGATAATTTAGCAAATAAATAAACCTTT
The DNA here is from genome assembly GCA_907164885.2 of Dolomedes plantarius. Taxonomy (NCBI): domain Eukaryota; kingdom Metazoa; phylum Arthropoda; class Arachnida; order Araneae; family Dolomedidae; genus Dolomedes; species Dolomedes plantarius. The sequence goes on along the minus strand of OU015490.1, from coordinate 140,551,954 downwards.
ACTGATACATACCTGAAGTAATAGTTAAGACAAGATCATGCAACATGAGGAAATTTTTGATTATGAAGTAAATGCTAGGGTTAGATTTCATAATAAGTTAACTTGTTTCTAAAGAATTAAAAAAACTAACTTAATCAGGCATTTTTGTTTGACTGTTTGGTGCATATATAGCTATTTTTCTTTTGACTCATTTACTGTACTAATTTATTTTTCTATTGACAGCTTCTGTCGGACTGGCTCACCAGGGAGAAGTTATAACGGAAAAATTTGTTGAAGACTTAATAAAGGGATTTTTCCTTTTTTCGAAAGACAGAGAAGGAGGGAGAGATAAAAGAACTGTGTATTTTTGACAATGTAAAATTAAATTTTATTAAATTTTTTGTTAAAATAAAAAAAATTGATGAAAAGTTGTGTTTTATTAAAATTACTATAACATGCCTTATTAAGATGCTGTTTTAAAATATTAAACAAGGTAAGTCCAAAAATTGATATAACAGTTTTATGGAAAGTTTTAAAAAAATCAGACCTCAGTTGTATATATTGTATCAGACCTGAAGAAAAATTGGAAGATAAAGTGTTTATAAATATATATATATATATATATATATATATATATATATATATATATATATATATATATATATATATATATATATATATATATATATATATATATATATATATATATATATATAAAATGAAAAAAAATATTTATATAAAGGTAATCTTACAAAAAGTATGTGTCATATTAACTCAGCATGAGTGTGCAATTTGACACCAGTTGATTATAATGGAAAAGTGTTTATTTAAAAAAATTTATATATGTAGTAAAGTGACTGATTAAAAACAACAGGTAGGATTGATATTATAAATTATATATATATATATATATATATATATATATATATATATATATATATATATATAAATATATATATATATATATATATATATATATATATATATATATATATATAAATATATATATATATATATATATATATATATATATATATATAAATATATATATATAAATTAATATTCTTTTGTATATAGAGTGACATGAGATTTATAATATCACTAAGGATATAATCTATAAGATTTATTCACTTTAAAAAGATATAAAGTGTTTAAAACAAAACACTTTATATAAACAATGTCAAGTAAAATGTAAACTGTTAAAAATAACATTAAAATTAAAATGTATTGTTGCTTTTTGTACATTTTAATATTTAACTATGGAAACTTTTGAGAGAGAGAATTTTGTAGTTTATAGAGTGAATTTTGTAGTTTTCAAACTACTTTTTGGGGAAAAGAGTTATGCATTTTTCAACCCAGCCAACAACTCTTTGTTCATTGGGCCAATTGTGAAACTATCCTAGGGTCAGTAGTTTAACATTTTGCTAATTTTCAGCAGACCGTTTACAAAGAGAATTTTCCTTTTTTAAACAGTATTAAGTTCTATTATTTAGCCACAAATAATTTATATAAAAATAGTATATCCGAAATTTTTTTTTGAATATATAAAATAGTATATTTAAAAAATGCTGTTTTGAATATGCTATTTTTATATAAATTATTGGTGGCTAAATACTAGAACTTAATAAACTGTTTAAAAAGGGGATATCCTCTTTGTAAACGATCTGCTGAAAAATAGCAAAATGTCAAAACTATTGATCCTTGGATAGTTTGACCATTGGCCTGATGAACAAAGAGTTGCTGGCTGGGTTGAAAAATGCATAATAGCCCCAAATAAATTTAATGTAGGCTTACCTACAAAGTTGACTGTTGGGCCAACCTCGTGCCAACGGCCAAATCCTGTAAATCACACCGTTGGGCCAACTGAACGCCAACGGCCAAATCCTGCAAATCCAGTGGTTGGGCCAACTGAACGCCAACCGTTGGCCAACCTCGCGCCAACGGCCAAATCCTGTAAATCACACCGTTGGGCCAACGGAGCGCCAACCCTTGGGCCAACGGAGTGCCAACCGTTGGGCCAACGGAGCGCCAACGGCCAACTCCCACCGTTGGCCAACCATGCCCGAAAAGGGTTGGCCAACGACTTGCCAACGGTTTTGTGTTACTTGGAACTAATAAATGTGTTTGACTAAAAAATACTACTCTTGGTATTGATGCCTAAATCTGATTTAAACGAAAGTAAACCGAATGGCACTACACACACACACACACACACAAATATATATATATATATATATATATATATATATATATATATATATATATATATATATATATATATATATATATATATATATATATATAAGAGCTCGTCTGTTTGTTTGTCCGTCCGCTATAGAATCCTAGACTGTTTCACCCACCGGGACCAAGTTTGGCACAGTTAATGTTAGGATCCGAAAAAGTTAACGCAGCAAAATCGAAATTTGGGGCTCAATTAGTAGTTTCTAATTAATGTTTTAATGATTTTTGTGCCCCTAAGATGTGCGCGTACCACTTAAATGTGGATACAGCTCCTTCACCTCAACACTTTATTCACCAAGAGCAGTATTTTGCACGATAAATGCTGGGCGCTCCATTATCAGTCAAATTCAAATCCGCGGGGGAGAAGAGCGTTGGTACAATAACCTTTATCCCTGCCTCCCCAGATACACACCAGATACACGGTTTTTGGCCTTGGGTAAATTAAAAACTGATTTTCAATTTGCTTTTTATACGGTTTTTGGCCTGTCGACAATAAAAAAAAGGATTATCAAAGTAAGGAAAATAGGCTTCATGCGGAATCCCGCCTTACTTGATTAAATAAAGGGGATAATGCATCATGCACTTTACCTCTGGGGTGATGTGGAAAAAAGTGCGTCTCTTAGGTGATGTGAAAAAAAACTGCATTTTTAAGGGAAAAATAAATTATAAAGTCAAATGTAAATTATAGAACTTATTTCTAATTAAACAGTGGATCAAATAAATCTAATTAATGATTTTTTGTGCCCCTAAGATGTGCGCGTACCACTTAAATGTGAATACAGCGTCTTCACCACAACACTTGATTCACCAAGAATAGTATTTTGCACTCTAAAATCTGGGCGCTCCTTTATCAGTCAAATTTCCATCCGCGGGGGAGAAGAGCGTTGGTACAATAACATTTGGCCCTACCTCCCAAGATACACACTCCTACGTTTTTTGGCCTTGGGAAAATTAAAAACCGATTTACAATTTGCTTTTTATACGATTTTTGGTCTGTCGACAATGAAAAATCGAATCACTAAAGTAAGGAAAATAGGCTTCATGCGGAATCCCGCCTTACTTTGATTAAATAAAGGGGATAACGCATCTTGCCCTTTACCTCTTGGGTGATGTGGAAAAAAGTGTGTCTCTTGGGTGATGTAGAAAAAACTGCGTTTTTAAGGGAAAAATAAATCATAAATTCAAAGGTAAATTAAAGAACTTATTTCTAATTAAACAGTGGATCAAACAAATGTAATTAAATCTAATTAAACAGTATCTAACAAATATAATTAAACAGTAAACTAATTCAATGCAAACGTACGAATCCCGCAACACTGTGTTATTAATTCTTAAAATCACACGTATAATCAGACGAAGGTCCGCAGACTCAAAGTTTCTTTCTTTCTTATTGTTTGTATATCATTTCAGTAGAAACGCGCTAAGCGCATTCTGTCTGGCCAGATGAGCATGAAGAGCTCGGGGTGCAGTCCAATATATTTTTGATGGAATGCATGAAAAATTTTAAATCTAAATATCTACTCGTTTTGAGGAGAGGCCGGCTGGACAGGTCTCGCTTTACAGAAGAAAATGTGAAGTAAAAAAAAAAATATGAATTGAAATTACCTCAAACTATGTGTCACTATTTAATTTTACAAAAATAACATTTGATTACATTTATCATTTATATAAAGTAATCATTTTTACACCTGTGTACATTCAAAGTTTTCAACGCAAGCGCATTATTGAAAATAAATTTTCACTCTTATAGTCGTAAATAAAATATTATTATCAATTTATTGTTGGTATTCAAGACAACTTTGACGGCAATGAATCGCAACACTAACTGAAATAAATTTTAACAGTATCCCACCATTTTAAGACTGTAATATATCAACTTCAATGTATGTTAGCATTCTTAGAGTTCTTTTCTAATACAATTTTTATAATTTCATATTTAGCCAAAAAAAAAGGCTTACCTTTGGATCCACAGGCGTTCATAACTGCAGTTATACTGGAATATAGAAAAACAAAATAACAGTTACTTCGATGAAAACTTCCCTATCAGCAAGATTCAGTTAAAAGAGAAAGCATTTTCATCTATTGAGTCTTAGATGACACACTTTTATAATATTAAATTCTGTAAAAATATACATCTACTAGCTGAATACCCGTGCTTCGCTATGGAGTACATTCAAATAATATGCAATTAAGGGCAATATATATATATATATATATTTATAAAAAAACCAACTGTCAACATATGCAATAAATGCCAAAAAAATATTTTTATAAAAAAATCGAAATGGATGTTTTTGTAGACAAAATAATGTAGAAGAAAATATTTAAATTAAATACAACGGTCAATGTATGCAATAAATGTGTATGTTTAATATCCATAGAACATAATATTTTGAATTCAATTCTTAAAACATTTCCATCTCAATTAGTCTAGTGGTTAAATTTTACCTTTTACCGTATTTCAATATTTCTTTTGTCAATTTATTTCGTTGTTATGCACGTGACGTAAAATTAATTTAAAGTATCACAAAAAGAAAATAAACCACGTGATCAGAAATTAATGAATTAAATTCTAAAAATTAATCTTTAAAAATTCACGAAAAATCAGAAAATGGAGTTAAAGATTCCAAATTTTTTTATTTATTTTTAATGAATTTTTATGATCTTTCTTGTGATATAAATTTTTTAACCCTCAGACGAATATTTTAAATGCAAACTTAAAAAAAGTTACAAAAACACCTTAAAAATTTAATTTACAAAAATCTCAGAAGAATTTTTCAAAAAACTTTCTTAGTGCACCCCTACACTATAAGAAGAATCCCCTTTCAAAATTTCAGACCTTTAGGTCAGTCACTGAACTGTTTTATATACAGGGTGTCCATAATTAAAGTCCCACTTTCAAAAGGCTGCAAAAAAAGAACCACTGGTCAGAATGACTTCAAATTTGAACTGAATATACTGGAAGAAGGGGGAAACGATTTGGCATAATAAAATGTTTTCCAAAATGCATCAATAGATGGGGCTGTAACATTTTGGAACTTTTTTTTAATTATGCGAAATCGTTTCACCCTTCTTGAACTGAATATACTCGAAGAAGGGGGAAACGATTTGGCGTAATAAATAAAAAAAAAGTTCCAAAATGTTACAGAGCCATCTATTGATACATTTTGGAACTGTTTTTAAATTATACCAAATCGTTTCCCCTTCTTCAAGTATATTCAGTTCAAATTTAAAGTCATTCTGACAAGTGGTTCTTTTTTTGCAGCCTTTTGAAAGTGGGACTTTAATTATGGACACCCTGTATATAGACTAGTTGAAAACCCGTACTTCGCTACGGAGTACATTCAAATTAAATACAACCGTCAATGTATGCAATTAATGTCATATATATATATATATATATATATATATATATATATATATATATATATATATATATAGAATAAATACGACGAACAATGTATGCAATTGATGTAAAAAAAACAAAAAAATATATTTATAAAAAAGTCCTAAGGCATATTTTTATAGACAAAATAATGTAGAAGATTATATTCAAATTAAAGCTAATAGAACATACTAAAGAATATAGTACAGTTAATGTAGTACAGTTTGAGGAACTTATCTTTTACAATATTTGAATTTTCTTTTGGGGATAATTTCCAATCGTCTCCCTCATTAGAAAGAAAAAAAAAATTTTCTATTCCGTTGTCATGTATGTGGCGATAAATTAATTTAAAGTACCAGATGGAGAAATCACGTGATCAGCATGTAATAAATTAAATTCTAAAAATTATTATTTAAAAATTCACCAAAAATAAGAAAATGGAGGTAAAGATTCGAAAAAGTCATTTCGTTTTAAATGAATCTTTGTGATCTTTCTCGTGATATAAATTTTATAACCCTGAAATTATTATTTTAAATACAAACTTACAAAAAGTTACTAAAATAGCTTAAAAATTTAATTTTAAAAAAATCGAAGACGACTGTTTCAAAAATATTTCTTAGTGCACCCAAGAAGAATCGTCATGCAATATTACAGCCCTTTAGGTCCAGTGGTTTGGTCTGTGCATTGTATGTCAGTCAGTCAGTCAGTCAGTTACGGAACTGTTTTATATAGGGTAGATCCCTATAATATGGACCCCGTAAGCAAGAATGCTCATAAAACTTAAATTATTTAAAAAAAAAGATTTAATTTGTTGGCTGCTCATTACAATTGTTTAGCTGCATGGTTTAAACTTGGTAAAGTACTCTAGTAACTATTGATAACTGCAGGAAATAATTTTTTTATTTTCGTGTCAGTGGTCCATATTACACGAACGTATGTGTAATATGGACCGAACGTATGGGTAATATGGACCACTGACACGAGAATAAAAAATATGATATAGAATGAAAGACGGATGCACAAAGCTGTGCTTTTCGTAAATTCATTTGAAGTACAGCAATCATCACAATAATAGTGCATCGGGTTCGTTACGTTGGAGCAATCTTCATGCACCCATGAGCAGCATTTCCCGCATCTGATTCAGCCTTCCTCCGAACTCTCCCCGCAGAATGCGCAGAAAGTAAACGGTTCGGTAACTTGGTTCCCAGCTGTCTCCTGGACTGAGGTTCCTGGGGATGTCCCTACTGAGACCCTTGGAGCTGCCGGGCGTTTTCGCTCTGTCGTCTTCTTCTGTGCAAGTATCTCTTTTTCAGCTTTATTTGTTATTCTTTCCGCTTTCCGACGCTGTTATATGTCCAGCTTTGGTCGCTTCCTTTTTTTTGTTTTTCTGTAACGGCCTTCTTGAAACGGGATGAAGTTAGAACAGTGTCCTCAGAAGTGTTTCCCTTTTTTTCTTAGGCTTTTTGTAAGCAATGAGGAAAGGAACTGATGCCTTCCACTGCGAACAAACTACACTCGACAAACTACAAAATGTAGTTTTATGACTAACGGGAACCGGGATGTTCTCCTGAACAACATCTTCTTAAGTTGGCTCTTCGGAAATAGACGTGTTCTGCTGGACTGTAGTGTCAAGTGTTTTGTCGATGGGAACTACATTTTCTGGCAAGTTGTCGTTGGTTCGATGGAAAGTATGCAAAGAAAGTGATAGTATGTTCACCCCTGCTTCTCTGGCCAATTCTGTATCCTCGAGATATTGAGTGTGGGACACATGTCCATCGAGAATTAACAAAACCTTCCTGTTCTTGTCAGGTATAGCGAAACTAATGAAATGTTTCATCCATTCACTGGAGAGCTCGATCGTCATCCAACTTTTTTCCTGGCATTTGAAAAGAGTTCCTGGAGGAGCTCCTGCTTCCATCTCCGGCTTCATCGCTTACGGGGAAACACCGTCATCGGTGGGATGAAGTGACCAGCAGCACTCTTTGTGTAGACAAATGTGACGCTCTTTCCCTTCTCTGAAGATGTTTTCGATCCAACGTACCTACAACGTAAATATGGACCAGCGGTTCATATTACACAACAGCGCATGGTTCATATTACATGCATGGACGGAGCAACAATGTTTCCAATCACATATCACTATGCAAAATGGTGCGCATAAAATACATGTATGGATTGTTAAGAAAATAAGTGCATTTTCTACTATTAACGTAAAAATTATATTAAAATTACCTAACAGCAGAAATAAATACTTTCATTTTAACATACATGTTACATTAATGATCATATAAAACAAAAACACAATTTCACAATCGTTAAAATGCAGACACACATGTAGAAAACACCTCATGCTTTGGATAACACTAATATTCCCTAAAGACAATAGAATGGTTCTGCTATATAGTGTTGAACAGATAAATTTTCCCATGGTCCATATTACACGATGGTCCATAATACACGGATTTCCCCTGTATAGATTCGTTTTCATATTCCAAGAAAACAAAACAAGTCACTTACCCCTTTCTGTGCAAGCAGGAAACTCTGAAAAGTGAAATAAATAAATAAATAAATAAATAAATAAATAAATAAATATATATATATATATATATATATATATATATATATATATATATATATATATATATATATATATATATATATATATATATATATATATATAAAGGAGAGAGAGATATATAAAGTACTTTAGGCACAAAGGAATAGTTTTGGAGCATTTGAGAAAGTAAAATTTTTAATGTAACCACTAATAAATCGATTTAAAATTGTTCGTTTTAGCCTGTCAAACCTCAAACTTTAACGATTTCCTGGATAAGTGGCTGAATACCACTCATGGAGAGGAGAGATTTTCGACATTACTTTGCTTATGGCCTTTGCTTTAGAGGTAATTTCATTGCAAGTAAGAATTTTACAGGAAACCACAACGTCATTGGAATACTCCTTTGACAATATATGAGCAATTCCATTAAAATACAAATATACGTCTACACGTGAAGGAATCTACTGTATTTGAATTTCCCTATGAAGAGAAAAAGTCTTGACCTTGTTACTAATGCTGATGACAGAAAATGAAGATGACTTCTAAGCATAATGTAATCAATAGGTCGCCAATAGCACATGATCGCCAAGTGCGATTAATTGGGAAACAAATTTGCGACAACGTAAAATACAATGCCTCGGCCTTCCAATATGGGGAATTAAGAGAGTTTAAACATCATCTTCAAACAGATCTGGTCAGTGGTAGAACAAATAGGATAGACAACCGAATCTTTTGAAAATTTTAGCATACAATTTTGCTATATTCTTATATTGAGTTATCATAAACCTCGAAAGAAATAATTAATGATAATAAATTATAAATAATCAAGCAGTAATTGAAATGTATATATCTATAGTTCTATTTTACGCTAGAGCTTTTTTTTTCCTCGTCGAAAGATTTTTCTCTGAAATAACGTCTAAAAAAATCGGAATTGTTAGGGAAAGATATAGAAACATGACAGCATCATATGATCTGCTAAAGTATCCAATACTCTGGGAGCGTAGATAATATCACGGAAAAAGTAAAACAGAAACTATCAATAAAACTGAAATATTTAACTGAAAGTATCAAAACAGAAACTTGACAACATTATATGATCTTCAAATGTGTCTAGCACTATTTAAACGTTGTGAATATTACGAAGAGAATGATATAGAAACTATAAATACAACATAAAATTAGAAAGAAAATATCGATATAGAAACTTGAAAACATTATAATGATCTACTAAATTATCCAAATCTATTGAAACATTGAAAATATTATGAAAAAACAAAACAGAAAGTATCAATATAGAAACTTGACAACATTATATCTGTGTTTACTGTACAAAGGGTGTTAAGTCCAAATGAGCTATTAAACCAGGCATGTTTGAAAAAACAAGGGCTATTGCAGGGTACAGAAAGCTAAGTCCAATTACACTCCTAAATATATTTTTTCATCAGTGAAAATTTGGGGTATGTGAAACAATTAGTGTTACAGGGGTTATGCCCCAATCAAGGACTTAACACTCTTTACTCAACAAACGTAAAATTTGAAAAATTTACTGTAAAAAAACAATTAAAAATTAAACTTAAAAAAACTGGCTTTACAAAAGCCATTTTTTTTCAATCCCGTTTTTCTCAAAACTACGATTTTGGACTTGACACTCTTTTCACTGCAAACACAGATATGATCTGCTAAATTTTCCAATACGCTTGAAACGTTGTAAATATTATGAAAAGAATAAAAGAGAAAATATCAATACAACAAAAAATTAAAAAGAAAATATCGATATAGAAATTTGACAACATTGTACGATCTGCTAAATTATCCAACAGTCTTGAAGCGTTGAAAATATTACAAAAAGAATAAAATAGAAACTATCAATACAACAGAAAAATTAAAAAGAAAATATCGTTATAGAGACTTGACAACGTTATGTGATCTACTAAAATATCCAACACTCTTGAAGAATTGAAAATATTATGAAAAAAAATAAAACAGAAAATATCAATATAGAAACTTGACACTATTATATGATCTGCTAAATTATCCAACACTCTTAAAGCGTTATAAATGTCACGAAAAGAATACTTCAGGAAGAGTGGTGGTAACTACAATACATGGGCCGGGCCCTCCACTGTAGGATGACATAGCAATGCATAAAACTTCAGTGATCAGTAAAAAACGAAAGTAGGAATGAAAATAGAAAGTGGGGAAAACAAACAGCTTCTGTAGTACAAGTAATCGTAAAACATGGGGGGGAAAAGGCACTGCGCGAACAAAGAACAGGACAAACAATTAAAAGTTACGAGCAAGATAACAGAATATAATGGAAACTATCAATATAACAGAAAAATTAAAAAGAAAATATCGGTATAGAAACTTGACAACATTATATGATCTGCTAAATTATCCTACACTCTTGAAGCGGTGTAAATATTATAAAAAGAATAAAATACAAAACTAACAAAACAACAGAAAAATTGAATAGAAAATATCGTTATAGAAACTTGACAACATTATATGATCTACTAAAATATCCAACAGTCTTGAAGAATTGAAAATATTATGAAAAAAATAAAACAGAAAATATCAGCATAGAAACTTGACAAAATTATATGATCTGCTAAAATATCCAACACTCTTGAAGTGTTGTACATATTATGAAAAGAATAAAATAGAAACTATCAATCCAACAGAAAAATTAAAAAGAAATTATCGATATAGAAATTTGACAACATTATATGATCTACAAAAATATCCAACACTCTTGAAGAATTGAAAATATTATGGGAAGTAAATAAAACAGAAAATATCAACCTTCATTATCTTTTCCTGTGTTGGCTTTTGCTGTGAAATAAATCCTTTATAATTCTACGTGAAACCTGAGAACAGATTTGCGATAATATTCTGTATCATGAAATACTAATTATAAATGGACTGATAAGTGATTACTCTGTTTTTCGTTGTTACACATTTTTTATAGGCTCAATAAGGGTAATTACTGAAATTCACTGCAAAACTCTTCTAATTGAAAACATATAGATGAAAACATTTTCAAAAATACCTCATTTTCTCCAGTTTTGTGGTTTTCCTACAAGAGAGAATTAAAATTACACAGATAAATAAATAACAAATCATATTTCAGCAAAACAAAATATTCACATTTCTATTGGCGACGACAGATGAATTTTATGTTATAGCTCTGGTAGAGTTTTGGACACATATTTGTTAGCATGAAGGATAAAAGTTTAAGGTACCAGACTACGTTTAAAACGGGGATTTTTATGAAATTCCTATTATATTTTAATTTGAAATGAATTTATATTTATTCAAGGAAGAGCATTAGCTGTCAGTTTCAATACAAGTGAAAATACTAATTGTGTTTTCTGAAGAACCTATATTTCATCAAAAATTTATACGGCTACTGTGATAGCTCAAAATATATTCATATGTCTGTGAGATTTTCCAGGTATGTTTTTCGTAATACTATTAATGTAATTTTCTTCAAGTTAGGCACTATATCTATTTTTTATTGATTGATAGCTGTATTTATAAAAAAATGTCGTGAGAAATGATTGAAACTTCACATGTAATTTCATATAATGAGCAGTATTTTTTGAGATTGCAAGATATCGGTACGTTTTTAGTTCATCACACTTACGAGGGCACACTTTAAGAACACATGAAAAAAAGAATTTGTTACATGTAAAAATATTTTGTTGTACACTAGAGCGGTTTGTGTAAACAATTGCTCAACTTCGACCAAAACCTGTCAATTTCGCAAAAAATTACGTAGTTATTGATTATTTTTTCCTCATATTCCTATTTTGGAGTTATAATCCCTCGAAAAATAGGACGGAAATTTTCGCAATTTAAGTTTAAAATAAAAAAAAAACATTTCCGAACATAGATACCCTGAAAGGTGACGAATAAACTGTGGGACGTGAAAAAAAATGAAGGGGTCGCGGACAGTTTGAAGAAAATTTATATCATAGTGAATTATTAAATTAAAATTATTCTTTAAATTTTCTATAATGACATATTTTTAAAATGTTTTAATAATTATTGATGTTTAAAAAATATGATATTTTTAAATGAGGTATCAAGCAGTCGTACAATACAAACTCCATCGACAAATGTCTATACTTATATGCTTTCATATGCTTCTACCCATGACTTGTGAGACTGGGTTTTCAAGATTAGTAGCCATAAAAAACAAACAACGATCAAGACTTAACCAGGAAAGATGATACGAGGGTAACACTCGAATTTCCAAATTACGACCTAATTTCAACCCGATATTACGCATCGTCCTAAAATGAAAGGTCGAGGCCAGAACTCAAGGAAAAGGCGAATTTAAACAAAAACACATTTATTCGCATCAGTAGACACCACACAGACAGAATTACACAGACAGAAGCGGGATTCAACTCTCCTTTCGCGTTCCTAGTAAGCACTTCGTCGCCCCCTTCAAAAACATAGATAAATCATTCTGGCGACAATTGCTGACAGGCAAAAGGAAATATATTATGAACAATGAGAGTCCTTATTTCTGATACAAATATTGGCCAAATATGAAGGTCTTATTTGTATAGTGGGCCAACTCCATTTTTGTTCATTTTGCGATACAGAGCCATAAAGTCTAATGACTATGTTTACTCTACATAAACATAGATAAAACATTCTGACGACTATTTCTGACAGGTAAAAGGAAATACATTATGCACAATGAGAGGCCTTATTTCTGATACAAATATTGACCAAATATGAAGGTCGTATTTGAATAGTGGGCCAACTCCAATTTCGTTCATTTTGCGATATAGAGCCTTAAAGTGTAATGACTATGTTTACTCTACATAATGTTACACTATGTTTACTCTACATAAACATAGATAAAACATTCTGACGACTATTACTGACAAGCAAAAGGAAATGCATTATGCACAATGAGAGGCCTTATTTCTGACACAAATATTGACCAAATATGAAGGTCTTATTTGAATAGTGGTCCAACTCCATTTTTGTTCATCTTGCGATATAGATCCTTAAATTCTAATAACTATGTTGAATCTACATAATTTTACACTATGTTTACTCTACATAAACATAGATAAAACATTCTGACGACTATTGCTGACAGGCAAAAGGAAATACATTATGCACAATGAGAGGCCTTATTTCTGATACAAATTTTGAATAAATATAAAGGCCTAATTTTAATAGTGGGCCATGTCCATTTTTGTTCATTTTGCGATACAGAGCCTTAAAGTCTAATGACTATGTTTACTCTACATAATGTTACATTGTGTTTACTCTCCGTAAACATAGATAAAACATTCTGACGAATATTGCTGACAGGCAAAAGGATATACATCATGCACTATGAGAGGCCTTATTTCTGATACAAATTTTGACCAAATATAAAGGCCTTATTTGAATAGTGGGCCAACTCCATTTTTGTTCATTTTGAGATACAGAGCCTTTAACAGAGCATACGCTACAGAGCCTTTTGAGATACAGAGCCTTTAAGTCTAATGACTGCCGAGAAATGACTGCTGAAGTCGGATTTGTAATGCCCTCTGTTAGCAGGAGAAGTAAGCTGGAGGTGTACCAGTTTTAAAAGAAAGATAGAAATGACTTGTATGAACAAATTGCCCGAAATAGTAAATTGAACTTTAGAAACAAAATTCTCATTTAAAAATGTATCTTAAAACCCTTACTTACGTATACTGGACCAGTTTGATCGTATGCAGCGGATTCCAACATTAAAATTCTGGCTGTTGCTTAAAACATGACTATTCGGCAAATTACTAATTTCCCATGGTATTTTCGCGATGTTGACAATTATAGGGAGATAAATCTCCCCACTATTCAAAATTACCTCCAAAATCTTGCTATTAACTTCCATAAATATTTACCAAATGATCTTATTAAAAGTCTTGCCGATTACGACCCTGCTGACCCAGCTAACAAGAAACGGCCCTGTGCCATTCTTGCTCGTAACTTTTAATTGTTTGTCCTGTTCTTTGTTCACTCTATCTCCTTTTCCCCCATGTTTTAGCTTTACTTGTACTATCAAAGCTTTTTGTTTTCGCCACTTTCTATTTTCTTCCTACTTTCGTTTTTTTATCACTGAAGTTTTATGCATTGCTATATCATCCTTTAGTGGAGGACCCGGCCCATGTACTGTAGTTACCACTTCTCTTCCTGAAGCCTTCCTGAAGACTTGTATGAACATGAAAGTGAGGCTAACTGTATTTTTTTCAAAATGGAGTTGACCCACTATTCAAATAACGCCTTGATATTATTTGAAGTTCAGGCTCACTCTTCTAATTAAATTTTTCCTGATTTATTTTATATAAATAAATGAAGTTTATAATTTTCATTGTTTAGTTATAAAGCTTAACATTTTGAAACAATGCTCCATTTTAATTTTAATTTTTGCTAATTTTCAAGTTTTAGCCACTTGAGATTTGCTAAAATCAAGAGCAGATGCAACATAATGAATCAACCTAAAAATGATTAACCTAAAAATTCACTGAGCACTTTAGTATAAATTATTTGAAAAATTGATCATTTAGCCAAGTGCCCCAAATGAGGTAAAAGAGGCGCAGTTTGGCTACCCCTGATAAAGACCTTTGGCATGCAAAGTAGAAAAGCTGTCAAAATAGGTAACAGATTTCATGTGCTCAAAAATCCCCTTTAAACAACTATTTTAAAACGAGACCAATAGGAGTTGAAATGTGGACATCAGAAACGAGTCCGAGTTCGATTTTTAAGGCCAAAGACAGCCTAACCTCGGAAATTACTAAACTGAAATCCATTTGGATGTAAAGAATACAGGGTGTCCGGGCTAAAAATATCCAAAAGTTATGACTTATTTTTATGGAACTACCCATTAGAATTTTTAAAAAAATATTTAAATACAAAGAACATCTCACCAAGTTTGAATGTCAATCGTATATTTCGATCAAAGTATCATAGATTTCGATGCGTGCACCTTTTGCAGCACGACTGACGTCTAAATGGTAATCCAGTTCTCTCCAAGTGTTTCGTAGCATATCAGGAGTTATTACACTCTTTTGCTTGGGGATTCATTGAATCCGTTGTATAAAAACAAAAGATTGAATCTGTGGATGAGTTGAAGAAGCGTATCATTCAAGCAATTCGTGTAAGCAGAGAAACAACGACTTGTTTGTTACCCTTCTTTGAAGTTTACACCCCTTCTTCAGATACAACCCATTTGTTGTTAAAGAACTCTTTCGAATGTTTCTTCTTTGACACAACGTTTAGAATTTTCCAGGGCAGTACTATTCGTGAAGATAAAATGGAGAACTTTTTATGCTTAAAAGAGTTTGGGCCGAATATATAAAAATGTTAAGATAAACTATCGAAAAAAACTAGATAATTGTCCGTAATACAATCCACAGGAAAGTTAGAAAAACTTTTCTTACAAAAGTATTATGTAGTTATTTTGTAAACGAACGACTAAAAAATTTAAAACATTTTATAGATGAAAATATTGTGAGGTGCTTTCAAACTATTTAATTTATTAAATTTAGTGTGTAATACAATATTGGTAAAATATGAGTGTATTTAAAATAAATTTTGTTCCACCTTCAAAATATTTTTTTCTAAATTAGAGTTTTGAGAAAAAAAAAGATATAAAAAGGAGAAAAGAAGAGGGAAGTGTACCCCCCCCCGATGAAATGTGTAATATAACATGGAATTTAATGATATATGATCAGGTACTTCTATTGAGGCACCCTCTATTAAATTCAGTTTAACTTTTATAAAATTTAGAATGAAATTCTAATTAGACTTGAGGCTTTGATAGTTGAATTTTGTTATGAGATGCAGAATAAACAAGAATTAATTTATTTATTTCGATACGGTCATTGTATGTCATCCGATGACTTGGTGAAGAGGAAGATTATCACGCTATCATCACTGAGCAACACAGGTCGAATAAGGGTGGCAGATATTTTTCAAGTGATTTCGAGTGTTTTTAGAGCCTTATAATTTTATAGGCAAGCATTTCTTCGAAATGATATGAAACCATTTAAATATTCGTTTTAGAGATAAGTGTAGAAAGGTCACAGTAGATATAAATCACTTGTTTTACAGTGCTGCCGTTTCGCCATAACCGTCACCTACGGTATTAGGGTATGTATGCATCTTTGACTTTTCATTAGGATTGTATATGTACTTGTATGTATGGTGTGTTGAGCCCTTACTGTAAGTTGTCTGTGTCTTTTCATTAATATAATTTTGTTTGGCAAACATAAATCATAATAAAAAAGTGAGTCGTAAAGTGTGTATACGTGTTTTGTTTACCCAGTAGTGTATACCCAATGATATAACCAACTTACGGTGATATAATTTTGATATGTAGACTTATTGTGCTTTGGATTTCTTTCGAAAGTAATTTAATTTTATAAAATGTTTCACTGCACATCCAAGATTCTTTGAAATTTTTTTTATCTAAAAATATTAAATTTTAAAATTTTAACGGTGAATTAAAATTGATTTAGAAATAAAATATTTTAATAAAAAATTTAATATTTTAATACTAAATTTTAATTTATCGGAAAATTATAAATTTTATTTATTTTTCATAATATTCTTAGAGATATTATATAAAATATAAAGCAGAAACATTAAAAATTACAGTTAAATGTGTGTTAAAAATCTTTATCTTTTTTTATGACGGTTTTTGCTTTGAACACCAGCTGAATACCGGTTGACAATCATTAACGTAGATTGAAATAGACTGAAATAACCTTGAAATTACAGTTTGAATTTTCCTCCAAACTCTGTAAGCATGTATTATTCCAAACAGCCAGATACAGATTGGGAAGAACTGAATAGACACATTTCCAACTTGAACAAGTGTCTTCAAAATATCACATAAAAAAAAATTGAAGTTAAGGTAAAGCTGCATATAACATGGAAATAAATTCGTGATTATGCTTCTTTTAATTCCTAACAAGATATAGGCAAGCATAGAATGGGTAACAATTTGAAATTTTTCTCTTTGTATTTCCTTTACTGACATAAAAATTACATTTAACTTGATTTTGTGTCATTAGAATCAAACAGATTCATCAGCTACAGGTAAAAGGGTCAAATGGCTCATATTCTAAACACAAAATATATAATGCTTAAGTCGTCTGGCAACTTTTATGATATCATAACCTCGGTCAATTTGAACGAAGACCAGCCTGCCCTGTTGGTGTAGGGCAGACTGGTGAAAATGAGACCTGAACAACTGAAATTGTCCGTTTGTTTCTTAACCCTTCAGCGGGCTCACCCGTGTTAGAGTGCAACATTTTCGTAATTTTGAAGGGTTTGCCTTTACATGTAAGGTTTGAATGTTCTAAGCAGTTTCTATTTATAGCTACACCCTTTCTAATGCAGGTCTGATTTTCTGACCATTGTATTCCTTTCCATTTATTGTTAGTCGTGATTTAACCGTGGTAAACTAGCAGGATTAAACTGGATTATGATACGACAAAAACAGGAGTTGATGTAGTCTATCAAATGTGCAGCTATTACACGGTATTCTGCATATCACGAAGATGGACAATCTCATTGTTTTTTAGGTTTTTGGACATAATAGGAATCGATTCGCCAGTTTTCCTTAGATCCAATAAACCGGACACTTTTGAAATAAGGCGATTGTATCTGCATTCTTTGGCCTTATATTATAAATATATCTCAATATTATCTAGATTTTATATCTTGTCATAAAAAGCAGCATTATTATTTTCAATTTGAAAATAAAAAGTTTGTTAAAAAAGGAATAATGAAGGTTGATAGATACGTTGCACTTTGTGTCACGCGGGCCCGCTGGAGCGTGAAATAGTGTTAGTTTGAGAAATGACTAAAAATACCCAGATGCTGAATTCAACAAAAATTGCTAGTGGTATTTTTTGGTTTTTAAAATGTATGGACTTTTATCTGTGGATTTAGTCTGTATTTAGAAAAAATTAATTAATGGTCGACTGTAATCAGGATTGGGGAAATTCATTTCCAGACGTTTGGGTTTTATATTTAACTACTTTTATCATATGGCTGGTATTTATTACTTTTATATAACATTATTTTTATATATCTATATACATCAAGTTTTTACATATTTATATATCGTTTATTTTACACATTTTATATATGATTCTTTTATCGCATTTACACTTTCTTTAAATTCCGCTCTTTTTTACAAGTTTTTATATTTATGGATATTTTGTGGTTGTCTTGCGTTTCGCACAGCTTGTTCTGCTAGGACCTTTTGCTGATAGATCACAACCAACAAACCATAAGAAAGTCGGCTACCGAAGGACAGGGAATTTTGACCCTTGGTACCTTAACCTTGACAATCGGGTGTCCTGCTGGCTAGAAACTGTATAAGAATGTCAACCCCAGTCACTTAAAATCAGTTGAAATGCGTTTTCTTCGCCCTGAAAATCAACCCCGGACTATTATTTCAACACTGATAACTGCTTTATGTATTACAAGCGCAGAAATACAGAGTAATATGGTTCAAATTATACCAAGAGCTTGTTCGCATTTGTTCCATTCTTGATTTGATTCCTGTTGACGGTTTCTATTTTTTCGGATTTAGACCTTGTTTTTGTATATGGCTATTCTAAATTTATCATTTCTTTCACACATTTCAGAACTGAAAGGTTTAGTTCCTATTTATAAGAAAAAACAATTTTACTCACAGCTTTAACATAATATAAGAGATTTGGCATGCAAATTTCAGTACTAATCTCTGTTTGGATGAGTCCGGTCTAATTGCACGGATTTCAGATGATTATCTATTTGTATTAATCTCTTTTCCCCAGTTTTATTTTGAATTTCGAAGTTCTTTTATCGAAGATAAACCCTTTTTCTATAGGATATACTGTGATTAATATGTTTTTAGATAATCTAATTACCCAAACTTTGTCTTGCAGCCCTCTGACGATATATAATCACAACCCTACTATAAAGAAGCTTGTTTGATCCCGTGCATTAGTTTGTGTTAAAAAATATATCATCTAAAACTATAAGAAATCGTAAATTTATAATTATTGCGTTTACTAATTTACACAGGGAAACTTATAAATGTTTGATTTTGGCACTTCTGAAGTCAAACAATTGCATTTTTAATTCTTTACGACCATTTGGGAATATCTCTGAATTGTTTATCCTATGTTGTGAGGTATATTTTAATAAAAAATAGCATTTGATTAAAATAGCGTTTCTAAAAGAAGCATTTGTTTTCGTAGATGCAATTGTTTAATTACCAGCATTTTTTAAATATAAGCAGAATGAGTTTTTTTTTATGACTATGGTTTCAAAGATGAGTCTGTCACATTAGTCTAAGAACATTTTCTTATGCAATAATCATTAAAAAATATTTACTTACCAGAGTCTTCTCGACGAATACGGTTTTCTCTAAAGCGTCCATTTCATAAGTTGAGAAACTAGAAAAAGGAAACAAATCTCATACGCACGTATTTTGCTGAGAAATAAAGATTTTTGCAAATACTTCTAACTGTACATTTCTGAAAATCTCCAGTACGTTTCAAAGTAGTTTGCTCAGTATCTGTTACAATACTGAGATGTGTAACTCGTGTCTTTTAATGAGCGCTAATTTTAAAACATATACAAATTTTAATTTAAAGTTTTTTGTAAACAAAAGTTTAGGTTCTAAAACTTTCTATATGAAAGGTTCGTGACAATGCGTCAAAATTTTTCGGTGACTGATGTATCTGTTATTTCTCGGGTGGTCATTTCTTCCGTCCTTTATGCCATAATATTTACCTGACAGACCTTTCTAGATGAATAAGGTTTTCTCTAAAGCATCCATTTAATAAGTTGAGAAACTAGAAAAAGGAAATAAATCTCCTGCGTGCGTATTTTGCTGAGTAATGGAGATTTTTAGAAATACATTTAACTGTACATTTCTGAAAATCTCCATTACGTTTCAAATTAGTTAGCTCAGTATCTTTAACGTACTGAGATGTGAAACTCATTTCTTTTAACGAGATCTAATTCCAAAACATAAACATATTTTATTAAGGGGACTCGGTACCCTTTGAAGAAAATTTTTTCCAAAAGTATGTTTATCTATAGTATACACGTATTATTATAGGTAATACTTATACAAACTGATTTTAACAAGAAAAAAATCATTTTGTGGGTAAAAATTGAGAAATTTAATTTTTTTAAAAAAATTAAAGAATTTTAAAAATTATTTTTCTCCTTTAGTTTTCAAAATTCTAACATGATTTTTTTTGGAAGTGTATGACATTATGCTTTATAATTTTATGGATCGATTTTACAATTAATGAATTACTTCCTGAGAAAAAAAATAAAATATACAAATACAGGCAAAATCGCAGCAAAAAGCATGGTTTCCTCAACATTTTCATTTTTCATTTTTTTTCTTTTCATTATATTGTAAAATCCATCCATAGTTTTATTAAGTACGTTATATTGAGGCTACAAAAAATATTGGAGTCATTTGACATATATTTGTAGATGTCGCTTTGCTTTAAACACAGTAATACGTCAAAAAACAGCAAACTGAGAAAAATCAATTTAAAGATTTTAAGCACTAAAACACTGTAAAAACCTATTCCAGTTTTCTTAATATTAATGTCATTATGTTACTACTTATATATCTTGAAAATTATAGCCATTTTATTTGAATAGGTGAACATTTAGTTATAATTAGAGGCTTTCATTAAAAACTTACCCAAACAGAAATGACGAGAAAACTGATGAAAAATGTGAATAACAATTTAAATATATTTCTTATAGTGTTTTTTATTGCAACAGGTATTCAAATTACTTTTAAATGCATGAAATACTTATAAATATGTATTAGAAGACACTTATAATAAAAATTTATAGCAGAATTTGAAAATTTAAGTTGCAATGTTTCACCATCAACAGAGTACGTAAACTTCACTCATAACACATGATAATTTTAAAAACATCCAGCTGAATATGTAAGGCCTTCTCTCTTTCTGGCTAGCTGTTCTCTTTTACGAATAGCTTTTTTAATTATTTTACGAGCAAGTTGGTAATTTTCATTCTTACGCCTTTTCCGAAACAAAACTTTTCGTGAATCCAACATAATGCCAAGTTTTTTCGTGGAATGACCAACATTCATTCCTAGTACATTTTGTACTTCTCTTATTGTTTGCATTGTACCCATATTGAACTCACAAACTGCTGTTGATACACATAGTTTTACTCGTTGTCTATTAACAAATATTTCTTTAGGGCACTTTGCCCAAATCACACTGTGCAAACTCTCATTAGCATTTTGAGTTCCACAACATACACATCTTTCCAAAAGTTCACTAGATGCAAGCCGTTGATATATGGGTAAACGTTTTGGAAGAAATGCTTCATTTATTGGGGTACATACTCTTAATTTGTGACTCCCTGGGTTATCACCTCTAGCCAATGCAGCCTGATAGAAACACCAGGAATTGACACCAACTGGACACTTGGAATGCTGAGGTTTTTTGTCAGTGGAAATGCTATGATACAAAGTAGCATATATTGCTCTTTTCATACCAGTAGCATCACCTTTGTTTTGCAAGATGGCTCTTTGATAGTACACAGTAAGTTTCTTTATTGTTGTTTCACTCAAACTGCCATGACCTTTTCCACCTAAGGTAACACCTCGAGCACGCCATTCTTTCACAGTTGTCCGTAAAGCTGTTCCCAATCTCTTGCTGACATGATTTACGCATTCTTCCTTTTTTATTTTGACATCAGGACCATAAACATTTCTTTCTGATAAGTATTTAAAAGTTTTGCAATTACCATCAGACAACAATGTAGTGTATCGGAAGCCTAAAGAAAAAGATCGTTTATAAAGGATCAACGCAGCTTCCATTTCCATAGCTCCTGATGTTCCACTGTGATTTCTGTCACGAGCACTTTTATGACCATCATACCATATGTTGAATTCAGAACTTGATGTACCAAATTCTCTTTCAGCTACAGAACAGTGACGACATACTTTACTCATTACTTCGAAGTCTACGACATAACCCGTATGAATGTCAATTACACATCCTACTCCTATAAGTGATGTATGTCCCCGTGTTAAAAAAGTACCGTCAAACGTGACACATATGTCCTTAATTTCATCAGAATTAGGGGAAATTGTTTCATATGTCCTTTTAATAACATCATGCACATTCTTTGAAACATTTTTCAGTGAAGCAGCATATGCAGAATCTAAACGTTTTACACATTTGTTGAAAGTTCTAGATGAAAAAGGTTGGATATTCATGACCATGCAAAATTTTTCAGTGGCTGAATATCCTTTTCCAGTCTCTAAAAAAGCTTGTGTTACTCTCAAATTTATGTCAGGTATAGTATTGCCATTTCTTTCACAAGATGAGTTAATAGAATTTACTTTCTTATCACAAGAATCACAAGTTAAATTCAGATTGTATGAGAATCCCAATTTTGTGCCTAGCTCAAGTTTTAATGTTTGCATTTCACAGGCTGGACACTTCAAGTTCAAAAATAACTTACTGATTTGAGCAAAGTTCACCATAATATAATCTTCAGAATGAGAGTCTTTAATAATATCATCAATAATAGATGTATTCCGGAGTCTGAGATTTGAATTTAGCACATTTGTGGCACTGCTGGAACCTGGAATCTCATCTTTCGTTGAGCACCACATTTTATTGTTCATACGAGATGAATGTGCTTTACGCTTTCGACTAACCATATTAATATAAATAATGCAATTATGAATATAAAAATCGTTAGAAAACTGAATAATCACTTATTGGCAAATATATAAGCAAGAAATTAAAGGAAATCAAGAAGATTTAGTCTTGAAAAAGACTTTTTAAAACAATAAATTAGCCGAATCACAAGTTGAAAATAGCGTAGCACATGTAAACAACTATCTACTAAGAGTTAATTTCACAGTTAAACGCATGCTTTTTCTATTACGCATTATATTTGTAATTCAGGGAGGAAATTTCAGAGTAAAAGGAATGTAAACACTGAAGTGGGCGTGGCATTTAAATGGCTGTTAAGATTATAAAATGTATTTTTGATACACTTACAATCGTCAGATCAACTTAAAACTTTGTACCAATATACTAGAGGTGTCAAAGTCTATTTTTAACAAAAAATTGAAAAATCGATATTTTCATCAATATAAGGGTACCGAGTCCCCTTAACTTTCTAAATATTAGAGGATTTGAATGTATACAGCATATATGACCGACTTTAGGGACCGAAGGGACGGTTGTGGAATGTCCTGAGCTATAAGGGTTACCAAAATGAAAGTGATGCTTTTGGTTTTAATGTAGGATTACGTTCCTGAATGAAGGTCCTCCAGGAAGAATAACAGTGTCCGTCCTGCGTTGCGAGTTATAATTTTGGCAGCGCGTCAAACCCAGTTAAACCCAATAAACAGTTAAACAGAAAAGTACCAAAATGCGTCAAAAAAAAGAGGTAAGAAACGATAAGTAATCCTAAGTTTATAACCCGTGGTAGTTTCGTTAGAAGAGACTTCCTGAAATATTTTATCTTTTATGTTTTATTGTTCGGAATTGTGAAAGTAGAGTAAGTAATAATCATACATGAACTATATATCCACTACGAATAATCGCATTCTACGAATAATCGCCCAAGAAGTGTTCCAGCGCTTCACCAGATTTTGGATACCCTGAGCGATTAACGTCCACTGTCGTCTGCAGAAATACACTTGAATGGCCTCCCTTAACTCTGCATCGTTAGTAAACCCCTGAGAATCTTTTTCAAAGGGTCACTGTTTTGGTGGTTGCAGGGCGAGAGGTCGGAACTGTAGAAGGAATGTTTGAGGACCTCCCAGCGGAAGCACTCAAGCTAATCTTGCCAACGCAGCAATCGATTCCATGATGATGGTAGAGTGCGCATCGATAGGTCTCTGCATGTTCCTTGGCCTCGCGTCTCTTGCAAAATTTGCTAAACAATCCGAACTGTGACAGATACTTGCCCATACACATCCTATATACGACGACAAATTTCGGCTTCACTAACACCTACTGCCGTCAAAAGATTAAATTACCAATTCCTGGGTTTGTTTGGACCATTCCATGTCACGATATCATGTAGTCACTTTGCTTAAACACGTTCAACAGCACAATAACACTACAGTCGATAGCAGCTTTGTTATGTCATCTACTGGCACAAAAACACAGCTCTGGGTATTTAACCACTGTCGCTATAACATAAGTCTCACTTTCATTTGGACCACTCTTATATCTCATAACATTAAAATGACTACATGGTGCGACACGAAAAGCATGACTCGGCCACTTCGAGAGATTTTGGCCTAAATGTAAGTTAAATGCACCACTTCCAATTCATGATAATTCTCTTCATGGATACGGGGAACAGATTTTTTAAAATTGTTATCAAATTAACCTTTTTCTTTGACTCCTCCAGATAACAAATAATATCTCTTATGTATCTTTTCACTTATTTGGTGTTGACTGTAATGAGTATCCGTATCACGTAGTTGCTTGTCGGGTCCTGTGTGATGTATTTGAGTGTCAGACATAAAAAAGATAAAGATGTTGGAAACAATATTCTCTACAAATAATCAAAAACTCATGTCATTAACTTAGAGAGAACTTTACCTTTCAATTTCTTTTTTAAGAGGCTTTTTCAGTGTCAATGTGCATTAAAAAATATTTAATAGACAGATCTCATTATTCAACATTCTCAACCAAATTAAAAAAAATATTATTCATAGGCATGCAATACTAACAAGGGATTTCTTTTAATACGTAACATCGCATATGAAATCTGTCTGTATTATAAATCATTTCTTCCAGAACCTAAAAATAACTGACAAAGTTGTCCTCTTTCCAAAGAGTTTTATCTCGAGACCCGGGGTAGCCTTGTCGTAGCGCGTTGGGCTTGAAAAGGGGGATGCTCGGTTCGAATCCTGGAGAACGCAATTAAATTATTTCTTGTCTAGTCGGGATATGGACACATGAAATCTGTGGACCTTCTATGAGGTCAGAAGACAGGGAGGAGTTACGAATTCCCCAGATGTTGTCCTTGCAGGTTGTCGATCAAAGTTTAGATGGCCCCAGGGGTTGGATTTTGTTAACCTATAATGTGTCCCTCATTGAAAGTAACCAAAGATTCTCGCGGTTAAAGTGCGAATTTGCTAGTGCCACGGATTGGAGAACAACCAGACAGTTTTATCGTTATTTTAATATTTCATAATATATTATATAATATTATATTATATCGTTATTTAAATATATATTATCGTTTTGTTAGATATATTTCAAGAACAAGATATGTAAGTTGTTATACGAAACGAAAGAGGCATTTAAATATTTACATTTTGTAAAACTGTATGTTACTTGACATTTCTCAAATTTATATCGAGGGATTTTTAACTAAACTACTTTATTCTTCTCTAGAAAAGCGTGAGCTATTAAGGAATGTATACTCACTCGCATGGTTGGTTGTAAAAATGAAGTAGCTCTGAGCACTCATGCGCAATGACGCTGATTTCTGTGAAAAAAGATAAAGGTGTAGGAAACAATATTCTCTGCAAATAATTAAAAACTTATGTCATTAAGGGGACAAGGGACCTTCGGCGCCGTTTTATTTATTTATTTTTTCAATTTTGAATTTTTAACTCTATATACAAAATGAGAATAATAAATATCCTTTTTTACTTCATTAAAGACACTTAGAATTCGCAAATAAGTATTTTGTGACAGAATAAGGCATGTTTATCAAATTTTTTTCAAAAATGCTACCATTTTTTCAAAATGCTCCATGTGCATTCCATATCCTTTAAAAACCTAAAATTCTTTAATATAAATTTACCATTTATATAAAAACATAAATGTGTATTAAATTTCTTTTGTAATAATTAAGAGCCATACATACACTGAAGTGCCACTGAATTAGGGATACCTACCTAGTAACGAGTTGGGCCTCCTCTGGCCTTGATAACGGCTGCCACACGACGAGGCATAGATTCAACAAGTTTCTGGAAACGTTCCACGGGAATGGCTTGCCAAATATTGGCTAAAGCTGTCCATAATTCAGTAAGGTTCTTTGGTGCTGTGTGATGGCCTTTCACGCCTTGTTCAAAAACATCCCAAAGATGCTCAATAGGATTTAAGTCTGGGCTTCTAGGTGGCCAATTCATGACAGAGAAGTCAGAGGAATGCTCATCCAACCAGCCAGTAGCCAACCGGGACTTGTGAGAGGTGCAGTTGTCTTGCTGGAAAACCCCATTACCGTGAGGATAACAGAACAGCATAAACGGATGGAGGTGATCAC
This sequence comes from Dolomedes plantarius, assembly GCA_907164885.2. Classification (NCBI taxonomy): domain Eukaryota; kingdom Metazoa; phylum Arthropoda; class Arachnida; order Araneae; family Dolomedidae; genus Dolomedes; species Dolomedes plantarius. The sequence goes on along the minus strand of OU015490.1, from coordinate 140,525,456 downwards.
CCAGCAACTCTACGTACCGAATTGCATTGAGGGAGGTTGGTACACGCACCAAATATCCCAAACTGTGCCACGAAAAAAACACCCCAGACCATGATTGAGCCACCATGCCCTTGTACTGTTCCAGCCAGGCATGCAGGATCCATGGCTTCATGAGCCTGACGTCATATTCTCAGCCTCCCGTCGGCGTTCGTTTCCAGTCCTCTACACTCCAGTCTCTGTGCTCTCTTGCCCAGGCAAGACGTGCAGCCAGATGCCGAGTATAGAGCAATGGTACTCTCGTTGGTACAGTCCGTTTACTGACTGTACGACTGGCACCGTCATTAAACTGGGTGGTAATTTGAGCTAATGTTTGGCTTTGCTGGCTACGTACAATACGCCTGAGCCGTCTCTCACCACGCACTCTCAAGGCTAATTGTCCTTTGCAGTTTGCCCGATCGCAAGTTTTTTTCCACCATCCATGTATTCTTGGTATACTCTTGACACTGTCGACCTTGAAAATCCTAGCTGTCTGACGATTTCGGAAATTGAATGGCCCATGCGTCGCGCACCTACGATTTGTCCGCGATCGAAGGCGTGTAAATCAGGCAGTTTACCCATACTGGCAATTCCAACAACTAATTCAGAACAACCACAGTACGCGCTATATATGCAGTTACCACAGCGCCCTCACTTGCGCATACATGATGCGCAGCGCTACACAATTTGCATAGACTTTGCTATCCCTAATTCAGTGGCACTTCAGTGTATATATTTTTTCTGAACCTACCTGTTACTTTTTATGATTTTCAATCTTTTTAGTTTTTGTCATAGTCTATAAATTTGGGGGGGAAATGTAGTTTCAAAGAATAATGCACAGATTTGTGAAAAACACGTCAATCAACAAACTTAAGAAATTTGGAAGAAATCAGAAGGAATTGAATGCGCATGAGTCTTTTGAAAATTTCTTGGAATTTGAAGAATTTTTTGAAAAATTATATTCCGCAAAATACTTATTTATGGATTTCAAGTGACTTCAGTGTAGCAAAAAATATCATTTATTATCATTTTGTATATAGAGTTAAAAATTCAAAATTCTAAAATAAATGAATAAAACGAGGTTAAATGTCCGTTATCCCCTTAACTTAGAGATACCTTTACCCTTCAATTTCTTTTTTAAGAGGCTTTTACATTGTCAATGTGCATTAAAAAATATTTAATAGACAGATCTCATTATTCAACATCAAATTTATCAAAATATTATTCATAGACATGTTTCATATGGAATCTTATGCAAAAAATGAAATTGATCAGCAGTATTAAAACTTTAAAGAAGGTCTGATATTTCATTGTCTATTCATATTCCCCAGGTATACCAACGTCGTGATTTTGTTCTGTACAAACAACTTTATCGTGGAATGGGATTGTTAGTGCATACAATTTGTAAATTTGGGAACATAAAGTGGCTCCCAAAAGTGTTCCTAAACTTACGATTTTCCGTTTTCGTACACTTATGATTTTCAATGAAATAGGGGTTTATCTATTAATTAAAATGAATATTTCAGAATGTGTATTTAATAATAAGATCTATAATCTATTCTTAACAAAACTACATGAATATTTTGAAAACATAGTAAAACTTTATTTTAAAAAAACCAGTAATCAAAAAGTAACAAAATTTTTATATCACAAAAGTCATCGTGCGCTCAAATATTTTCTGATAAATTCATAATTAAAATTATTGTCTGGAGCTTTATTTTTATTTTTGAATTGTGGTGGCATTTAAAATATCGTTTAGCTTTAATTTTTGCTTGCCTACTCCGCAATATTCTATTTATTATTTAAAAATGGCTCGTAGTCGTAAAGAAACAACAAACAGCATTCGAAAATTGATTATCTTTCATAATAGTAGTGGTAAATCAGTTCGGAATAATGCTAAATTACTTAATTTATCCCATTCTACTGTTTTAAAAAAAAAATTGGATCGAAAACACTGTAAGAAAGGTCCTCCGGCAAAGTTAACAAAGCGGGATCAGAGATTTATGATTAGAAAATTTGTGAAAAATCCACGTTTGATTGCTGTAAAAGTTTCTGCAGAATTTAATGAAACATTTTCTACTTCAATTTCACCTGAAACTGTGCGACGAGTTCTATGAGCAGCTGGATTACATGGCCGTTCTGCCCGTAGAAGGTTTTATTGAGTGAGAAAAACAGAAAGCTTAGGCTTCCCTTTCACGCTATCAATGATAAATAAGCCCAAACGTATTGGAATAATGTCTTATTTGCTTATAAAAGCAAGTTTAAAAAATTTGGTTCCGATGGGCGTTTGATTGTATGGAGAAGAAAAAATGAGGAACTTAATCCCAAGAACTTAGTAGAAACAGTTAAGCATGGCGGTGGAGGTATCCTTGTGTGGGAGTGCATGTCAGCATCAGGACCAGGTAATTTGGTATTTATTGATGGCATAATGAATCATGTTGTTTATATAAATATTCTAAGAGAAAATTTAAAATTATCAGCCCAAAATTTGGGTATTGGAAACAAATTTTTTTTTTTTTATCAAGATAACGATTCTAAGCACACGGCTGTCAACGTTCGCCTCTGGTGTCTCTATAATTGTCCATAAATTTTGAAAACACCACCTTAATCGCCAGATTTAAACCCAATAAAACATATTTGGAGAGAACTGGAGGAGAGCATGAAAACACGGCATTCACACGAAAAGCGAACTAAAAACAATTATGATGGAAGAATGGATGAACATTGATGCAGAAATTTCAAAAGAACTAGTGCAATTTATTCCCAGACGTTTAAAAGCTGTTGTGGGTGCTAAAGGAAATCCTACTAAATATTAATATAAAGAAAAATTAGAATATTTACTAATATGTAGAGATTTTTTACAAGTGTACGAAGACTTTTGTGAGATAAAGTTTTTGTTACTTATTGATTATTGGTTTCTTAAAAATAAAGTTTTACTATGTTTTTAAAATATTTCATGCAGTTTTGTTAAGAATAGATTATAGATCTTATTATTAAATACCCATTCTGAAATATTCATTTTAATTAATGGATAAACCCCTATTTCATTGAAAATCGTAAGTATACGAACACTTTTGGGATCCACTGTATATGTAACATTTTCTTAAAACTGCATATGCTTATGAATCACATCAAATGTTTTCATATCGAAACGAATTTAGATAAGTTTATGCAAAAATTTTCCCCAAGAATATTTTGTATTTTGAAGAATTTAGTTAAATTCTTTTCTTTTCCTTTTTTTTCTTTTACAGAAAATTGCCCCAAGAATATTTTGTAATATGAAGTTGTGTTATACAGATCATATAATTCATTTTATAAAGATTATTCTTCAGTATTAATTATAAAAATTTCGACCTATTTAGCTGAATTAATAATATCTTAAGTTCAAACCACGCACAGCATTGACTTGATTTTATACCTAAATTTAATTTAAGGTTTAAGATTCACCACAGAATAAACTATAGTTTTTGTATAAAATATACCTTTTTATGTATAATTTTGTTGTGATTTTGATTCATAACGTTTATTATTAAATACTCATAATTTAATTATATTTAAATATTCAATTATATTTTATTATTTAATATTTACGCAATTGAACTATATTGATAAAATGAATTATATTTCATTGTTGAACATTCATAATCAACTTTTAAAACTATTTAAAGCCGTAACTTACGAAAATATCTTATTGAAAAAAGTTTTTTTTTATTTTTTTATTTCCAATGACAAGGCAAAAGAGATATACAAAGGCTCGATGAAATAAAAACAGAAGACCAAAGTTATTGTCTTAGGGGCTTATTGAAAAAAGTATCAAATTAAATATTTGATGCGCACTACAATCTACTTTTAAAAATATTAAACGAACGTATTATTCACGTACAGAGTATACTAAAATATAAGGGTGCGATTAGGAATAATCACGTTATTGGAAGCACTAGAATGAAAAATGGTTAATATCACTTGTATAAATAAACATCTGCAGTTTTACAATGATATTGTGATAACAATAGTTTGTTAAAAAATGTGCACAGTGCGTAAATGAACGACGCTTATAGGTAAATAATATTGTTTTTATTCTGTATCTGCTACTTGTTGCATAAATCACTCCTACCTGGACAATCAGAACAATACTTGCAAACGGTTTCATTGTGAGGATAGTCCACTAGAAATGGAACGCATCCCATTCTTTCAAGGCTTTTATTGAATTTGCATTCTTCTACTGCCATCTGGAAGGGATTAAATAAATAAGTGAAATCATATCTGTTCACTACTGAAACTACATCTCTAAACGGCCATATTTTAGTCCGAACCGATTAAAGACTCCATATAACGAGTGTTATGGAAGAAACCTCTTTACGACGGCCACCATTTTTCGGAGCCATGACTGGCATCCATAGAAAAGTATATATATATATATATATATATATATATATATATATATATATATATATATATATGTCTCCCACATGGTGCATTGGTTAGCGTTCTGAGCTGCCGCTCAGTGGGCTTGGGATCAAATCCCGAATAAGGCTTGGTCGCCTCCGTGTCTTCCCCCTCTTAGGGAGCAATGCTGGCTCACCTATATAGTGTTCCCATAAAAAAGTAGCCAATAAAATAGCGGTGAATAACAAAAGGGGAATGTCTCACAAGTGCCTCAACATTAGACTAATATATATATATGTAAGGATTTTTTTAAGGGCTGGGGGAATTTAAGGGAATAAAACGAAGGATTTTTTCAAAAGAAAACTGGATTAAATCGCTAAAATAGAGATTTTGCAGAAAAATAGGGTTTAGTTTGATCAGCAGATGACACTATTCATTCAATGATTAATATTTAGCGGTGCTGCCTTAGGGAATTCACGAAGAGGGAAAAGCTTTTTTTTGGGTTTCGCACGTAAATACTGCAGACTAGGCAGAGATCGTCATAGGAAGTGATGTCATAGCTATGTTCGAGGACATTTCCGAATGAGTTTAGATGGGTTTCAAAACAAAGAATTAGAGCAGAAGCATGTAGGAAAGTCAAACGGGTAAGATGCATGCCGTCGCATCGCGTAGCGGGGTGGAGACGGGCGGGATTGAAAATAATTAAATGGTTGGAATGGCATAATAATTAAATAAGTATTTAGAAATTTAATGCGAACGATGGAGCTGGAGATGTGTTGAATATTTAATAAACGAAGTTAAAGGACTGTGATTTGTCTTCCCTCACTTAAGCTACGACGACTGCATCACCAAAGAGAAGTCCAGGACTCAGGAGTCCGGCCACGACTGCAATATGCAAAGTGAAGTCTAAATAAAGTATTTTAAGGGTTGACGAGAAGGAAGTGTGCAGCATAAAAAGTTGTACCGTTAGTCAGTAAAATGATATTTATGAGGTTGAAAAACACTAAACTTCTAAGTTAAATAATGTTCAACAATAAAAAATAACTTTCCTGTTTTATCTTCCCCTCCTGGGAAGAACTGAGTAGTTGGGAGAATTTTATCCCCATCTATTTCAAGTATTTTTTATTCTTCCGCTAGAATCCATCCGCCGCGATGTAGTGCACTGTATTTTGGATCATCACTTTGTCGAATAAGCACTATAACTTTATATTGAAGGGAAGTCATAGAAAAACCATCAAAGGAACTCTTTTTATTATAATTGCAAAAATGCTCTTTAGTATCGTTTCGACAGTTTTCAAGAAAGGCACTTGAAACATTTGAGGGAAGTAAAAGATGAACGCTATTTGAAATTAGCCTTATTAATAACTTTATTATGGGTTTTTATAAGTCTGCACAAAATATGATTAAAAAATCAGTGAAACTGTAAGAAGAAACAGTGTGTCTTAATTATTGTTCCTGCTTTCAAAAAAGTTGTAAATGAAGTTACCACAAATCATTTAGAAGTAAAACTGCTTAGCAATTTTGACATATTTGAAGAAAAGATAATTTGAAAGGAACATTACTGTTTACTGTATTGAAAACCTGCAAATACAGCTTACCAATTGGTTTAGAGGTCCCGTGCGTCCTCTTGATATCCATGATGCCATGTAATTAGTGCAGTTTGTTTGATAAGGAGGTGGCAGCAAATGTTTGTCTTCCTATAACAGAAAAAAATCCATTCAGAATAGCTTAGCGAAGTCATCTAAAGTTTTTTACAGTGGAACAAACACAAAATCTCTATTTGTATTAATATGTGATTAATATAAATTATTCTTGGCCAATATCTGAAGTCTGGCCAATTCACGAAATGGCTGAAAATTGGCTAAAAATCTTGAAAGGTTTTATTTTTTTTAAATCTCGTCTATAATCCTTAAAAGTTACAATTTTTGTACAATTAGGAATAAATAAGTTATTCAATTGTGATTAGAATTGTTAAAGTAGGGTACATTTGCACATTAAATTTCCTATAACATGAAGGGAAATCATTTTTTGGCATCGAGTCAATAACCTAACCCAGTCTATCATTTTACAAGAGAAAATGTCCTATCGATAATAAGGAAAATAAATGTATTAAATATTGAATTGAAACAGTTTGATAATTAGATTCATGTACAATTTATGATGATCTATATATATATATATATATACTAGCTGAAAACCCGTACTTCGCTACGGAGTACATTCAAATTAAATACAACGGTCAATGTATGCAATTAATGCCAAAAATATGTATAAATATATCTATAATAAATTCAGCGATCAATGTATGCAATTGATGTAAAAAAAAGAAAAATATATTTATAAAAAAATCGTAACGCATATTTTTAGAGATAAAATAATGTAGAAGAATATATTCAAATTAAATCTAATAAGACATACTAAAGAATTTAGTACAGTTAATATAGTACAGTTTGAGGAACATATCTTTTACTGTATTTTAATATTTTTTTTTGGATAATGTCCAATCATCTGCCGCATTAGCAAGAAAAGAAAACTATTTTTTTTTACTATTTAGTTGTTATGCAAGTGATGATAAATTTATTTAAAGTACCAGAAAAATAAATCACGTGATCAGCATGTAATAAATTAAATTCTAAAAATTAATCTTTAGAAATTCACCAAAAATCAGAAAATGAAGACAAAGATTCGAAAAATATTTCATTTTAAAGGAATTCTTAGAATCTTTCTCGTGATATAAATTTTATAGCCCTCAAATAATTATTTTAAATGCAAACTTAAAAAAAAAGTTACCAAAATAGCTTAAAAATTTAATTTTAAAAAATCCAACAACAATTTTTCAAAAATCCTTCTTAGGCACCCCTACACTATAAGAAGAATCGCCATGCAACATTTCAGCACTTTAGGTCCAGCGTTTTGGTCTGTGCTTTGTATGTCAGTGACTCAGTCAGTTACGAAACTGTTTTATATATATAGATAAAACAATTCCGTGACTGACTTACGGATAACGCACAGACCAAACTGCTGGACCTAAAGCGCTGAAATTTTGCATGACGATTCTTCTTCTAGTGTAGGGGTGCCCTAAGAAAGATTTTTGAAAAATTCTTCTTATATTTTTTAAATTAAATTTTTTAGCTTTTCTGTAACTTTCATTAATTTTGCATTTGAAATTATCGGAAGGTTATAAAAGTCATATCACGAGAAATATCATAAAAAATACTTTAAATGAAATCTTTGTGTCTTTACCTCCATTTTCTGATTTTTTGTGAATTTTTAAATATTAATTTTTAGAATTTAATTTATTAAATGCTGATCACGTGGTTTCTTTTCTTTTTGTGATACTTTAAATTCATTTTGCGTCACGTGCATAACAACGAAATAAATTGACAATAAAATATTAAAATACGGTAAGAGATAAAATTTAACCACCAGACTAATTGAGAGGGAAGTTTTTTAAGAATTTAATTCAAATTAGTATGTTTTACTGATATTAAATTAAACATATATATAAAACAGTTCCGTTGGGGTCAACTTTGAATTCTCCGTCCTCTATTTTCCTTGATTATCGGATGCTGTTGCAAAGCTTATCTGTGAATAATAGGGTCATTGTTTTACAGTGGATCCCTGTGCACTGTTGTGTTCATGACAATGAAATCGCTGACTCTCTGGCCAAAAAAGGTTCTTTAATCTTGCAGACATATCCACCCAGTGTCCCTTACAGTACTGTAAAGCGTATAATCAATAATTACAAGATAAAAATAACTTTTTATATACCATGTTTTTAAATTTTTTTGGTGAATCATATAACTTGACAATTCTATGTATTAATGAATACTTTAAAAAAATTTTTTTGATGAATTATCCTATCAACTTGAAAGAAAATGAAGTTAATTGGAAGTTAACTTGAGTTTAAATTTTCATTCCCGTCCCGGCGATAGATGGCTGCACAAGTCTACAAAACAAAATTAACTGAAAATGAATTCAAAACTGCTTAAAGATGGCTAAAAGTATTAAAATAATGCATTGTCATTGTGTTCTGAGCTATTCTAAAAGTTTGAAATATCTAGATAGTCGGGAAGTTAGTTAAAAATCGATTGCAAAATTTGTACAGGGCAAACACATACACACACAAACAAACAAGAAAGCGAGTTAATAAAAACATGGTAATAAAAATACGGCGAGAGAGGTGTTCAAAAATAGTCTCGCCGTTAGAACTTCTCAAAAGCCTTGGAGAGAACAAATTATTTGGTGTCTCTAAATGGTCCAGACATAAAATGGTGGCCGAGTTTAGACTAGTCACTGGCCATGACTGTCTTCTGAAACAGTTACACCGCTTCAAATTTGTTTTTAGTTCTTTCTGCAGACTCTGTGACTTGGGACGGGTCATGAACTATGATCATTTGTTTCATTGCCCTGCATTGACTAAATGTTCTCTTTCGGACGATTACTAGGAGGCCAGTTGACTTCTGTATTTATAGACTATTTGCTGCAGCATTTTTCGTTTTTTTTTTGCGTGTTGCGCTTTTTTTCTGGCTGTTGTTGTCTTTTGATCTGTGCCGCTGGAAAAAAAATAAAACAGTTCTTTGAGTAACTTACAGACCTCGCACATACCAAACTATGGACCTAAAGGACTGAAATTTTCACAGTGCATTCCTATGATGAGATGAATAGCCGCTAAGAAAGGTTTATGAAATTCCTTCTCTAAGGGTGTAAATTGGGACACTCCAATACGTTTATGGGGAAAATCGTATTCTCTGCGACTATTCTCAGCGTCTCTTCTTTGTGTGGATCTCCGTCAAAAAATGGTTAGGAAATTTTATTTATTGACTTGGAAAAATGTGCCTCAAACTAAGGCGATATATCAGGTGCACAGTTTTCATATTTTTGAATGAAAATAGGAAATGGTTTTTATCCATCAACAGATGATATAATTGTTGTCCAGGACGAGTTGTTCATCCAGGAACTGATAGATTACATTTATCCAGGCATTGCTCAAATACAGAATAAACCTACAGAATGGTTTTGCGAAAGGGACATTTTGACTCCGAAAAACGATGAGGTTGCTTTCACAAATGACATGTTGTAAAGTTCTTTGACGGGGAAGAAATGGTCAACAGGTCAATAGACACTGTCTGAAATTCAGATGATGGCGTTAACTATCCATTAGAGTTTTTAAATTCCCTTAAACCACTGGGTCTTCCATACCTTAAGCTCTCTTTGAGGAAAGGCACACCCGCAATGCTCCTTCGGAATTTAAAACCAACGAAATTGTTTAATGGCACTAGGCTACAAGTCAAAGCCCTGTATAAAAAATTAATCGAAGCCATTATTTAAACCGGGTGTGCTCAAAGATAAAAAGTGTTCGTGCCACGCATTCCTCTAATACACAATGATCTCCCCTCTGACTTTAAGAGACTGCAATTTCTCCTTATAGTATGCTTCGCCATGACAATAAATAATTCTCAAGGCCAAACTTTAAAATAAGCAGGCGTAGATTTAAGAGAAAATTGGTTCTTCCATGGTCAGTTTCACGTAGCTTGCTCACGCGTACGTTTGCGGACGAGTCTGGTAATATTAGTTCCGTTAATGAAGAAACAAAAATAGTGTTTATAAGGAAATCCTCTAAAAAGCAATTTCATTATTAACACGTTTTTATTAACTCGCTTTCTCGTTTGTTCAGTACAAATCTTTCAATCGGATTTTAACTAACTTCCTCAGTAGCTACACATTTGAAACTTTTAGAATAGCTCAGAACACGATGACACTGCATTCTTTTAATACTTTTTAGCCGAAAAAATCCGCAAGGTGGCGCTTCGATCGAATTCAATGCTTGCACTTTTGCGTAACGGCGTTTGACGATTTTGAAAATAGAATACATGTGAATTTAGTTTGTTTACAAAAATATTGTGCGAAAAATTTTAAAGAATTATAAAAGTTAGCAGTTTATAAAGTCTGTGGATAGTGAAAACGACTAAAAAGTGATTAAAATTAAATAAAAGAAAGGGAAAAATAATAATTAAGTGAATGTTTGCGCAACTAAGAGAGAAAAGGAGAGAAAAATAGTCAAGTTTATATGATTCAACAGAAAATTTAAAAGCGAGGTATATAAAAAGTTATTTTTATCTTGTAATTATTTTTTCATTTTAGTTATCCTAAAATGTACTCCGTAGCGAAGTACGGGAACTCAACTAGTTTTACGTAAATACCGAGGGTACATTTTAGCCAATCTAATATCTCAAGAGATTTTTCATTTTATGACAGGTGTATAGTTTAGAGTTAGAATATAAGAAATAAAACAAAATATTTTAAAATTTACATTACCGTAATTGTTACTGTTTTAAATTTTTAATGTGACTATTTAATAAAAGTTTTTTATTTAATCAATACAATAATTTAAACAAACTTTTATGTGATAGTCAACGACTAGAAATTCTTACATTCCAATAATAAAAAAAAAACTATGATAAATTTCATATAATTTTCGTTTAGTTAATTTTACGTCAAGTTCGCGAATATTTCATTGTTTTAGAGAACATTAAAATAGTTAAAATGTAGTACTCATTCACCATTTTCAGTTTTATCTGGTACTTCTTTCCACCTAAAAAGGTCTGGCCAGTCATGTAAGGGCTGACAGTTAAAAGTGGAGAATGGACAGCCAACTGAATAGCTGCATCGGTGTTTAGAACGTTGTATGCCGGTGTTCTTGAAGAATCCAAAGATGGTGCTCGTCCTCGAACACTTAGGTCCACAAAGAAGTCTAGTACGATTTCTGCAATAGGAGAGAAATTTATATATATATATATATATAACATTAAAAATCCCATAACACTTTTAATTTCTAAATTATTCTAAATTTCTTTGGGCGTTCGAGCTATTTTCACTTTCGATTCTAAGTTCTAAATTCCCTTGGGCGAAAAATCCAAGATGGCTTCCTTTTTTCAACTCGCGTAGCGTGGGTACCTAAATTGAACACTACTGAGCATTATCACGTCACTTTTGAACATTAACCAATTAGACACCACTACAAAGATCACATGACGAGATCGTCTATAAAAGACCTTGCACATGTAGATGTAGTGCACTCATTAATATTCTATTGCCTAAGTAAGACGCTGTTATCCTTCCAATAGAAAAATGGAATAAATAAGTATTTTCAGAAGAACAACGACTTCTTATTTTGAACTCTCGACTACTACTTTCTGAAAAGAAAAGATACAACCTTTGTGCTCGAGGAATAAACAGGAAAACCAACGTAAATAAAGCACAAATAGCAATAAGATGCAATTATGCGTGCTATTTGTGCTATATTTACTTTGGTTTTCTTGTTTATTACTGCCTTCTGCTTTACTGTTGTGACATGTCGACTACGGTATCCGTTAACATAGGACTGTGCTGGCATATTACACACACACACACACACACACATATATATATATATATATATATATATATACACACATACCGGTTGGGCAAAAAGTCCGTATGAACTTTAAAAATTCATAAAAACGGGTAAAATAACCAAAATAAAAAAAAGGTTTGCAGAGTTAGCATCGCTAGGTCACGGGATTTTTTCTGTGACAGGAAAAAAAAAATAACTCAAAAGACAGCCGAATGGTGGCACTGACTTACACAAGTCAAAGAAATGATAAGTAAATAACGAAAAGAATCCTTCTAAATCGTTTATTGCAGCAGTAGGTGTTCAACCACAGGGGATAAGGCACTGAAAGCTAGTCACAAATCCAGCAACGACAGAGTGCAGCAGGTCCGGTTGTATACATGAAACCTCTGGGCCGATCGCGGAACAACTGTAAACTGGTTGTGGATTAGGAGCACACGTTCTTATAACCGTCTCATTTGCATATTTCCACAGAATTCGCTAGTACCAGTGCCACCTGTCAGTCGATTTTTGAGTTGATTTTATTTCCTTAAAATAAATAACGCGACGTAGCGATGCTAACCCTGCAAACCTTTTTTTTATTTTGGTTATTTTTCCAGTTTTTATGAATTTTTAAAGTTTATACTACGGATCTTTGCCCACCCGGTATATATATATATATATATATATATCAAATGCTATGTACATTTATTCTGTTACTTTAATAGTTTTACAGATATTTCAATTCTAAATGCATACTCCACCGATACAAAACGTAAACACAGAGTGATTCATTCACAGCGTGATTCTCACTAATAAATGAATCACTGAAAATAAATGTTTCATCGTGTGTCTAATTTTAAATTACTTTAATCATAAATATCATAAATAGATCATTTGAATATGTACTGATTTTGGGGGGATTTTTTTGCAATTAAAAGTGAAAAAAAAATAATTCAAGTGAACTGTGATTCGACTGTCAAGTGATTTGATTTGGGTATTCAACTAATAATAAATAATTCAAAAGAGATAAAAATTGACGTCACCGCATGTCTATATTTTCAATTTATCTCTTGATATATTACGCTAACGTGCGGGGCACTGGAATTGACGTATATGTATAATGAAGAATGGCAACTGCTACGGAAATTTTATTTTGCTTTCACACATTGTTGGCCACTAAATTGACAAAAATCATTACAAATTTAATTTTAAAAAACTAATTAAGCCCCAAATTTCGTTTTTAGTGCGTTGCCTTTCTCGGATCCTAAACATTAACTGTGCCGAATTTGGTCCCTAGCGGTCGGTGACACAGTCTAGGATTATATAACGGACAAACAAACAGACGGGCTCTTTTATATATATATAGATAGATAGATAGATATAAAACATTTTCGTGACTAACTGACTAACTGACAGATAACGCAAAGACAAAACCGCTGGACCTAAATTGTTGAACGTACTTTCATTTGAACACAATCAACACGAAATCGGCGGCTATCTTAAACTCGAAAGCGAAGTACATTCTCACCGATTCAAGTTTGGTGGAAAGTTTTACCAGCCAAGTGAGAAATACGAAGTGAGTTTAGCTCCCGAGTAATGGCCTGAGACTACCAATTTTCTTCTATCTTGCGAGAACGCCCACATCGTGACGCCATTTCTGATGTTTCTCGATAGCGAATTCTTTTCGAAAGGCCTGAGACTAGTCCCGTAGGCCCGTATCTCCTTTCTTGAGAGGTTGTTAATCATTAAACGTGAATATGTGACACAAGATTATTTTTGTTCTCATTTCATAGTTCTATAAATATCTTCAGTTTTGTTTATACGTGGTTTTCAGTTTTGATTTTAGATATATAGAATTATGTTTGAACTGTAGAAACAACAAATAATTTTTTAATTTTTATTTTCATTTTACCCATTTTTATCGAAAACTGTTAATATTTCATGTCTTTCTTTCTTTGCTGATTAGTTTAGCTTTTGGTTTAACATAAATATTCTACTAAGATATCTTTGTATGAAGTTCACCATTTCTTTGTTTTGTTGATTACACGCTAAAATATTTAAAAAGTGCATATTCACATTTTCTTTATATAAATATTTATATTTAGGAAATTTTAGTGTTTATAGAGAGGTTTTTTTCCTCAATACCATATGCTCCGGAAGCCTGTTTAATATTTTAATTCTGCTTATCTTTTGACTAAACCAAATGCAGAATATCTCGCAACATAGATATGTGCAATTCTGCCTAATACATGCACTCATATAATTTCAATGTACAATGCATTATTATGTCACCAATAAGACAAATTTCAGGAAATTTAAATTTTTCTACTGCAGGAATAAAGGCGAAAGTAGCCAGCCGATTTCTTTTCACGTGAAAATTTATCTTCCTGTAATGCAGGTATGCTCATATCATACCATGTGGTGGTGGGTGTTAATAAAAATAACAAATATTTCTTTTTGTGGTTTTGTGGGAGGAGGGGCGACTGCAAATTAATAGTGCCTCTGATGAAAACTCTCCCTCTCAATCAATCGATTCAAAGCCATCTATCTGGTGGACCGATGGCCCGAACATAGCCGGGCGTAGCTGTGTGTGTACACACACACACACACACACACATATATATATATATATATATATATATATATATATATATATATATATATATATATATATATATATATATATATATATATATATACATTATATATATTTATTGAGCAGTCTGAAAGAGTTCCAAAAACGTCGAATTATAGGCCCAAGCCTATTTGGTGTTTCGGCAATCTCTATTGCAAAGTTATCTGGAGTATCGAGAGGTACTGTATCTAAATTCCTGCTACCGTAAAAGGTTTGTAGCAAATCATTGTATGCGATACACAAATGTGGAACAAGACTGAAACACACTTAAAGAGATAGGGCAACATTAAAGGGGATATTTTTCCTCAAACAGAGAGACCAATGGGACAAATGTGGCTGATTTGCTTATTTTGCATGTGGAGAACTAACAATCAACTCATACAGTGAGGAGGGAACTGTATAAGCAAAATATTTACACCAGATCTGCTTTTACGAAACTCCTTGTGTCACAGATGACTGCAAAACGTAGACTACTGTGGTGCCAGGGACATAAGACAGGGAATGCTGATCAAATGACATGTATTTTTTTCAGATTAATCATCCTAAACATTATTTCCCACCTCAGGATTTATTTATATGTGGAGCACGCCGACAGAAAATTTCTTTGCAGACTCTCTCCTTCCAACAGTAAAGTATTGAAGAGGTTCGGTCATGCTTTGGGGCAGGTCCCATTATCACCTTCAGAGGAAGGATAACTAGCAATGACTACTGAGTCATTTTGGCCAACAATGTTCGTTTAGTGGTACATACATTGTTTCCTGTTGACGATTACATCTCTGAACATTAAAGTGCCCTTATTCACTGGCCTGGAATGGTAAAATGATGGTTTAAAGAGCATGATGATGAAGTTTGACACCTTCCCATTTTCCTGAACAATCACCAGATTTAAATATCGCCGAGCCTCTGTGGTCTGTATTGGAAAACAGAAAGAGATCCCGTTACCCTCCTCCAACATCTCTCGAGGAATTTCATAATTTTCTCCCTGAAGAATGGCGTAACACACCACTTTCCACCATCCAAGAAATGTATGCGTCTATTCCTAGTAGGATTCAAGCAGTTTTAATTGCAAAATGTACTCCACCACCATATTAAGATCATAATATCTGCTTTAGTTAGATTGTTATTAAGGGGACAGTGGACCTTCAAACCTTCAAACTTTTTTTGTTTTGAATGGATTTGCTTGAAATTTGAATATGTGATTAGTACCATACATATGTAAAAGTGGTTAAAATTTAATTATGAAATATTAATAATTTAGGAATTTTAATAATATCAAAAATTGGCCTAATTAAAAATGTTCCATGCGCATTTCTTTTGCATATAATATGGTAATTTTTATTTACGGGATACCTTATAGAACTAACAATAAAACTTAATGCTTATTTTAAGTATTCATTAATATATAAAGAGAAAAAAATAATCTTAGTGAAAACACCCTTTTTATTACGCAAAATACCTATAAAACCTCTTTTCAAGTACAAAATTTAGAAATTCTGAGCGACGAAGCATAATTATTTTCCATAAGATTTATTTGATGTACAGTTAAGTATATAAAACTTAAATTTCAAAGCAATACGATAATTAGAAATGCACCTGGAGCAGTTTGAATATTCGTATGACATGAAAATTTCTATTTTGAGAAAAACACATTTAAAGTTATTGCTATTAGTAACCATATAATATCTAAATTAAAATACAAATGCCTATAACTAGGAAAGTAATCGCAGAAATTAAAAATTCTTTTTGCAACACATTCCTACTCGTCCGTAGCTTCACAATTCAATAAAATTAAAAAATCGAATTTTTGGACAAATTTCGCAATTTTGAAACTCCACTGTCCCCTTAAACTGTCTAACTAAAAATGGCAAAGAAGTTTCCATGAAATGGATACCATCACACTGTGCCCTTCATGGAAATGAACGTGCAGATTTCCTGGCAACGAAAGGAACCAACAGTCTACAAATGAGTGATAATCCCATTCCCTTTCACACTGCGAAAAGATTTGTAAAGAATTACTACAGATAAGATTTTTGGAAAGATGTTACTGAAAGGAACTGTCAAAAAGTGTGGATTGGTGGGATTTGGGACACTCCGTTATGGTCTAGAAAGAAATCAGGGGCTGCCTTTATCTTGCTACTGGCCATGGCTGTCTATTAAAACATCTGCATCGAATAAACATTGTTCCAAGCCCAATTTGCAAATTGTGCCATACTCATGAGGAAATGGATGCCTTACATATCAGTCGTTGCCCTGCACTCAATGCTGGATCACTCTGGGAGAGATATTGGGAGGAAAACCACAAAATAGATTTATAGATTATACTGTAGACTGATTCTTGTTATGTTGATCAATGTTATTATTGTTTTCTCTGTTTTATTGTATGTGTACAGTTGTCTTTGTAATCTGCCATTGGAAATTTTTTTTAAAAAATATATCTGCCTCTGCAAGGTGTTTCCATCATTTTGGACAACCTCCTGTATGTATTCTCATCACATATTGCATTTTTCATTTCACTATACTACATGTAAGGAAAACGCCAAAAATTGACAAGTCTACAATCTAAACTAACAAAATGTATAGCGGTCAAATTGTTCAAATTGCTAACGACTTATCCGCTGTGAGCACACTTGTTTCGACCGCAATCTACTTTCTTTAGATAAAAAAATCACTCGACCACAGTAAAATTATTTTCCTTAGTGGATCATTTTTAGAAAAAAAAGTAGGAAAATGTTGGCTAAAAATATAAAAAATAAATAAGCAAATTTTCACAAACTATTTAAAAAATGAACGAACTGAATATTTTGGAAATATTTGGAAAGATATATTTACTGTATATATTAACAATGAAAAATGTTTTGCTTATCTTCCGCAATTTTTATTGTTGCAAATCAGAGGTGACAAAAACTTTACGATTCAATATTAATATGCATTTGTATTTTATTTAAGCCAATGCAATGTAATATATTTAAGAACAGGGTGATTTTTTTAAAACTCACACTACTCAGAGCCATCTGTAGCGAGATCTATCTGCCGGAATTCGACCTAAATTGATAGAGGGACTAAGGACGACATGGGAAAGAGTTTCCGTGAAAGAAAAGTTCCAAATGTCGCCGATAGGGTACGATATGACGCTGTTGTTGCCGTTGTATCCGAGAATTTGTATAAAAGGCAAGTAAAACATCAAAATGAAAATTCATGAATACGTATTTGACAGCAGCGCCAGTATTTTGGGCTATAAATATCGGTGCGGAATCTGTTGCGCTTTTACTTTACAGAAGAAAGTGTCATCAATTGCTTTTTTTCCACTTGCATGGTCACCTCGCTTCCCGGACCTAACAAATGTAACATCTTTCTGTGGGGTTATTTAAAGTCTAAGTTGTATCTTGGTAGAGTCTCGAACTTGGAAGTCCTAAAGGACAACATATCCCGGACTGTGATGAACATTCCTGGTGACATGTTACGCTTGGCCATTGAGAACGTAGTGTTCAGGATGCAATGTGTCGTCCATCAGGACTGTGGTCACATTGAAGGAGGGAGAAGTGAATGTTGCACTGAAATTTCTTTGTTATGCATTTGTCTGTTTGTAATTTTCTCGATATCCATCCTTTATCTTTATAGCCCGAAATAATGGAGCTGCTGTCGACTACATAGTCGTGAATTTGTATTTTGTTGTACTTGCCTTCTATGAAAATTATCGGTTGCGCCGACAAAAACAACGCAATATCTTCCCCTATCGGCGACTTTTGGAACTTTTTTCCCATGTCTTCCTTTAGCCCCTCTATCAATTTTGGTGGAATTCTGGCGGATATATCGTGCTACAGGTGGCTCTGAGTAGTGTCAGTTAAAAAAAAACTTCTATTTCATTGAGAATCCTAATTTAAGACAATATTACATTTTTTGCTGATACGCGCAAAAAAAATCTGCCACGAACATCAACCATATTCAATGATTCTGCTCTATAAAATAACGTTTAATCTGGGAGGAGACGTTAAGCGTTTGATCTAAAAATATCCAAGATCTAATCCCAAGGGCTTAACTAAACGTTTCGACTGGAGGTAGAAGTTTTAAGGATTTTTTTATTCAATATGAAATTTTATCGATCTTGTCTTACACAGAATTTATATGGGAATACATTTTACCCAAAATAAATGCTCTTGCATTATGCGGCTTTTTAAATGTGTGCGGCTAATTGAATATTCATTCTACTGCTCAGGAAATAGCTTATATATTTGCGTGTGTGTGCAGTAATAACACCCACCAATATTAGTTATCCTATAATAATAATGCACACCAGTTTTAATTCTATTTCATTGTTCTAAATTTGTGATATTGTCTTTCCCGTATGTAACTGCTCGTATTTTCTGTTTAACACCTACCTGTCGCTGGGAAATATCGCTACCCATATACACGTGAACATAGAAACTAATTTTCCTTGTGGTGGTAAGAGTGTCGAACTGCGAAATTAGAGATTGGATGGGACTTGAATCTGCCGGCATTATCCATTCTGTCTGCTCTTTGTAAATATATGAGTAGCTTCTACTCTTTTATTTTTCGCATAAGATGTTAACCTATTATGCAGCCATAATGTGCACAGTTAATAAACTTATCACTCCCCAACTGGGTTATTTTATTGAATGCTGTCCAAGTCTGACTACTTTTTAACCCAAGAAGTGACCGAAGGTCGTAAATGCCCGTTCGTCTGTTTCTGAATATCGTCGAAAGAGCGACCAGGTAGATCCCCATTTACACGCTCGCTCACACACACACACACACACACACACACACACACACACACACACACACACACACACACACACACACACCACATATATATATATATATATATATATATATATGACGCGGCGCTTAATCTCCCGCTTCCATTCTGTCCGACGTTACTCGAACTGGATCTATTCTTAAATAATTATTAAAGTTATGGCAGTCAATGATTAAAGGCTTGTAGCAAAGATCTACAAATTAATCCACTTAACGAGTTTAATTCCAAATATTAATCTACCTGATTCAATCTGTTAGCTAAATTCCAAGAAATCATCACGATCCTCGTGACGCGTGACCGAACTCATTGAAAAACTCCAGCACTCTGACTAATTCTAAGTTTCATTTCCGCGTCTACTCTTATGGCACATGCGCAGAGCCCCATCTGGAAAATTCTAGAAGCTTGTTTTCGCGACCAATCCTGTACATTATCTAAAAATAGAATCTCTCCACGGAACTTCATTCTACCGCGAATCGAAGGTTAATTAATGAAACGGGGAATAACTTACTTTTTCTACCCGCACGCGTACTGGAATATGAAAACTAGTGGATTTTTCGTGCCACGAAAATGATTAATCCCGAAGCCCCCTTTAAATTTAACTTAATTATTCCTTTCCCAGTTAATTCCTTACAGATATATATATATATATATATATATATTATATATATATATATATATATATATATATATATATATATATATATATATCTATATATATATATATATATATATATATATATATATATATATATATATATACAGTAAGCACCGCTTATAGTGGTCAGTGGTTATAAGAATCAATATCGCAAAAACAAAAACAAATGTATTATTTCCATGTTAAAATTTCCGCTTTAAAGAATCAATCCACCGGTTATAAGAATCAGTTTGCAATCTTCGCCTTCCTTTCATTTTTTCAAAAAATGCCACTTGAACTCTTAAAAGGTACGAAATTCTTTCTTAAGTTTTTGAAAAGAAAGATTGATAAAACTTTGGGGTGGAAAACAGTCGTAAAATACATTCCTTTAGACATAACATAAGAGTTTCTCGTTATACGCTTTTGCTAAACACTGTCTTATTAGCTTTACCCGGGGGCATCTAACCCGCCCGGGTCCGATTTCACTTTTCTCCAGACAGGCACTCCTTTTTTCCCACCACTTTTTTCCTGGTTGCGGATTTCTGGACCCTGAAACACATAAATCTTCAGCGAATTGTCCACCATCACTTACGCAAACGGGACAGTGGATTCAGCACCTCAAACCGTGAAACGTAAACGGATCCGTTTTGCTGAATCAGATGAACCAGATGCTGAATCAAACGTTTCACGGTTTGATTCAGAATCAAACCGTGAAACGCAAGCCATAAAGTGAATCTTCGTCTGAGACTTTAATAAGCATACGTCGCTAGTATTCACTTTAGTTTTCTAACAAAATTGCCAGTTAATTTTAGAACTTTTTGATAGTCGAATTCAAATATGATAAAAACAAGGAAAACTCTTAGTTTTTTTCTGAAAAACAGAACTTGTTAATTAGATATGATGCTCTTCCAAAGTGTAGTCAAAGAGAAGCTACCTCTTGTTTGGGTTTAACTCAGTCTACTCTTAGTAAAATTTTAAAATGTCGAAAAGAAATTTCGGGTACCATTAGCAAAAATGGAAATCTTGATCGAAAAAGGAAACGCGATGGAAAATCAGTCGACGTAGAAGAGGCTCTCTTGCAGTGGTTTACTCAAGCCCGAATGATTAATGTACCTATCAACAGAGCTGTGTTGCTGCAAAAGACTGAAGATTTTGCAAAAAAAATTGGGAGAAAACAATTTTTGTACTACGGAAGGTTGGCTTACACGATGGAAGGAGATAAACAATATTGTTTATTAAACAAATTACGGTGAGAAGCAAAATGCGGATACGGAATCAGCTCAAAAATGGCTTTCTGATTGCTTGCCTGCAATAAGGAAAAACTACACCCCACATCAAATTTTTAATACAGATGAAACTGGGCTTTATTTTAGAGCGATGCCTCATCGAATGATGTTTAAAACAGATTTTTCTTCTGTTGGGAAAACACAAAAAGAACGCGTTACAATTCTTTTGACGACAAACTTTTGACAGGGTTTTACAGGGGGACAGACTTTTTGACAGGGGGTGTAAAGAAAATGCCTTTGGTTATAGGTAAGAGTAAATCTCCACGATGCTTTACGAAAATAAAAACTCTCCCTGTGTCTTACAAAAATTCAAAAAATGCTTGTGACTCAAAAAATGTAGCAGGATCTTTACTAACTTCCTTGTAAAGTGGGATAATGAGCTTACTGGGAAAGAAAAATTGTTTTGATTTTGGACAACTGTCCGGCTCATCCAGTTGCAAAGCTCACAAATATAGAGCTTTGTTTTTTGCCCCCGAATACAACATCAGTAATACAACCTCTTGATCAAAGAATCATAAAAACTTTTAAAACGCTATATCGCCCTGACTTGCAACAAAGAATTGTTGACGCGATCGACGAAGGAAAGGCATCTGCGTCAGAAATAAGTAAAAGAATCACTTTGCTTGATGCTATACATATGATTGCAAGTGCCTGGAAAATGGTTTCAAATCACTGCATTGTTAATTGCTTCCGTAAAGCAGGATTTTTTTGTGAGACTGATGACTCATTAGGTCAAGCAGAAACTGATCCTGTTGAGGAATCACTTTGTGAGTGGGTTGAAGTTGACGAAAATCTATAGACTTCGGAAGAAATGACAGAAGATGAAATCGTCGAAGAAATTAAAAAAACTGTCTATAAAACTGACGACGGGGATGAAATGAATGACGTATTCCCTGGGAAACCACCATCAGCAAAAGAATCCAGAGAAGCGTTGAGTATTCTTAGAAGGACTTTTGAATATAGAGGACCTTCTGAAGAACTTTACGGGACATTTTTTATGATGTTGAAAGAGGTGTAAACAGCCTCCTGAAAACCACATTGCGTCAAACAACGATAGAAAACTTTTTCATGCAGCCTTCCTGTAGTTGAAATGTGAAAACTGTTTAGCAGGTATGTTGTTACAAATATTGGATTTTTTCTTCCCTTACTATATAATCATGTGTGTTACTTATAGGTCTAGAAATTGAGTTATAGTATTTTGTTTAGAAATTGAGTATTTTAAAATTATGAAAAATAATTTTAATAAATGATAAATAACGTAAATTAAAGAGTATTTAATGGTAAATTATGTATATATGTGCCCGTGTGTTTATATATATATGTACAAGTATATATTTGTGTGTGTGCGCCTGTCCAAAAGGAAGTTTCGGTTATAAGAATCAAAAACAGTAATAACAAACGTGATTCTTATAAGCGGAAATCACTGTATATATATATATATATATATATATATAACTTCAATAAAATACACATTTTGATATATAAAACCAGATTTACTAAGTCATTCCGGGAGCGAGATAAGGTCTTTCCTGTACAAGGGCTACTCAGGCTCTACTGAAGCGAGTAAATATACCGTAGTTGGGCATCATTTCATATCCTATATTCCCAAATCGGTCTCTTCCTGTGGTCAGAATTGTCATAACGACAGCAAATTTTGAATTTACGCGTTGCTTTATGTCGTTGTTCTCTACAGTCTAAAACTGCAAGGTGTCTATTTTCTTACGGTTCATTTTTGAGCTTAGCGTTCGCCTGAGGGTAAATATAAAAATTACGAAAAGTTTAAAAAGGGTTGGTAAAATTAATTATTAACAAAAATCGGATACACTAAGTTTGAGGATAAGAAATACTTTTCGTAGATCATACATATATTGAAGGATTAAAAACAGTGTTAGGGATCATCCCTCACAAGACATCATATTTTTAAAATTTCTAATAACCCGATTTCTATAATTTGGAAAAAAACAGAGGAAGATTAATACTGAATTGTTGCTTGTATGTAAAAGAGTCTAGCATTGTTTGTCTCTTACAAATAATCGTAATTTTGACAATATTATTGGGTAATATACAGACATTGTACAGTCAAATAGAAAGAAATAATTTAAATATTTAGGTGCAACATACATACTGCATATTTGAATATACTTACTATCATACTTCTTAATTTTTTCAATCCTTTTTCCGGGATTACCCCACAACGTATTTATTGTGTAGCACAGATTAAAAAACTCCGTATCGCTGTAGTATGAGGCAGTTATAATGTCATCCATGCTACAAGGAAAATACAATACAAGGAAAAAACTACACAAACAAACACAAACATAAACACACACCTTGAAGATAAACAAATTGAACATGAGTGAAAGATCGGTATAAAGGCTATACCATAACTAATTTTGGTTTGACATAATCAAAGTTCCATTGTGAATATATTTTGAATTATTGAATATTTTGAAGAATTACTGAATCTTATATAATATTTTTGAATGATTAATGATGTATGATATATTTTAATTAAATAAGAACTGTGTAAAATAAAATAAGAAATAATTTATTAAAAATTGATATTTGATGAGTAAGATGGACATAATACTAATTTTAAATGGAAGGTATTACGGATTACTTTTATCTGTTTCCACTTATTAATATTGTGTGCCTCTGAGTTGTTACAGGGTCACCTTATTTTGGAATCTTCCTGAGTCAAAACTTGGTTCCAAGTTGAGTATTATATTTTTTTCTATCTGTGCACAAAAACTGTTTTAATATTGGTATTTTCTTTCTGTTTAGATATTGTGTAATTTGCGAGTATGCTAATTATTATTTGGAACTGTTATAAATTGTTTAGGGTGAGTGAATCAAATTAGATACAGACTATTACATAGTGCAACTACTCACAGACTGAGAATCATCAACATTGCAAACAATAAAACATGGACTTGATTGATTTTCCAACATGTGAACTTTTGGTTTTTCAGATTTTCATGTTGACAGTCCAATCATATTGTAAATTTGAACTTTTCTATAATTAATATCTTTATACATTGTATTATTGTTGATTAATGGTTGACCATATATTTTATGTTTCTAATAATATTTTCATGTTAAATTGGCGAATTTTATTATTGAAATATTATTCGGTTTTCTTTATTGTTGGACATAGGGGATTTTTTAACGTTCTCTTTAATGCCATTGTGATAAGTGCTTTTTAATATACTTTTATTGATTCTTCATAAATAATCTTATAATACTTCTTTTATTGAAATAATTTATATTGTATTATTGTTAAAAGAATACAAGACTATGCTATGCCAAGTTCTGTCTCGACTGGAGACAAATGTAAATTGTATTTTTCACCCAATGGTCCTTCATCTTATTGCGCGATGAAAGTGTAGGAGATTTTAGTTTGAGGTCAACTTGAGTATGAGATGAAAATATTGAGATTTCTTCTGGGTGATTATTGTGTGGGAAACTGATCAGACACACATAGCCATTTTTCAGTTAAGGGGGTGGAGGGAGTTACAAGGATTTTATGCGGAAAGGAAAATTGGGGCCTTAGGGAAGGAATTTTAGAGTCACATTTATTTTAAAACTCTATTTTTCAGCAAAATCCGAATATGGAGAGATTTAGTTATCTAAAAGGTCAATAGATGGTGTCCCTTGACTCAGTTACTTAAAATTTAACCAAGAAGGAAGTGGATTTTTAAGAGAAGCTATATGTTGGAGTCACGGGGGGGGGGGGGTAAAATTGACGATCTCGGCAATAGAATGGAACTTTCCGTGGAACTTCCCAGATTTAAGCTGACTAACAGCGACCCTAGAAAACGCGAGACTTTATAAGAAAAGATAATTCAATTAGCTGTGAGCATTGCATTGAGAGAAAGATCGGTTCTCTCATAGAGATATCTGGGTATAGGATTAGGGAAGGTCTGAATGATGGAGCTTTGGATTAAATTCTATCTATGGAATAAATAATATTTAAAGTTTAGTATCTCGCTATTACTCTCGTCCATGACTTGCCAGGGGAAACCATGTGTTATCGTTCTTTGCATGCATAACATGCATTCTCAGACAACACACATATATAAAGTGGAATCTCGATCGATCGTTCTCCGATCCATCGTTTTTCCGTACTTATCGTTCATTTCAATCGGTCCCAAGAAAAACGATAGATCGAGATTCCACTGCATGTATGTATATACTATATATATATATATATATATATATATATATATATATATATATATATATCTGTGTGTGTGTGTGAAACAATAGCCTTTCGTTATCATTAAAACGTCTATTCAACATTCTTTCATCTTATCGCAACACAATACTGTCCCTCATTTAACTTTGACCTAGAAATAACCGAAATATTCTAGTAGTTTTCCCCCTAGAATTCACGTGCGAATAGCCTTATATAAGCGTTATATAAGAAGAAATTTCTAGAAGCCTTATGCAATCACGTCCGATGCGGCATGATGAGGTCAGGTGTCACTTTTTAACCAATTAAGATTTAGCGCGCCTGTACTTTTCGCAAAAGTCAGCGTTCCTCGGCGTCTCTCTTGCACTTTTGTGTGTTTGCCATGGTGTTGTTAAGACTTAAAATTTAGCTTATGGGGTCCATTTTTCCGATTTCCACTTTAGACCGGGAAATCTTATATCCTCTTTGTAAGAATGGCCATTAACGGTGTTATATATATATATATATATATATATATATATACAGGGTGTCCATAATTAAAGTCCCACTTTCAAAAGGCTGCAAAAAAAGAACCACTGGTCAGAATGACTTCAAATTTGAACTGAATATACTGGATGATCGGGGAAACGATTTGTCATAATAAAAAAAAGTTCCAAAATGTTACAGCATCATCTATTGATACATCTTGGAATTTTTTTTTATTATGCCAAATCGTTCCCCCTTTTTTCCAGTATATTCAGTTCAAATGTGAAGTCATTCTGATATATATATATATATATATATATATATATATATAGTATATCACATATAAAACCCCAAAACCCTTTCAAAGTTCCTAATTGCATTCAAAAATTCTTGGGTGTAACGTGTTGATTGTTAGTTACGCTTTTCGATTCCATGAACGAAGGAATTTACTTCAAGGAATCTTTTATATAACCCATGTAACTCCGATACAATCCCTGCGGTTTTCTAGTTGTTCGAAACAAGATATCAGGGTCACCACAATAAATCCAAGAGTTCAGGATCACATGACTACACATGTATTAGGTTATAAATAGGCGTGCGTCAAGGTACATGTTATTTTTTGTAAATTGTCACTGCCCCACTATGTTGTAGCAGTTGAGAGAAATAAAGTTGTGTCGAGAGGTACGGTGTGTTCGTGTATGTATGGGTCTGGAGGGGCCAGTTTTATACAAATACCATCGAGATGCCGATTTCGTACCGACTTCCAGTGCGGGAATTGAATATCGTGGACTACTAATAAAAGAACTTTCGTTCTGATGCACGACCGGCAAAGTCAATCGCTCTCTCACCTCCATGCAAAAGTAGTCGTGGTTTCATATATATATATATATATATATATATATATATATATATATGAAATGCTCGTTAATTCGAACTCGGTTAATTCGAACTTTTGGTTAATTCGAACTAATCCAAAGGCCCCCCAAATATCTCATTAATTCGAACTAAATTTTTATCACTTTGGTTAATTGGAACAAAAAATTTGACAAAAAAATTCTTTTTCCTCGTTTAATGGAGAAAGTACACACTTTATTTATTATTTTGTGTGTTAAAGTTTCTTTTCTCTGTAAAAATGCACATGCCTGCATTCCTAGACTATTGCATGTCCGCTAACCGTTATTAGCTATTGTCCTTCTTATTAGTTCTAAACGGAAAAAGCAATTTTCCTTTATTTGGATCGATTTTCTTAGAATTTCAGGAAAACTAGTCTTTACTACAGATTCTAGGGAGCTGCGTCAGTTATAACTGCAGTGCAGAGAAGTTAATGTGGTCTAGTTTTCTTCCTCATGGTGTGGTGTGAACGTGTAAAAATTCAGGATGTCTACACATGGAAAGTACTTTCAGTGTCTACACATGGAAAGTAAATTTGGACACCCATGCGAATGACGATATCAGCGATTATGATATACATCACGCCATCCACCATGAAATATCTTGTAGGAAACTATATTGCCATTAGTCGCATGTAATATACCACAAAGTGCAGAGTGATCTGATTTCTAGAAAGGTGTAATCGTCGGGTACGACAGATATGGCCGATCCTTAAGGAGCATATCTAGCGAGCTGAATTACCCAAAATCGACAGTGGCATATGTGATTCAGAAGTGAAAGGTGAGCGATTACTGCCCCGTGTCGGTGAACTCTCGAAACTGGGAGATAGAGTTCGACGTCTGCTATCCAGAGAAATTCGGAAACACCGCTCCCAACTGATGGCTGACATACTCTTAGGTGTTTCATCGGGCATCCGGGAGTGTTGTTTCGATGAATACCATCCGTAATGAAGCACGCCTGCTTGGTATTCATGTCCTGCTGTCGCCCATAAGGCTTTCATCACAAAGTCCTACTGATTTGCTCGGTTAATGAGGTGTAAAGCACGTGGAAAGTGGACCGTAGATCAGTGGAAACAGGTTCTTTGGAGCGACGAATCAAAGTTCACCCTCTATCATTCGGATGGCATGGTCTGGGTCTGGCGTCTGCCAGGAGAACGCCTCCTTCCAGAATGCATTGTGCCCACAGTAAAGTTCGACGGAGGTGGAATTATTTTTTTTATTGTTTCATTTGAAATCTCCTCATGCACCACAAGGTATAACATGAGGCAAACAGAAGTAAGTGAAAAACACAACACAATAAAAAATTAAACATTTAAATTACAAACAAAATTTCGCAAGACAGCAAGACTTTCAACACTCCGATCAGAGTGTTCGATCTGAGATCAGAAAGAACAGGAGGCAAACAAATAGCCAGACGTCTCAAGTCCGCCTTTTATATAGCTCGGGCGCTCGCATGTAATTTGCAGTGAAAAAGAAAATGTTCAACATCTTCATCAGCATCACCGCAAGCACAAAGTCCACTAGTCACGGACTAGTCCACCACCAAATTAAAACTAAGCAAATAGCTCTTGAAATTTCCATAGCCAGTTAAAACTTGAGTTAAGTTAAAGTCAGTTGAAAAGTGCTTACACTTTAAAGGCTGAAAAATAGTTGGAAAAATTCTTTTTGTCCACAATGCCTTTGACGAAGCAAGAAATTCAGTATTCCAGTCCAAGACGGTTTTTTTCCCTAGCGACACGCTTCCAGTGAGACTCCGGGACAGACATCACTAAATCTATCTCATTAAAAGTCGTTTCTTTCGCTAACTGGTCCGCTCTTTCATTGCCAAGATTGCCAGTATGGCCCCGAATATAAGAAAAATGAATCTGAGCAACATTTTGAAGATCGAGCAACATTGAGTGAATTTCTGCTACAAGCTTTTCTGTAGAAGTCGTATTACGCAAACGAAAGAGGAAATAAAGGGAATCTGAGCAAATAAGATATTTAAGCTCTCCAATCTCACGGAATGAATCCTGAATCCATTTTACAACCAGGTTTAAGGAGAAAAGTTCGGCCTGGAAAACAGAACATTCATGAAGTAATCGATGCTGAGCTGTAGCTTTCTCTATACCATCTTCATAAATCACTAAAGCAAGCCCTTCGATCTAGCTTACTACCATTCGTGAAACATAGTTTTATACTCCTGAAAACCATCCTCTGCATAGTTAATAACTATAATAGGTTTCCTACTTGCAGGGTGCGGCAAACAAGAAATAGGAAGCTTCCCATCCAGGGTGTTACAAACGTTGTCTTTTATATGGCTCCTCTTAACCTCAAGATTATTTAAAATAATTAAATAAATAGGCGGAAGACCAGAAATAACAAAGACTACATCATAACTAACTGTCCTATAACCCCGAATAATACGAAGGAGAGATCAATGGTACAATACCCTGATTATAAATCAATTTCAGAACATCAGTTTTAACCCCATAAGTTTTTATGTAATTCGCAATAAACCAAGAAGATTTTTTTCACTTTTACTGGAGACACAAGAAATATGTTGCTTCCACTGCAGTTTATTATCAACAATAACTCCCAAATACCTTATCTGCTGTACTTCTTCAATAGGTTCACTCCCAAGAGTTATATGAATTCCATGAGCCGGCCTTTATTTTTTATGTATCATCATAACTTCAGATTTTGAAGAATTAAAATCCAACTTATAAAGTTCCGACCATTCAAAGATGTAATCCAGGATGTGGAATTATGTCTGGGTTTTTCTCCTGGTATGGACTGGGACCGTTGGTCTCAATTCATGGTAATCTCACTGCCGATGCCTACTGCACTATTTTGGATGAGCGTGGTTCCTACGTTGTGGCAGTTTTACAGGTTGGAACCACGTTACTTCCAGGACGACAACGCCAGCTGTTATGTTGCGAGGTCTACTATGGATTGGTATGGTGACAATGGGGTTGATAGAATGGACTGGCCTGGAAAGCATCCTCCAGAGGGTTGAGGCTGTAATTGCCGCTCTTGCAGTTCTTACCTACTATTAAATATAAATATGTTTTTGTCTTTTCTATCCCAGATGTCTAAATACTTATTGGTAGATAGTGTATATATATGTGTGTGTGTGTGTGTTCGTTCGTTCGCGCGTGTGTGTGTATGCATACATATGCTTAATATAACATAATCTTGTTAATTTAGAGATTTATATTTTATTAAAGTTTGTCAGATGATTTTTAACAAACCCATCAGGTTCAATAAGACCAGGAAAATGAGAATTCCAGTAAGTTAATCGATTTTAATTTCACACTCCCGAAATTTATATATAAACTTTATTAAAGGATTTTGATAAAGGATTTTGGTTGGTTATAAGCTTTAAAATCATGGTAATTTGAAGTTTCTAAAATTAGTATTGTATTTTCGAAAGCCCAACAAAAGGACAATCTTTATCAAGCAATTTAATTTAAGAGATTAAAGACAATTGATTATGTTCGTTAATTATCTCATGACATAGAACAAACGTTTCAGGAGAGAGAATAAATACATTTTAACATAAAATGGGAATTTTTGTATTAATTCATATTTTGTTGAACATTTCTCACCTGCAGTTCAGTTCTTCATTTCCCCGAACAATTTTACATGTGAAGAATTCTTTTACTGGTATCCTGATTGCATCCATTAGACTACCATTGATATCGTATTTTTTCATAAAGCTGTTATAGGCAACACCCTGAAACATATAAAATTAAAAAGTAATGTTTATCTAATAATAAATAAAATATAGCACTTAAGTATTCGGTATCTGAGACATTCAAGGTATGTATATATATATGCAGGTGGTTATCAAAATAATGGAAACACCGATCAATATTAGTGGTGTTTATGAATGTGCTTCGTATTTCTTAGAAAACAAGCCTGACCACCGGTATTTTTTTATATAATATAGATATATATTTTATATAGTATGTATTATTCTGCTGTCATGAATGAAGTAATGAAGCTATGGGCATCGTGCTTTTGGGGAGGACAGTGTAAAACGTCAGACCTTCCAGAATCTGCACAAAGGGCAAATTTTTCGAGCGCGTTCAAGTTGGAGTATCTGTTACTGCAACGCCCCGGTTTATCCCTTTCCGGCACGCTACTCTTTAAAGTTGGAATTTTGACAAAAAAAATTATAGGCAGTCTGTTTAGGCCTAGAAGGGTACGCAAGTATAATTTTGTGAAGATTGCACCAATGGTTTTAATTTTATGGGTGTGCCCGGAGCGGGATCACTGACCCAGATGGGCTTCGAAAGGCATGGTGAGGCGAGCATTGCAGTGAAGCGCGCAATAGAGTAAACGATTTTGCCAATGATTAAAATACACAAGAATATGATCTCCGTAGCAGATTCAGCTTTACCCAGGGTGCACCACGGGGACCACCTAACTCCCATAGTTCATCACATGGCCCGATTTTTGATACGAAATCCGGAAGAGTCTTTTGAAGCTTCTTTTTCAAAAACCATATCGGAACTTGGGGCTGTGTAGATGGACCTGGTTGGGAAGGTTCGTCTACATCTTCCCCATTTTCACTAACATCATCATCTGTGACATCCGTGTTGTCACTTTGTTGAGGAACATACTCTTCGGTATCACTGCTCTCCGGAAATTCACATTCACTATCCGAAGGCAATTCATTTAGCACTCTCAGTGCTTCAGTAATGCTGAGGCCTCTCAGAGACATTTAAAAAAAAAAATAAGTTTAAAAGATAACTAATTAAAGTAATATAATATTTAAAATTTACTATTAAATAAAAAACTATAATATATATATATATATATATATATATATATATATATATAAATAAAAATCTACAGAAATATTCAAAACTCAAAACTAACGATGAAAGCGAGAGAAAAAAAAAGGTCTGCTCTAGATAAAAATCAAACAGCAAAGTGTTATAACCACCCCAGGCCTTCAGATAAACCCCCTCGCACTATAGTTACTTAGATGTTTACACTCCACCAAAAATAAAAATAAAAACAGATAACATAAACACAACTGTGCTCGCAGCCTCCGGTCGAAAACAAGTCGTCATTCCCCAATGAGTCAGAGCGGTGAAAGCTCACTACAGTGTTCTACTGGGACAGTGGTCCCTCCTCGGGCACACCTAAAATTACTTGACTTATTTTAGGCAACCTTCCAACGTTAAAAATTAAAAATAATACAGAATAGACAGATTAGCCTACAAACTGAAAAGTTACATAGAAATTTTTTCATTGATATATTTTATACTTAAAAAAAATTTTGAAACATTTCATTGAAAAATCAGGGTTTTCAGAAACGTATCATATCCCAAAATTATTGATCGGTTTGTGGGGTGCTGCCATCTATTATCAAAAAAAAAGGTTAAAACTAACTAATAGACCAGTTTTTCAGGCATTTCCATTTATTTTCGATGTCTGAAGAGAGAATTCCCAAGGTGTGCCCAGCCCGGGCACACTGACCCGGAAAGGGTTAAAGAGGTTTTTCGAGCTATGGTATCGAAAGTCATGATAGCATACAGAGTACACTGAAAAACATCCTTTTCCAAACAGAATAATGGACGAAAGGGAGAGCTGAGTGAAAGATACGGACGAAGTATTGTTGCGGATTGCCACATGAAGAAAGAAAACAACTGCAACCAAATGACCGAAGAGCTCAATCTGTATCTGTATGTTCCGGCATCAACCATTAGAGGTTGAAGGGAATTTCACAAACAAAACATTTACGAAAGAGTAGATATTTCCAAGGCAGTTTAATGGATGCCAATACAAAATATCGTCCACAATGGTGCCACGAACACAAATCGTGATCGAATAATATGTCGAAAAACGACATTTGGTCCGACGATTCATTGTTCCTATTGTTCCTCGCAACAGGAGGTGCGTATGTCTGGAGAACACCTACATAAACATAAGATTCAGGATATTTCAGCTCAACTGTCAATCATGTAGGTAGATCTATCAGGGTTTGGAAACACATCTTATGGTTTTCTTCAAGCCCTATTGTATCACCAAATAGGAGATTGAATGGGAAGGACTATGTCGAACTTTTTACTCACTAGTCCATCCTATGGTGCAAACGTTCTTTCTTGCAGGAAATGGTGTTCTCCAGGATGATAATCCCCCTTTACATACAGCTAAATCTATCAAGTATTAGTTTGAAGGGCATGAAAAGGAAGTAAATTATCGTATCTTGCCCTGAAGAATCCTCCCGATTATATATCATCTAACCACCGTGATCTGTATAAGCGGATAGAAACCAGGTATCGATATCCACCACAGCATCTCTATAGGAACTTTCATGATTTTTTCCTGAAGAATGGCATAATATATTCTTAACCACTATTCATGACTTGTATAATCCAATTATAAGGTGAATCAGGTGGTATTACATGACAAATGTGAACCTGTGCCTTATTAATAAAGGTTCTCATGATGTTTCTTAGTGTTTCCGTTATTTTGATAACCACCTGTATATATATATATATATATATATATATATATATATATATATATATGCGTGTGTAAATAATTAAAAAAATTTAAACAGTTCTCTTTTTACTGTATTTAAAAGTATGTGTGTTTGTATAGTATTCTTCTATTATTGTGTAATTTTGAGAAATATATATAATAAGGTGACATGATTCAAATTCTCATATAATTTTGTTCTCATAAGAAAATATTAATAAAAATAACTTATCTCAAAACTATCTCAAAATGTCTCAAAATACAATATTTTTTGAACTAGTAAGTCATAACTTTAAACAATGAATTGCTTTTAAATCTGCAAAACTATGAAAAAATATTTTTCACGTGTCAACTATGATATGAAGCTACATAGCAAAACTTATAAATTATTGAACTGCATGCATTTTCAATTTTTAATAATTTCGAAAGAAATCATGTAATCAATAGAAATAATTGGTTAATTCATAATTTTCCACTATAGATAACTACTACTTTTAACTTTGTATAGAATAAATGAAAATATTTCGCAGTTAACTGAATGGAAAATATTAAAATTTTGCTTCTTTGGTGAACGTTTAGAAATTTTACTTTGAATAACATATACAATATTTAATTTAAATTAGTTATTCGGACCAAATTTTCACAAGATGAAAAAAAATATTTTTGGTTTCACCATATCACTCAAAACATATTTTACGAACTAATTTAAAATTCCAATATTTAAAAAATGAGTATGTCACATTTATTTTATAATAAACTTTTCGTTGGGGAGCACGCTTTTTTTGGTTAGTTATTAAAAACATGGATTTTGTTGCATTACTTTGGATTTAATCGAATTACAATACTATGAATGGAAAGAGTAATTTTTTAAATCATTTATTATACATGTATAATATATGAATTTTCATTCATTTTTAATACATTTTAAAGAAGTCTTTGTTAAAAAACCGTGTTTTCATAAATCAATTTCCACCACTGTACATAATATCGTGTTATGATTATTATATTCTACTTTTAAAAGAGAGGATGGGGAACCTGGGATCGAATTGAAAGATAAATTTAACTTTCATGGTTAATTTTAATAAAAATATTATCTTGTTAACTTTCGTATTTGGGTACATATGACTCAGAACATAAGCAAGTTTTTTCTAGCAATTAATATCTCAAAAATTACTGGCAACTCGTGATTCATATGCAATTTTTTACGTAATATTGTCTATCAATATTTGCTATTGTCTCTCAATATTATCAATATCTTAAAATACAAGAGAAAAAGGCAAGAATGGAATAAAATAAAATAAAGGGCGAGTGGAAAAAAGGGAAGATATCAGATATTATTTTCATCATGGTTTTAAACAACCTGAATAATAAAAAGAAAAAAGCATATGAAAATAAGGGTTCTACGCATAGCTTTTTTAAAATTGCCGGCATCCCGATTACAGTACGGTGATGACCAGTCGTTCGGAACGACGGCACGTTGCTAGTTACGAGGTGAATACATGCCGATTTGTCGATACGAATTAATGTTTTCTTTAATCGTCTCGTTAACCTTCTGCTAAGCTACGGCTTTGCGTCCGCGTTCACGGGTATCGTGCAGCTATCCCACGGTTGGTAACCGGCTGCAGGATAGCTTCATTTTTACCGGAGGCGGTCCGGCACTTGATGGAGTAGTTACGAGAGTGACGAAACCCCTGTGACTGATCCGATACTCACCAAATGCGGCGGTCTGGTGGGGGGATAAATCGGCAGAACGCAGTCAGCTGGCTTCGGTCCGATGCCCATGTTTGTTGGATATACGTATATATACGTGTGTGTGTGTATATATATTCTTATTATAAGATATTTAAGTGACCATCCACAAATAAGGATACACACCTTCATACCTGGAGGGGTGCGATCGGTATAAGAGCACATCCTCGGAAATGTCGGACAGATATTCATGTAAGGCAAAATGAAAGAAGGGAAGCAGAATCCTTTGAATATACAAAATGCTTCTGGTATTATTCTAAAAAAAATCAAATGTGAGATAATTCGACAAATACATGTAGTATACTGAGAAAAAAAGTCTTTATTTATGATGAAACCTCTCAGAAAGCATTGCTGAATAACGATATATACAATTTCTATATAAATAAATATCCCAACTTTGCAGGGCTATTGAGAGAAAACTTTACAAAGTACGAACTTTTTTTTCTGGTGCTACATCAAACGTCAGGTGTTTGGTCCACCACTACCAAATGTCGTTGACGAACTTAAGACAGGCATATCTGCAACCTTTCAAACCGTCACTCCAGAAATGCTGAAAAGAGTATGGGATGAGTTATCGTACCACCTCGATATCCTTCATGTTACCAAAGGGGCTCACATTGAACACTTATAACTTTGTGGAATTTAAACTTTCAATTGATATTTTCGATTTTAGATGAACAGCAAGTTTGTACTTTGTTGAGTTTTCTTTCAATAGCCCTGCAAAATTGGGATATTCATTTATGTACACACTGTATTTTATGACAAATATAGATCATGACTTCATGAAATCATTTACAGTGATAATCGGTTTATTGGCTTTAATAAACTGACATTTCATTAAAAGCTTGATACGGATCGTTCTATTGTTTCACTCTCTAAATTAAAATTCAGTCGACGCTCGTAATAACGACTGCGCGTTAGAGCAACCGTTTGTATACAACAACTGGAGCATAATGACTAAATGGAATCGCTTTTACTCATATGCTTTTTTTTCGATCCCATATAAAGACCCTTTAGATCATTTATTCCCAATACAGCTTGCCTAATTCCCTCTCGCAACATGGGCTTTAAATGACATCGAAAATTATATTTCTCGAATAATGTGTCACGGAAATTATGTATCATGAATTCAAACATCATGCATGAATTTTTCTTTTTGTATTCGGTTGCCGAATTTATCACAGTTGAAATCTCAAAGATAACGTGACGCGTATAGCAGAGTAACAGAATCAGATCAAGCAGAATTGTTTTAC
This sequence comes from Dolomedes plantarius, assembly GCA_907164885.2. Taxonomy (NCBI): domain Eukaryota; kingdom Metazoa; phylum Arthropoda; class Arachnida; order Araneae; family Dolomedidae; genus Dolomedes; species Dolomedes plantarius. Next base: position 140,489,316 of record OU015490.1, on the reverse strand, counting down.
ACATCATCTGTAAAGGAATTTCTTTTTGAAATTTACCAGAAGACAGAATGAATTTCATCCCGTTGAAAAATTGTAGGTCTCAAGACTAAATAGCGCGTGTGCGTTTCGTCTACCTAAAGTTCGTAATTTAGGGCAACCCATCTGTTATGTTTCATGAAACCCTAACGTCTTAGGGCCTGTTCACAAAGGATCCGTCTGCGTTAGCGTTACTCGTATTGACATAGTTTAAACCACTCACAGACCTTAACAATTCCGTGGCTAATCGTTTGGAAGTGTGGTATTGGTTAAGTATATTACAGTACCAATAATGCTGACTCTGACGGAATCTATGTGAACAGGCCCTTATGCTGCTAAGAATTCTTCGAAGTAAAAGGGGTTTTTTTAGAAATCTTTCTTTTTCCTTTTTTCTTCTTCGGAATTTTTGACTGGTCTATGGCAACAGGTAAGAAGCAGTTTCAATTTACGCGAGGTACAACTGCGGGCGAAGTCTGACTTTTCCTCTTCACCTGTTAGTTTTAATTGAGAAAAATGGATCAAAAGCACATTTTCGTTACGTTGTTGGGGAATGGTTATCATAGGTAGAACTTTCAGAACCAAAGATGGGCCATTTGAAAAATGTGTATCTTACGCCATAAATTATAAAATGTTCTCGCCAACTACAAATGAGGGTTGTTAGGCCAACAATTTCCTAAACGGACGTTCTCCCAACTGCGGCCACTTATTATAAAAGTCGCTGCATGTCGTACTCACGGAGCCAAAAAATGAGTCATTGGCTCTAAATTTATATAAACACGTATGTCCAATTATCAAATAAAGGAACCTTACTGAAAATTATTCATACCAGCTAACTATTTTTTTAAGCCAACCGTTGGGTTAGCTGCAAAACCAGCGAACAAACCCAACTGTTGGCCAGCAATGCTAAATAAGACATATATATATATATATATATATATATATATATATATATATATATATATATATAAGACATATATATATATATATATATATAAGATATATATATATAAAGGCCCCGTGAGCTAAAGGTTAAGGCGAACGGATACAAACGTACATAGCAACCGTGTGACTCGTAACTGCAGACTCCGGTACCGGCGGCGGTACCGAAAGTAACTTTCCCTAGTTTGTCGAAAACTTTCCTCATAAGTAAAAATCATTCACGACTCTCAATTTCTCTCCAAACTCGTGTTCTACTCGCGTAATTTTATGTATCGTCTATTCGCAATGTGTCCATCCTGGAGAGTACTACCGGAATATACAAATTTGTAGCAGTACTCTTTGAGGTATTTACAAAGTGCCCCTAAATCAGGGCTCACCATAGACAAGAAACATATGAGTCTGATTGTGGATTACGTGTGACACATAGTACAATTTCAACAAGTTCCAATTAAGGCAAAAAAACTTACCCGTTACTATTGCAGAAAGATATTCCTGGAAGATCAATTTCCATTGGTACATATTCCTGGATATCCATGACTGTAGGATACGTCCAGTAGAGTAAAAGATATTGTACAGTCTGCATTGTGAATCCCAATAAGCAACAAAGTACTACTACCATTTTAAGCAGACGCTTCTGTACTGCAGACATCGGTTTCATGCTGGAAAAAGAATCTACAAAACATGTAATACTTTATTAACTACTGATAAAAGCGTCTTTTATAAATGACCAAGCTTTAAAAATAACAAATATTAAAAATTTCTGTATAATAAATTTGCATCTAGCCGTGGACGTTATTAACTAAAATTGCAAATGATTTATTATTTGACTTCTGAGAATACGACGATGATGTCTCAGACTGGAATTGTAATGTTGTACTTTTCCTTAAGGGATAAGAGCACTTCAACCTCTTCTTTTCATTTCGAACTTTGAATTCTATATACAAAAGGAAAATAGTTAATATTATTTTTTACAACATTATAAACACTTAGAATTCACAAATAAGTGTTTTGTGTCAGAATAAGGCTTGTTTTTAAAAAAATCGAAAATCATAGCATTTTTTAAAATGTTTCATGCGCATTAATTTTCCTCTGATTTTTTCCAAATTTCTCAGGATTTTTAATTTATCACAAAACTGTTCATCATAAAACCACGATTATTTTCCAAATTTGTAGACCATGAAAAAAAGTAAAGATTCCAAATCACAAAAAGTAACAGGTTGATTCAGAAAAAAATATATTTCTCACTTTTTATTCTTACAAAAGAAATTCAATACAGAGTTATATCTTTATATATATATGGTAAAAAAGAGATAAAATTTTTAAATGACATGGAAGGTGCAGGGAGCCTTAAGAAAAGTGCCAGCCTTTTTGAAAAAACAATTGAAAAACAGGCTTGCTTCTGCCAAAAAACCTTAACTTAGAATTCTAAGACTCTTCAATGTAGTCAAAAAGAACATTAATTATCATCATTCTGTATATAAAGTTAAAAACTGAAAATAAAAATTTCGACGTTGAAGGTCCCCTGTCCCCTTAAACTCACTTCACATGATTGGTAGCACACTACGACATAATTAATGGGAAACCCGAAACTATATATACGAGGGCCATTCTAAAAGTAAAGAACGTTTGTTTCTCTAGGCATTTTTATTCAAGATAATGAAAGAAAACTTATCTTACAACATATTTTGATATCTTACCTATTTTTCTACGAAGTCGCCATTCAAACTGAAACATTTGTCATAGCGCTGTACCATGGTATGCCTTCTGCATACTCGCTTGCCGCCAAGTTTTTGAACCAGCCACTAACTTCCTCTTTCAGTTCATCAACATTTCCGTAGTGGTTTCCGCCCAAAAAATCCTTCAATTTGGTAAAAAGAAAGTAATCACTGGGGGCCAAGTCCGGGCTATAAGGCGGCTGTTTAAAAACTTCCCAGTTAAATTGCTCAAGCAATTCCTTCGTCAACGCAGCAGCATGCGGATGAGCGTTATCCTGAAGCAGCACAATATCGCTGGACAAAAATCCACGCCGTTTGTTTTGAATGAGACGGCGTAGTCAGTGAAGGGTCTGGCAGTTGCGGCATTTAAATATTTTCGAACTGAAGCTTCATTCACAACATATCCATAAACTTCAGTTACCTGTCTGTAAATTTCAATAGGGCGGACGTGTTTTTCATTCAGGAAGCGTATTACGCTACGAACCTCACACTTGGCGGGATCCTTAATTTTGTCACGCATTCTAAAATCGCAAAAGGAAACAGTAAATGACCGCAGCTGCTCGCTGTTAGCGTCAAACTGGTGAGAATGATTTGGTAAGTAAATTTCTATTTTTCTAAAACCTATTTTTCTACATAGTCGCCGTTCAAATTGAAAGATTTGTCATAGCGCTGTACCAGCTTTTCTATGCCTTCTGCATGATCACTTTCCGCCAAGTTTTTGAACCAGTCACTAACTTCCTCTTTCAGTTCGCCATCGTTTCCGCCCAAAAATTGGTCTTGTTGCTGAATAGGAATGATGTCATTCCATTGACTGGCATTTTGTCTCTGGAGTTTTATGCGAAATCTACGTCTCATGAACAGTAACAATGTGGTTTAAGAATCATCCTTCTCGTACCGAGTGAGAAAAGTCATTGCGGCTCCCATTCGTTTTTTTTTTTTGTGTGTGTGTGTGTGTTCAACTGTCAAAAGTCGAAGAACGCACCTGGCACACATTTTTTATAGCCCAAATCGCCACTAACAATTCCATGAAGAACTGTTCTTGAAATTTCAGGGAAAAACAAGCTCAGTCCACCAATAGTGAAATGTCTATCCTGTTGAATTTTTTTTTTCGATCCTTGATTTGAGTCCGTCAGTCACAAATGAAGGTCGGCCTGGTCGTTCTTCCTCATAAACATTCTTTCGGCTGCCTTTAAACATACTGCACTATTTTCGAACTGAATGTTCATTCATAACATATCCATAAACTTCAGTTATCTGTCTGTAAATGTCGATAGGGTGGACGTGTTTTGCAATCAGGAAGCGTATTGCGCTACGAACCTCACACTTGGCGGGATCTTTAATTTTTTCACACATTTGAAAAGCTCAAAAATAAACAATAAACAACCGCAGCTGCTCGCTGTTAAGAGTAAAACTGGCAGGAACAATTGTGTAAATCAATTTCACGGCAGCGGCGTTGGTGGGAGAATTACGCGTCTCGTCAGATCAAAACCTTCTTTTATTTTAGAATGGCCCTCGTTTATAAATTTTAAAATTAAGAATCAGTTTAAAATAAGACAATTAAATAATTTTTTTTAAAAATTTTAATGAAAAGCGAGGATGGATGAAGAGTAAAATCCTTATCAGCTCAATTGTGTTGTAGATTCTTAAAATTTATTCTTGAAACTATTTAAATTAAAGTATGTGCCTAGGTTTGTAGTACTTTTTTTGAAAAAAATATGAAATTTTGATTAAATACGTTTATTTTTAGTTCAAATGTGATATATTATTATGAAAACATTATATAATTATAGTAAACTTTTCATAATATTTTGTATCATAGAGAATGTTTTTGTTTTCTTTTATTTCAGCGAAATTTAAGGCTTACACTTGACTTCCTACACTCAATTCAACAAAATATATTTTAGTTTACTTTTTACTATGTACTGCTATGATATAATTCCTGTTTAATGAACTAAAAAATTCACAACATTTCCGAAAATCACTGAAATTTATGAAAATATGTTGAAATACAAAGGTTTTTTAAAAAAATTATCTTTTTTAGAAAAGGGTAGATGTAAAATCCTTAAATTAATAGAACTTTGCTTGTATTTCATAACATACTCAGTAATGTGTAAATCGCTGTTTAAAACTTTCATTGAAATTTATTTAATGCTTTTTAGGTAATTAGGTTTCTAGTATACAAGAATGACTGAAAAATTAATTATTTAGAAAATGCATTTAAACTTTTTACTCGTACTTCCGGTCTTTTAAGCATCAATTCTGCTTTACTGAATTGCTATAACTTATCTTCCAATAATACGAATATTAATACAACAGTTTTAGAAACCTGAAAGATTGTCTTTCCAAATGTAACAATGAAGTTTTTAGAAATTTTTCATCAAAGCAGTCATTTTGACGTAGCCAGATAGATACCTCAACAAATATAATAGAAATGTAGGAATATCAAGTTCACGGAGTGCCTTGGACTATAGACTTTAACTAAATTAAATAAGTTAATATTAGCCACGATATACATGTCCAGTCCAGTAAAAAAAATAAATAAATAAATAACAAAAAATAAAATATATATATATATATATATATATATATATATATATATATATATATATATATATATAGGGGAAACTCTTGTACCTAGGGCTGGCTATTTTCAAATGGCAGTATCTTTACTTATAACTAACTTACAATAATAAAAATAGTTTGTGTACATTACGTGCTTTATTCTCTTTAAATAAAAATCACATCAAGTGAAGAAAAAAAAATTTTGTAAATGATATTGAAAATTTAAAAAAAAATTACAAATGGCCCTAAGTACAATAACTCTATTGTACCTAGGGCCAATTATTTCCAAAAACTGAAATTGTTGTTTACAATAAAAAACAAAAACAAATTGTATGCATTATTTCTTTCATGCACAACTTCTAAAATCTTCGTAAGGAAGAAATGTTAATTCTAGGCAATGTCTTAAAGGAAGAAATGTTTATTATTTTATCACTTTCTAATGTATGTTTTTTCTACATTGTCTTCTTAATGATCCCACATAAATTTTCTGTTTCAAACACAGATTTCGTAACCTTTTTTTTAGCAAATCCTTTTTTCAATATTTGTGCTTGAATTTCATTTTTCTCGGGGGTATTGGTGAGAATTCTACACTTGCCAAGTTTTCGTCCACCTCTTTTCTACCAGAGGCCATGACCCTAGGTACAAGACAAGATTATGGCCCTAGGTACAAGATGTTGTTGTTTTTGGTAAAATGGCTTCCATAGCCAAAGATCTGCAGAAACCAAACTTTCTTTTTATATCATTTTTCCCTATAATGATTTCAAAAATTATCTGCTATACATTAAAACGTAAGTTCGCACTTACTTTCACAAAATAAGACTTCAAATTGAAGGGAAAAAATTTAGTTTTGATCATCAAATCAAGATTTTCTTTTCTATTTAATTATAAGCTTCTTGCGTTCATTAAAAATGGCTGTTATGATTTGAAACAGTGTTGTCACTCACTCCAATGAGTATAAATGCTGTAAAATAATAATTATTTAAATAAAGCATGGTGGCCCTAGGTACACGATGACCCTACGTACAACAGTTTCCCCTATTTATGAATAGGCCATCATATAAAATTAAATTTAAGAATAAAAGGAAAATAATTTTTAAGTTATGGACTCAATCGAGAAAATATTATCGTCATCGGGAATCGAACTCGAGACGAACGATCAGCGAGTGAACGAGCTACCGACTGTACTATGAAGCCATAAACGGGAATGAAAGGAAGTTATTCACATTCAGTAATTGTGAAGTTTTATGGGGGGAAAAGGTACAAACTTAAGTGAGAGGAGTTTTAGAATGTAATTAAGTTATTAAGATAAGAGAAATAACGTTAACTCTTAAGGATTCACGACCGTGGGCGTTTAATGTTAGCATGAAATGAGAGGCATAATAGCACAGCATAGAATTTCTATTTTCAAGATTTAAAAAATGTACAAACTGGATAAGTAAATCGGTGAATAGGTATTGAATTTTGAATGGTGTAATTAGAATTCACGCGTCTTATTTCGCTGCATAACATTAAGTGGACAGTACCCTTTGACTTGCGAAAAATGTTAGATTGACTAAGATTTCATAGTTTTTAACAATTTAACCAATGAAGCAAATTTAATGAAAATTCCTGGATTGTTAGAGGAAACACAACTTGTAAGAAAAATATCAGACTGATGTAAAATTAATAAGGAAAATTAAGTTAAGTAGCATGTTTTTATCCTATTTGCATAGTTACTATTTGCCACTGCGTGCTTGATAACTGATGTTCATTTTAATTTATTAACATGAAACACACTGTAACTTAAAGAAAATATTTTGCGTAACATATCGAACTAGAATATTTTAATTACTTTCATTTTTAATATCAATAATTACACAGGCCAACGAAAAATGACTTTTTGTAAACTTTTTTAAAGTTAATAGCTGATTCTTATGCAATTTTTGGTGCTGAATCCGTATCTAATCTCAGTTTTTTTTTTTTTTTGGTATCACCCACAGTTTCGTCACAATGTGACTTCTTCGCAAACTAGAAAATTAGCCGAAAATACCATAGAAAATGAAAATAAATAAATGTTAAAATATGAACAAACTTTTATTTAAGCATAAACATGAAAATACATTTTTTTACATAGGTTTTATGTGTATTTTTGCTTATATTTCCTTTCCCCCTTCTCCTTAAAGCTCCTGATATTGCTTTTTCGCCTGTGAATCGCTTGCACAACTTCTCGGTGAAGTGACCAACAGTAGTCTCCCATCATATTGGTATTCCAGCGGCCTTGATGCCGTCTTTCCACCAATTTAATATCTTGATAAAACCGCTCACTTTGCTCCTCACTGACATCACCCAAATTATCTGGGAAAATATCAAGGTGACTGTTCAAAAAGTGAATCTCGAGGCTCATCAAGCAGCCTAACTTTTTGAACTTTTCCAGTATGTTGGCTACAAAAGAAATATAATGTGGGTCATTTTTGTTACCCATGAACTTGGTCACAATCTACTTGAATGATACCCCAGCCTCCCTCTATTTTAAAGTCATTTTTGATTCAAAGTTGGGATCGAACATCATTTTTCGGATGTCAGGCCCAACAAACACGCCTTATTCCAATTTTGCTTCTGATAGATAAGGAAACTTCTCGCAGAGATACTTGAAACATTCTCCATTTTTGGGTAAGGCTTTCACAAACTGTTTCATTGGGCCTAATTTTATGTGTACAGGTGGCAGCAGAATGTTTTCTGGGTTCACGAGGTTCTTGCGCAGAATGTTCTTCTCTCCAAGCTTTATTTATTTTCTTACAGACTAGATTTTTCTGGACCAATGTTGATCCCTTGCCCTACCTTGCCCTATTCACATAAGTAAGATGGTAATTTGGTAAAGCCACATTGCTGGCGGTTAGCTTATGGCACTGAATTTGCTAAAAATGTCATTTCTTTAAAGATTGAGTGTTGAAAAGGGAAAAAATGGTGGGTGATACGGCTTATTTATTGTCATATACGGTTTCAGCACACTAAAAACCACAAGAATAATGCAAATTTATTCAAAAAGTTTTTTCATTCTTGGCCTGTGTTATCAATTTTTTTTTAAACAAAATTTTCTCAGAAAACCTTTTGTAAAATTTTTATTATCTAAGATAATTCTGTTTTTATTTCATTTTATGCAGAAATTACCATTAACGTGTGTAGAAAATATGAAGCCTTTACCTTGAAGAGTTTTCGAGATATGCGCGCAAAGTCAGCAAATCATATTTTTAAATAAATGCATTTAAAGTTAAAATTTTGCAAAAAAATCACTGTTTGGTTGTTTACAATTATTTTAATATATCTTGATATAAGTGTTCTATCACAAAAAGAGATACCAAATTATTCACAATAAATCCGGGTTTCAATGAATATTAAAAAGTCGAAATTTTTACCATTTAAAAGGTGTACTGTTTCCTTAATATAGTATAATGTAATGCATACAAATTACCCTGCTACCTGTTATAAACATTACATCGTGCTGTTTTTAACTGAATTGGGTTTGGAGAATGGTTAACGTAAGCCACACAAGGGTTAGTTAAATATGAATTTGTAGTTAAAATTTCTGCTGAAAGGGCAACTAACATCCATGAAAACATTGAAACCGAACGAACAGGCTGCGTTTCGAAATCGGCTGTTGACCAATGGTTCTACTAGATTTTCATTTCTTAAAAAGAAGGAAATTTTATGCAGTTCATTGCATTTATTGAGAAAACAGAGTAGTTTAGAAATATTAAAGCAGAAACCAGTAAATGCGTCTATACAGGCACAAAAAAAAAACTCGAAAAATTTTTATTCAATATCTATCTTCGTAGGCATGTGAATTCAACCTGTGAAAAAATACACAGGTATGTTTATCTAATCATTTAAGACAATTTAGATCAACATACATGTGTAATTTTTCTAATGTGTGATATTATAATTCATCGCAAGATACTGACTGTAGAATAATTTCACATACATCAAATATCCACAACAATAAAGTGATAGAAATTGCTATTTTTATAAACCTGAATAAACTTTTACAGTAAATTGAAATTCAAATACTAGAATCCTTTATGTGTGGAATAAAAATTCTTCATTAACTTACACGAGATTAAAAGTCTAATACTAAGCCATTATTGGTTAAGTAATTTACCTTTCACAATATCTAAACTTTTAAGACAATTTAAATCAACATACCTGGGTAATTTTTTCTAAACGTTTAATAATTTTCAGGCGGTTAGCTTCCTACTTGAAAGCAGTGTATTCGAAAGATCGTGTTTTGAAAGCACCGGTGCAATACTAACAATAACTTTGTAACAGTTAAAAATTTTTGTGATGTTTTCAAAACACGAGCGGATAATAAAAGTTATAGCCCAACCATCACACCTGGCGTTTTCATTAATATTCATTTACAGTATAAAAGTATGAACACGTATTCATGAATATTCCTTATTCATTAAACACTAAAACATTTTTACTCAGTTACGTTTGCTAGCCTTTAATGGGTACAAGATCCAAACAGTTACTAAAATATTCTTCAACTCCTTTTGTTATTTTCAGAATCTTGAATCAACATGTTGCGCGTAAGTGGGGATTAAATGCTAAACTCTTGTAAAAATGAAACACAGAAATTGCATTTCGAATCATCAATAATTACCTTTATCCATTAAGCGGAACGTGTTTGCACTAGTAGGCGATAATGAAGTAAATTTTGAATAGCAAAGTTATTAACTTTTCTTTTAACATAACCGTTGGTAGGTAAGTGTTAATATTGGCGAAATTGTTTTCCTGATGCTAAGTAATGTTCAATGCTATGAAATGACGCAAGGTTAGACACGGTTTTTAACAAAGATAAACTGTTTTGGACTTTTCGATGTTGATTTCATTTTGTTGTTTAAAAAATAAAACTATATCATTACTCACGTACTGCTGACAATTATATTAAGTTATTTATTTTCATAGCTTTTGATAGTTATTGGTATTTATTAGTAGTGATTTATTGTCTGTATATTAAGTAATTTGTTGATAGTTATGATAAAGTTTTTAAGATTTAAAATTTTAAAATATAAATGTTTGTAATTTTTAAAATATAAATGCGAGGATATATAAAATCTCATTTATTCAAAGTATTAATGCATATGAGTAAATAAATGAACCGAATAATGGGAGTGATTAAGTGATTTATTGGTAGTTATAGTAAAGATTTTAAGTTTTAAAATTTTAAAGTATATATGTTCCAGAGTAAGAATATATAAAATCCCATTTACATAAAGTATTAACATATATGAGTACATAAAGGAACTCAATAATGGGAGTAATTAAGTAATTTGTTGGGAGTTATGGTAAATATTTTAAGATTTAAACTTTAACTATACAAATGTCTTTAAGTGCGAGAATATATAAAATCCCATTGCACTAAGTATTAACGCACATGATTAAATAAATGAACTGAAGAATGGGAGTTTATTTTACAATACTTTCCTTAACATCAATATTTGTATGTATCTGATAATAGTTATAAAGTTGTTTTCTGACGCTAATCAACTTTCAACGCTATGAAATGGGGGGAGATTAGATACGGTTTTTGACAAAGATAGACTGTTTTGGACTTTTCGATTTTGATTTCATTTCTTTTTTAAAATTAATCGATCTACATTATTACACACATACTTCTTATTTTATTCGAAATACATTATGTAACTTATTGGTAGTTATGGAAATGATTTTAAGATTTAAAATTTTAAAATATAAATGTTTGTATTGCAAGAATATATAAAACCCCATCTTCACAAAATACTAACGCATATCAGTTAATAAATTAACTCAATAATGGGAGAAATTAAGTAATATATTGGTAGCTATGGGAAAGTTTTTTTAAGAATTAAAATTTTAAAATATAAATGTTTGTAAGTGTGAGAATATATAAAATCTCATTTACAGAAAATATTAACGCATATGTGTAAATAAATGAACTCAATAATGGGAGTTCATTTTGTAGCTCTTTCCTTAACATCAACTTTAGTATATATCTGTTAATAGTTATTAAATTGTTTTCCCGGTGCTAAGTAACCTTCAACGCTATGAAATGAGGCAACAATAGCTAAAGTTTTAACAAAGATAAACCGCGTTTGCCTTTTCGATACTGATTTTATTTTGTTATTCAAATAAATCGAGCTAAATAGTTAACTTTCCTCACCGACGGAGCACCCCAGGCAGCGAAACCTCCACGATGGGCTTTGGCACTTCAGAAGTAGGGTTTTCGATTTTGAGCAATTGTTTAAAAACCCGGGTTTCGGGTTTGACGTTTTTTTTTTATTTAAAACCTGGATTTTCCCGGGTTTACTTGGTTGGTTCCAGGGGGTCAATACCAAAGAACTAAAATAATAAATAGTTTATTACAAGCATTTAATTTATTTCAGAATTTCAAATGTAAAAAATAACAGTAAGTAAATTTAATGTTAATATACATATACATATATGTATAAAATAAATAAAAATGGTACAAATATCTCATTTTTTATAAAACTGCCTAACAACCATCATTGCAGACAACGTATCATCATTGAGTCGGCTTCAGAGTTTATTAGTAAAGAGACTCATTACAGAAAATTATCGTTCAGCTTCCACCGAAGTTGGTCGAATTGTTGTTAAAGACCTGAAAAGTTTATAGACTAAACACACCCAAACACAAACCACAGAAAGCAGGCATGGTCGTGTAGCTGAAGTAGTGCTCTAACGTACGGGCTGCAGGGAATCCCCAACTTATAAACTTTAAAGAAATATAGCTATGGCGTACGACGCCGTCAATGTATCTTCATCTCACTTCGTCTCGTATTTTTTATTCATTTGTTTGGAAGCCGTATCGAGTCCGACTTGTTAAATTCGGTCTTGGTTCCAAATTAAGGAATATAATTGGTATTCTACTGTATTTGATAAATTACTAATTCCCCGGATTTACATGAAAAATTCTCCGGGTTTAGGGTTCGTAAAATCTTTGAAAAACCCGGGTTTTCGGGTTCTGGGAAACCCGCATCAAAAACCCTATTCAGAAGTATGAAATCGCCATTTCTCACTGTCCGGGAGGGAAACTCGCAAATGCAGATGCTTTGTCGGGTCTTCCAGTTGAGGACTAATTATACCTAAAATTTCGATAAGTAATTGTGGAATTATTTTGATACTCTCTAAATGTATTTTATTTATATGTAGTGTTGTAATTGTGTTTCTTTCTTTCTTATTTGCGGTATTTTCACTAGAGGCGATGTTATGTACACTGAAGTGCCACTGAATTAGGGATAGCAAATAATATGCAAATTCTGTAGCGCTGCGCATCATGTATGCGCAAGTGAGGGCGCCGTGGTAATGCATATATAGCGCGTGCTTAGGTTGTTCTGAATTAGTTGTTGGAATTGCCAGTATGGGTAAACTGCCTGATTTAGACGCCTTCGATCGCGGACAAATCGTAGGTACGCGACGCATGGGCCATTCAATTTCCGAAATCGTCAGACAGCTAGGATTTTCAAGGTCGACAGTGTCAAGAGTATACCAAGTATACATGGATGGTGGAAAAAAAACTAGCGATCGGGCAAACTGCAAAGGACAATTAGCCTTGACAGTGCGTGGTGAGAGACGGCTCTGGCGTATTGTACGTAGCCAGCGAAGCCAAACATTAGCTCAAATTACCATCCAGTTTAATGACGGTGCCAGTCATTCAGTCAGTAAACGGACTGTGCAACGCTCGCTTCACCGTATGGGTTTCGGGAGCCGTCGACCTACGAGAGTACCATTGCTCTATACTCGCCATAGGGCTGCACGTCTTGCCTGGGCAAGAGAGCACAGAGACTGGAGTGTAGAGGACTGGAAACGAGTAGCATGGAGTGATGAGTCTCGATTCCGACTACTTAACGCCGACGGGAGGCTGAGAATATGGTGTCAGGCTCATGAAGCCATGGATCCTGCATGCCTAGCTGGAACTGTACAAGGGCATGGTGGCTCAATCATGGTCTGGGGTGTTTTTTCGTGGTACAGTTTGGGATCTTTTGTGCGTGTACCAACCTCCCTCAATGCAATTCGGTACGTAGAGTTGCTGGGTGATCAAATCCATCCATTTTTGTGTTCTGTTATCGGCACGGTAATGGAGTTTTCCAGCAAGACAACTGTACCTCTCACAAGTCTCGGTTGTCTACTGGCTGGTTGGATGAACATTCCTCAGACTTCTCTGTCATGAATTGGCCACCTAGAAGCCCAGACTTAAATCCAATTGAGCATCTTTGGGATGTTTTGGAACAAGGCGTGAAAGGCCATCACACAGCACCAAAGAACCTTACTGAATTATGGACAGATTTAGCCAATATTTGGCAAGCCATTCCCGTGGAACGTTTCCAGAAACTTGTTGAATCTATGCCTCGTCGTGTGGCAGCCGTTATCAAGGCCAGAGGAGTCCCAACTCGTTACTTGTTAGGTATCCATAATTCAGTGGCACTTCAGTGTATTATGCGGTATATCTCTTTCATGTAGTATCCAGTATAGTAAGATGTAATACATTTCGATTATTTTTATTTCATTTTATTTTTATCTTTGCATCTTTAGTTATTGATGGCTTTGGAGAAGTAGCTAAAAAAACTGTTAATTATGATTGTGTATAACGTTATGACTGAAGACAAGTTGCGGTTATTTTAAGGGGACCATGGACCTTTATTTGAGCAAATATTTTTCTTATTGTAATATTAACTGTGTTATTGTAAATATATATGAAGCAAATTTTTATCCTTTTAAATACTCCTAACATGCTTTTTCCAAATTCGTTTATCTTATTGCAACAGAACACCGTCCCCTTAACCTTGGATTGCGAACTAAATTCAACCAATATAAATCTATTTTTTCCCCTAAAGCTGTTGCACGCGCGGACCATTATATAACAGTTATATAAGGTTGGAGAACTTTCCACCGATCACACCATATGACGCGCTAGGGTCATGTGCCCGCTTCTAGCCAATTTAAAAGTCAGTGCTCCTCTACCTGGGAGATTTGGCGTCCCTTTCTGAAACTCTTTGTTTTCGAACCATGAAACTAACATGACGTAAGTTGAGCCTCCGTCAATATCTCGCAGTGCTCTGCGCTGCGTGGCCTTTTTTACCCGTCATCGGTGGAATTAAACTTGTTATAATCCTACTAGAAGATGTCCAGCATAATTTCGGTAAATAAAACACTATTTTGTGACCTGATGCCTCCTTCCATGGCGTTGAACTCAGTTACTCTCTCCATTTGCCAGCCACTTGTGTGTGAAAACAGCCTGACTACAAAATTATGGATCAAAACGGAACTTTCCCGATCAATCATCCTTTTGGAGGTATTACATAAAAGTCGCGGTGGATGGGGAGTCCATCCGGTAAAAATGAAAGTAAACTGTACATACGCCTAATCTGCAACGCTGTCTAATTTGTGATGATCCGTTAATTTTAAATATCGTTTCTACTACAGGATTGTCAAAAATACTACGTGTTCACCGGCCATTAGCATCGTCCCGCCACAGCTTTCATTTCATATATATATATATATATATATATATATATATATATATATATATATATATATATATATATATGTATACATATATATATGTATGTATACGTATATATATATATATATATATATATATATATGTATGTATACATATATATATATGTATGTATACGTATATATATATATATATATATATATATATATATATATATATATATATATGTATGTATACATATATATATATATGTATGTATACGTATATATATATATATATATATATATATATATATATATATATATATATATATATATATATATATATATATGTATATATATATATATATATATATATATATATATATATATATATATATATATATATATATATATATATATATATATATATATATATAGATATATATATGTGTGTGTGTGTGTGTGTGTGTGTAAGTAATGAAACTGAAATAAACTTGGCGTTGGAGCAACAGGGACGAGAATTCGCAGCGTCCCAGGCAACCTTGCTGTAGTCCTACCATAGGAGATACAGGCAAATGGAGAGTTACAGATATCCAAACAGTTGGTGTAATAATCCTTTTATTGTGAGATTGTTTCTTTAAACGGAGTTACAGTTCGTTATTAATACAGTTTATGTTCATTACCGGACTATCATAGTTGAGAACAGGCATGATGCTGCCGGAACAGCACATGGAATATATAAAATTGTAGCGCAATTTACGACATGTTGCCAGGCCCGAGATCAGACCCCAAAGACGCAGGAAACCCTAGTTCTATTCCCTTGAGTACAGGCGCGCTGAACTTCCAATTGGTTTAAACGTGACACCTGACCCCAATCACGCCACTTCGAACGAGGATCACGTCATATTCTAGTACACTCTTCTTATATAACCTGTATACGAGTGGCTTGCTTAAGGGGAAAACTAATAGATTAATTTGGTATTTAGGTCAAATTAAGGGATACTGCTCTATTGTGGTAGAACAAAAATTAATAAAGGAAAAGGTTTGAAATTCGTTTCATATATATATATATATATATATATATATATATATATATATGTGTGTGTGTGTGTGTGTGTGTGTGTGTGTGTGTATACGTATGTGTATATTTCTATAGGGTAATAGTACCAAAATACTTTTTTTTTCAAATAAAATATCCATTATGAATCTTCTACGAAGTAAGTAACAGAGGTAAGTGTAGTAATAAACTTTAAAACCACTTTTCTCAAAACAGATTTTTCAAGGTTTTTATATTTTTTAAATGCTCCAAGCTACTTAATTTATCTTCAAAATTCCCG
This sequence comes from Dolomedes plantarius, assembly GCA_907164885.2. Lineage (NCBI taxonomy): Eukaryota > Metazoa > Arthropoda > Arachnida > Araneae > Dolomedidae > Dolomedes > Dolomedes plantarius. Next base: position 140,473,271 of record OU015490.1, on the reverse strand, counting down.
AAATTTATAAGAAAGAATCCTGATACTGTTTACAAAGAAACTGGGTATGTATTTTACAATCCGACCTCATTAATTAAATTTGATTCATAACTTATCAAAAGACAAATTTTGAGGAAAATCGGAATGTAATTCAGAAAACAAATTTCTCAAAAATTAAGTCACAAGGAGCATTTTAGAATTTTGTTTATAAATTTTAAATTTTTTTAAAAATCTTCAAATTATAATAAGATTGGAAAGTGCTTTAAGTTATTCTATATGCTTATGGTGAAATTTATAAATGTACAAAATTTCATACCTCTATGATAAAAAATTAAGAGGACAGTGGACTTTCAAAAGTGGGAAATTTGTCCAAAAATTCAATTTTTTTATTTTATTGAATTATGAAACTACGGAAGAGTGCAGGGCAACGACTGATATGTAAGGCATCCATTTCCTCATCAGTATGGCACAATTTGCAAATTGGGCTTGGAACAATGTTTATTCGATGCAGATGATTTATTAGACAGTCATGGCCAGTAGCAAGATAAAGGCACCCTCTGATTTCTTTCTAGACCATAGCGAGTGTCCCGAATCCCACCAATCCACACTTTTTGAATGTTCCTTTGAGTAACATCTTTCCAAAAAGCTTATCTGTAATAATTCTTTACAAATCTTTTCGCAGTGTGAAAGGGAATGGGATTATCACTCATTTGTAGACTGTTGGTTCCTTTCGTTGCCAGGAAATCTGCACGTTCATTTCCATGAAGGGCACAGTGTGATGGTATCCATTTCATGGCAACTTCTTTGCCATTTTTAGTTAGACAGTTTTAAGGGGACAGTGGAGTTTCAAAATTGCGAAATTTGTCCAAAAATTCGATTTTTTTATTTTATTGAATTGTGAAATTACGGACGAGTAGGAATGTGTTGCAAAAAGAATTTTTAATTTCTTCGATTACTTTCCTAGTTATAGGCATTTGTATTTAATTTAGATATTATGTGGTTACTAATAGCAATATCTTTAAATGTGTTTTTCTCAAAATAAAAATTTTCATGTCATACGAATATTCAAACCTCTCCAGGGGAATTTATAATTATCGTATTGCTTGAAATTTAAGCGTTATATACTTAACTGTCCATCAAAAAAATCTTATTGAAAAAAATTATGCTTCGTAGCTAAGAATTTCTAAATTTTGTACTTGAAAAGATGATTTATAGATATTTTGCATGTTAAAAAGGATGTTTTCACTATATTATTATTTTTTTCACTTTATATTTTTAATGAATGCTTAAAATAAGCAATAAGTTTCATTGTTAGTTGTATAAGGTATCCCGTAAATAAAAATTACCGTATTATATGCAAAAGAAATGCACCTGGAACATTTATAATGAGGCCAATTTTTGTTATAATTAATAATTAATAATTCATAAATTATTAATATTTCATCTTTAAATCTTAACCACTTTTACATATCTATGGTATTAATCACCTATTTAAATTTCAATCAAATCCATTGAAAACAAAAGAAGTTAGGTTTGAAGTTCCACTGTCTCCTTAAATTTTTTTTAATGTCCACCGTTCCCTTAATCATTGTAGTGAAATGTAGTAAATTTAATACTGTACGTAAAGGAAGCCAGACAGGTGATTGTCAGATGTGTTTGTGCAGATTGCACTTGAAACCACCGTTTTGGGGTGGGGTGGAGGGTCGTGCCGTGTGGTGCTCTTTACGAGAGAAGGGGACAACAGGCCGTGGAGGTCTTGTGAGGGGAGATACCACGGTGGTCAGTCTGTGTTGGAGAGTTGGGGAGAGAGAGTTAGTGGAAGTGGGAGCACGGAGACGCCTTGGTGTTTTGTTTTGCTCCCAGTCAGAGTCAGATGACTCAGGTCATGATGAGTCAGATGAATAATTGTAAATGTTCTAAATAAAATTATGTAATTACGTTTTAAATACTGTGTTTGTTTGTGATTCGCCGAAATATAATATTTTGAATATTCACTGGAGTGGTGATAAATTGATTACCTTTAACGTCATCGATCAGACAGAGATCGAGGAAGGATGACAAAATGTTTCGCAATTATTAAGGCAAAATGTTTTGTTTTAATTTAGTCAAAATTTTCACAATTTAAGTCCATGCTTAGTCCTTTCATGGACTTATGGATTGACATTCTCTCTGATAACGAGGATTTATATTCTAATCCTTTACTTTTGAAATCTAATATTAATTACCGTTATTTTTAAAATATGCTGATATGATGGTTATATTAAGTCAAATTGTTTTCTATTAATTAAGTCAAAATATTTTGTTTTAATTCAGTAAAAATTTTCTCCATTTGCGTTTAAGCGTAAGTTCTTTCATGGACTTCCAGATTGAGATTCTTCTGGATGAGGCGTAGTTAAATTCTAATATTTTGCTTTTAAATAAGATAAATCAGAGTTATTTGAAAATATGCGAGTAGGATGTTTTTATAAATTCAAAATGATTTGCACTAATTAAGTCAAAATGTTCTCCATTTACGTCTATTTTTAAGTACTTTAATGAACTTCCGGAGTGAGATTCATCCGGTTGAGGCGTAATTCTATTCATTTTCTTTACAATTCTATTCATTTTCTTTAAGATTAATTTTAGTTATTTTTAAAATATACAAGTAGTATTTTTTAACTGAGTCAATAGATTTTGCACTAATTAAGCCAAAATGTTTTCCCTTTACGTCTATTCTTAAGTACTTTAATGGACTTCCGGAGTGAGATTCATCCGGTTGAGGCGTATATTAATTCTTATCATTTTCTTTAGAAATCTAAGATTAATTGGAGTTATTTTAAAAATATGCGAATAGAATGTTTTAACTAAGTTAAAATGTTCTCCATTCACATTAATTCTCATTTACTTTAATAGACTTCCGAGGTTGAGATTCTTCCGGATGAGACGTATTTTAATTCTAATCATTTTCTATTCAAATCTAAGTTTAACTAGAGTTGTTTATAAAATTTGCGGGTAGGATATTTTAATTGAGTCAAATTTTTTTGCACTAATTAAGTCAAAATATTTACATCTACGCTTAAGAATGTGAATAGACTTCCGGATTGAGATTCTTCCGGAAGCGGAGTATTGTAATTCAAATCATTTTCTGTTGAAACCTCAAATTAACTAGAGTTATTTTTAAAAATGTGCAACTAGGATGTTTTAATTAAGTCGAAATGTGTTGCATGATGTACATAAGGATGAATATTGATTTTTGGAACATACGAGAAATTACTATAAAACCATCTGATAGGTTTTTAAACTTCATTATGCTCTAATATAAACTACACTGCTGGACACTGTAAATGCAACACCCTGAAGGAAACATGCAAATAACATGAAATTTACAACATGCATTAGCGGAGGTGAGATATGCAAATGATTAGAATTTCAGTGCAGACGAACATCACGCGCGCCTGTGGCGCCACTTCAAAGCGCTATTTAAGGCTTGGAGATTTCGACGATTTCAAGTTCGGTAATTGTGTTTTTCTTGTGGTTTAAAAAAAAAACGATCAATTATGCCTCGTCGAAAACAGCGATCATCTTTTGATCAAGTATCGGAGTTCGACAGAGGAAGGATAGTGGCCTACCGAGATTGTGGATTATCTTTCACGGAAATCGGTAGTCGTGTTGGACGAAACCAAACAACTGTAATGCGGATATGTGATCGTTGGATGCAGGAGGGTACGACGGACCGGCGTGTTCGATCGCATCCACCTCAGCGCACCACTTCACGTGATGCCAGGCAAATTGTGCGCATGGCAGTGACGGATCGCTCAGTCACATCACGAACCATAGCACAGCACATGCAGTCTGTAACGCATCATCCAGTGTCTGCGCGTACCATTTGACGCCGTTTACAGCAGAGTGGTCTGTCCGCAAGACGTCCATTGCTTTGTCTACCCTTGATGCAGAACCACAGACGTCTCCGCCGCCAATGGTGCAATGACAGAAGGATGTGGACGGCAGAATGGAATGAAATTGTCTTTACTGACGAGTTACGCTTCTGTCTGGTCACCACGATGGTCGCATTCGAGTCTGGAGACACCGTGAAGAGAGGATGCTGAACAGCTGCGCTATGCACCACCACACTGATCCTGCACCGGGTATTATGGTATGGGGCGGTATTGGATATCACTATCTCACACCTCTAGTACGCATTGCCAGTACTTTAATCAGCCAGCGCTACATCTCCGAGGTGTTGGATCCAGTGGTCCTTCCTTACCGTCAGGGCTTGCCCACAGCCATATTTCAACAGGATAATGCGCGACCACACGTGGCACGCGTTGTCCAACGGTTCTTCGTCAATCGCCAGATTGAATTGCTTCCCTGGCGGCCTCGATCTCCGGATCTTTCGCCGATAGAAAACATGTGGTCCATGGTTGCTCTACGATTGACCCAGATTCCATCCCCAGCTGCCACAGAAGATCAACTTTGGCAACGTGTGGAAGCTGCTTGGTCTGCTGTACCCCAAGAACTCATTCAAAGTCTCTTTGAATCAATGCCGAGATGTGTGGCAGCGGTGATCTCCAACAATGGCGGCTACTCTGGCTACTGATTTTGGCAGGAACCACACTTCACAGAAGTCTATAAATTTAATCATTTGATACTTGGTCAACATGTTATCTACAAAATTAATTTTGTTGTGATATCCCTTGTCTTTCGTGGTGTTGCAATTTGGGTGGCCAGCAGTGTATAAAAATAACAAAGAAAACATTTTAAAAAAAATTATACAGTTTTACGTAGAACCGGTTAAGGTTTTCAAACGCTTTATATGCGTCAGGAGTCCTTGCTTTTACTTCTTCAGCAGCTTAATACATTATTGTTCGAATGCGCATAAAAATAAAAACGCTTTCATAACAGTTATTTCTAAAATAAATATAACGTTACCTGGGCAAAAAAATCTGAGATTATGTATGCCCAAAAGTTCTATCGCAGTCCTTGATTAAACTATAATAATTTTCTCTTACAGGGAATTTTCTTGAAAGGGGTTAAATTAAATTTGCTTCATAGATTAATAACCTTTAAAACCAGTCGTTTCCTTGTATAGACTTCATTTTACTGCGCCTGTGCTATTAAGGTATAGGATGCTAGTCTAAAATTGCATACAACTCAATCAAATAGAAATATGATTGAAATAAGGATACTTTTTGTTACATTACATTCATAGAGGGATAATATTTAGTTTTGTTTCGTTTATAGAGAGAAATTCACATGGAAAATAAATCTCGTTATTAGCAAACTTTATTATTCAAATATCTTTATTTTAAACTGGAATTTTCACTCTAAACGGGGGAAGCAGATATTTTTTTTTCTCTTCTTATAAGCGGACAATTTATTTTCAAACTCGATTTTTAAAATTTTCAGTTTTTAACTTTATATACAGAATGAGAGTAATCAGTGTTCTTTTTATCTACATGAGAGCCAGAAGACTCTTAGAATTCAAAATGGCAGAAACATTGTTTTTTTTTCAAATCAAAATTTCAAAAATGCTATCATTCTTCAAAACGCTCTACGCGCCCTCTGTGTTCTTAAAAATCCTTAATTTTTTAAACATAAGTTTACCACACATATGCAGGGTAATTTTTATTGAACTAACACTAATCACAGACATTTTTAACTCCGCCCACGCTTCAGGAGCACAGATCAGTGTCCGATAATCCAAATCCCTTGAGATAGCAATTGAAATTGCCGTGGCCAGTGAGAAATTTTGTTAAGTGAAAATCACAGAAGGAATGTTTGTTATTTAGTCTTTGCTAAATTGTGGGGAAAATAGTTTAGTTAAGGAGGCAGTTGATGAATTCTTGTACAGCTCATTCCATAAGAGAATGGTCTTTTTGTGATTCTCAATGCGAATGTGAGATTTGGAGATGTTCACAGGATCAATAATGGCTTTGTAGCTTGCGCTGCAAGCCAATCGGCTCTTTCACTCCCTAAAATGCCAGAATGACCTCGGACATGTGAAAAACAAACACTAATTCCTCTAGCTTTATGCTCGTAAAGATTGATTTGAAAATTCACTATAATTTTGTTGTAGGAGGAAATATTACTAAGCAAAAATAAGAAAAGAGAATCAGTAATAATCAGCAAAAATAAGGAAAGAGAATCAGTAAGCAAATTTTTCTTCTTGCCTTTATCAACTACGTCTTTCAGGTAAAGGAGAGTATCTTCACAAAATTTTTTGCGGGGTGAAACCAAATTGAGTTTCTTTTAACAGTTTTTACTGCGCAAAAACCAAGAAATCCTGTTAACAATTAGCTTGTCAAGACATTTTCCAATAGTTGGTAGGAATCTGATACATCTCAAACTGTCCAGATACGGACCACGTAAGTCATTATTTTTCAGAATTAAAAAGTTGTTTGCTATTTTCCTGGAGCGCGGAAAGGTACTATTGTAGCGTCACGATGGAAGGTTAAGGAGATTCTCTGAGGCGTTGCTAAAAAATTACTACTATGGGATCCATAACAAAGCAAAGACAGAGTCCTAATTAAAAAGCGAAGGCCAATTTTTTAAAACAAAAACTAAACAATTTATTAACAAAAATTTTAAACAAAATTAAACATTAAACACTTTCGACATATTCACTTAAATTTACGTACAGATTCACATTGCGCGCTCCAGGACCCATTCCCGAGACCGGCCCCAAAACACTGTGGCCTAGAAAAAACACGTCTAAACAGAGGGCATGCTGACAGCTCTTCTTAGTGCCAAAACTTTATCGCCCGCCAAATATCACTCCCATGAAGCTATCGCTAAAAGAAGACAGCTTTATGACGGGGGTGAAACCATTTTCTGTTTTCCAAACAGTCACTCGCTCCACTTGTTAGGGAAACCGCCCGTTAAACAGACAGCTGTGTTTCGTGCAATCTGTGAGGTCTTGGGAAAAAATAACCCCATACTGGTTGCACGCTACACTATGCTGTAAACAAGCATTAAAATTTTTTGGAGAGAAGCAGGGGAACATCTTATGAATATGTTGCAAAGTTTCATTTTGAATGCAATCAGGACCAGGAGATTTATAAAGCTTAAGGGAGTTAATCACTCCATCTATTTCTGAAGTAGTAAATAGAGGATCCAGACTCGAAGAATAATTTGCCAAGGCTTTTGTCCGTTGCAGACCGTGAAAAGAAGTATCCGTATTAATAGTATCATTATGAACGCATTTTTTAAGAATCGCATTCATAGTTTCTTCAACAGAAGTAGTGGCGGAACCATTTGGGAGACGAATCCCAGAGACTTCAATTTTTTTCAAGAAGTTTTGCTTTATACCGTATGTACATATATTTTATTCCAAACAGTATATTCGTTAATATCCTCTAGAAAATACTTCCAAGATTGGACTTTAGCCTTTTGAAGCATTGAGCTATAATTTTCATTTATTTGTAAATACTTTTGTCTCTAAAGATTTCTAAGAATAAAATTTCGGGTTCTTTGATATCTGCGTCTAGCAGCATTGACCCTTTTACTCATACACTCAATCTCTATACTCCACCAAGGAACCCAGTGCGTTCTAATCATTTTAAGAGGCACTGAGGCTTTAGGAGCAGAAAGGACTACATCTTGAAAGCTTTCTATAACAGATGTTAAGGTGTCTACATCAGAACAAGTATCAATACGATTAGAAAGGTCAACAAAAGGTTGCTTGCAGAAAGAGTAAAAGCGATCCCAGCTTGCCTTCTTAACTTTGAAATATAGAAAATTGTTGAAACTGTTAGAGGTAGAAGGATTGGTTGTTGCAGTAACTTCAAATTCAATTGCATTATGATCGGAAAGGGATTCATATTCTGGAAGGCACCAATATGAAACGTCACCTAACACATCAGTTCCAACAACAGTTATATCAATATAGCTGGAACCCTGAGAGCCACTGAAGATAGGACCCCAATCTTCATTAATTACAAATAAGTTTTTCATACTAAAAAAGTCGCAGAGCTTTACACCGCGAAAATCAGAAATTGGACTGTGCCATAGTTCGGACTTGATGTTAGCGTCCATACCCTAGATCAGCCTACGGCAATCTATTGCAGCAAACTCTCCTCTGATTTTATGTAAATCCAAATCAATATTTTTGTTGGGTTCAAACTAGTAACACAGAAGAATAAATTTGAAAGTATTGAACGTGATGTGAATAAAAATCCTATTGCAATCGACATTATTTCTCTCTATTCTAAAAAAAAGTAACTGGCGCTGCCGCTGCCGCTGTCGCTGCCGGCAACGCCGCTGTCAAAAGCTTGTCACGCTATCTCCTCCGAAACCGCTGGGGGTATGGGGTCGAGACCGATACCAATCGATGCAGAACAATATGGAGAAGAAAGTAAGACATGTTTCATATTCGTCGGACTTTAAGTTTTTTTTAATTTATGTTTTGTGGGAAAATATTGACTTTTTCATGTTCAGATTACGATAACTCGCCAAAAAGGATCGTAGAATTTTTTTTTTACAATCTAAGACTACAGACATTTTTCCTTCAAACAAGACCTCATTTGTTTAAAAATAATTTAAAACAGACTGATATTTTTATTAAAATTGAAAACCCACTTTTTTGAAAAATTTATGCGTTTCGAGATATATAAATTCGATGCTTCAGACTTATTATGTTACAAAGAAAATATTTATTTCAACTGGAAGATGAAAGCTTTCTCATTCATATAAACTTCATTTCAAGTCTCTATCTTAAAATTTCGATTTTTAATTGAATTTTAAAGAAATACTTCAAAAAAATCTTCTCATTCGCTTCCTTTGCAGAAGGACATGAAAGAAGATCCAATTTTTCACCCATAGGCGGGGTTCATCCATTTCGCCGGGAGGGGGGGGGGAAGCTTCAACTGTAAACATATGAATGACTCAATCGCTGCAAACAACTATTGAGTCATTCATTCACTTGATTCACCAGAGGTGCGAGCGTAGCGAGCCTAGGGGCGAAGCCCCTAGTAAATTAAAAAAAAGCAAACTAGGAAGCCCTTGGTTACAAAGAATGATCGCTGCCTTGATAGCATCACAATCTGCTTTGAAGTATGTGTAATACGAAGTTGGGAAAAAAGGAAGAGAACCATTGAATGAGTAAGGCTCCTGTACAAGAGATACGTCGATACTCGAAGTATCCATGTTAAGGATAAGTTGGTAAGTTACTTTAAAAATAAATTGATTTACTTCTTTAAAACACGTTTTTTTATCTATCGTTTTTTAGGAATACTACATAGTTTGCAGATATAAGAAAAATAATATGGTTCTGTTAAGGTACCTTTTTTTTAATATACAGGGTGATTTTTATTAAACTGACACTACTCAGAGTCATCTGTAGCGTGTTCTATCAGCCGGAATCCCACCAAAATTGATAGAGGTATTAAGGATGAGTTTCCGTGGAAAAAAATAGTTCCCAAAGTCACCCATAAGGGAAGATATGGCGATGTTGTTGTCGGCGCATCCGAGAATTTGCACAAAAGTCTAGTATAACATCAAAATGCAAATTCACGACTTCGTAGTCGATAGCAACGCCAGTATTTCGGGCTATAAAGATAAGGGGTGAATACCGAAAATGTTGTAATAAGCAGATATATTAATAACAAAGAAATTTCAATGCAACACGCTTTATGCAAATTCACTTCTTCACCTTCAATGGGACCACCGTTTTGGTGGATGACACATTGCATCCTGAACACTACGTTCTCTACGGCCGAGCGTAACATGTCTCCAGAAATGTTTATCACAGTCCGGGATATGTTATCCTTTAGGGCCGCTAAGTTAGAGACTCCACTAAGATGCACCTTAGACTTTAAATATACCCACAGAAAGAAGTCACTTGGGTAAGTAGGGGGAGCAAAGGGACCATGCAAGTCTAAAAAAGCGACTGATGACCCTTAATTCTATAAAGCTATGGCGCAACCATACGACCATAGGGCCATAGGAACATGTGATTAACTGTCTTACCTAGGTCATCGTCTTCTAACACATATATTTCATGAGATTGACAACGAAGAGCGAAAGATCCACTGAAATGAGAAAAGGAATGTTCGTTTTTTTAATATCTTCGGAAGTTTAAATTGCGACACAAAAGTGATGCAGAGAGTTTTTTGGTCAGATCTTTGGAGGGTGAAATGAAGAGTTCTCAAAGGACGTCTCCAGGATCATCGTGGTGCTTCTCTGGTGGAGGCGGAGTCATTAGCTGTCTGAAAGCTGATTTTCAATTGGCAGGAAGAAAAGTGGCTGGATAGAGAGATAAGGTTCAGAATTGGTGAGTTCTAAAACTATGAAATAGAGAAAATCCAAACGGATTTACTCAGAGACAAATAATAAGTGCTACTGTAGAAGGAAGCTTAAGGATAGTAGATGACGCAACAGATTCCGCTCAGATCTTTATAGCCCAAAATACAGGCGCTGCTGTCGACTATGTAGTCATGAATTTGCATTTTGATATTTTGCTTGCATTTTATGCAAATTCCCGGGTGCGCCGACAAATAACAGCGCCATATCTTCCCCTATCGGCTACTTTTGGAACTAATTTTGTTTTTTTCATAGAAACTCTTTCCCATGTCGTCTTTAGTCCCTCTATCAATAATTCGTGGTATTCCGGCTGATAGATCACGCTACAGGTGGTTCTAAGTAGTGTCAGTTTAATAAAAATTACCCCGTATATAAACATAATTGTGCATTAAATACTTCTTGTATAAATCTAAAACCATAAATCATTTTTTTAAATATGCCTCTTATTTATGTTTTTGCATGTATTCACTTTATTAAACGGTCTATAATTTTTTTTTATATTTTTGTGCTGTTAAAGAATGATGCACAGTTTTGCGACAAACACTTCACTTAAAATTCCTGAGAAATTAGGAAATTAACGGAAATTAACTAAAATTAACTAGATGAAAATTAATACGCATGGAACATTTTGAAAGTGTTTAGCATTTTTTAGAATTTTTTGAAAAATAGGTCCTATTCTTCCACAAAATACTTATTTGTGAATTCTAGGTGACTTCAATGCAGTAAAAAAGAATATTATTCATTCTCATTTTCTATATAGAGTATAATATTGAAAATTTAAGGGGTCTCAGGGGTTTTAAAGCTTCAAAAAATCGAAAAAAAATTTAATATCAAAAGTGTTTATTTTATGAAAATATTAATTTTGAATTAGTTCTGAACAGTATCAACAAATTTTGTCTATTTGTAATAAGAATATAATTAGTTATTGGATGTCGAAACCAGAACACATTTATGCTTTAACATAACAGTTTAAAACCCCTTAGACCCCTTAAAACAAAACTTGTAGTTGAAGGTCCCTTGTCCACTTAAATACACGAATATCCTTTATCTGTGTATCTGAAACATGGCGATTTCTCATGCCGATAGATGTCTGAATTCGTAAAGTAGATTTAAAATACACATTTTCAAAGGTAGATAAATACATTGGAATAATGTTTTAACGTCTGTTCATATAAATTTGTTTGGCCACATATCATGGCGAGAAAAATTAAAATTCCACAGACATAGACAATATTTATTATATAAAATATCCTATTATGTATGGAATGTGGAAAAGTTGTAATTTTAAATTTTCTACAAATATTCTTTGTGTTTAGGGGCAATTTTACGTTCATATGCATATATATATATATATATATATATATATATATATATATATATATATATATATATATATATATATATATATATATATATATATATATATATATATATATATATGGTACCTGAGCCTACATAGGAGAGTGGTACCTGCATATTCCACTACATGACGCTATAATTCGTTTGCGCTTCTCTAGCTCAACTAAAGTGGAGATGTTGCAGCCCCAGTCAGTGAGCGGATGGACGTCGATTAGCTATGACGTGTTTTGTCTGATAGCAGTAGGCGGCTGCTATGTAATGCTCCTTCCTTAGCCTATAATGTTATGTTATTAAAGACGCTTCTTTGTAAATGTTTTTTTTAATAACTATTCATCCAATATTTTAATTGATTATAATAATTTAATTATTTAAATTACCGCACGGTTATCCTGACCCATAAACTCAGCAGTGGGATCCCAGGTTAAAGATATCGGAATAATTTTAATTTTGTTTTTGAAAATATAAAAGTGAATCGCGAGGACTTAAATTAGGATCAATGGTTATATTATGTATTACCACTGACAGCTTTCCAGTGACGATTTACGATTTAAAGGATGTGGATTAAAATCAAGCATCTTTAAGAGGTACGTGAACATTTTTCATTTTCCAAGATGATATTGAATAATATAAAAGAAATAAGCTTTGCATTGAAAAATTTCAAATCAGATAAAACCAAAATTCTACATAGACTTATATTTGATAATGACGGGGATAGATCAAATCGAAAGAGACTTAGGAATTTCGAAGGATTTGAGTTTGAAATCGAAAGTGATAAATTTCAAAAGAAATTAAAAAAGATTGACGATGTGTTTTCGATTGGCGAGCTTATTACCATATCAAATATTTTGAACTTTTCATTCGAAGGAGCTAAACCAGAACTTACAAATGAATTTTGTCTCTATTATGTAATATCGAAACGCTGGCTCAGATCAGTAATACAGATGTTTTGTCTTCTGAATCAGAATGCGAAGAAGCGAATTTTGAAAATTATTTTTCAATGCAGTGCGACGTAAACGAAAAGAAAAATATAGCTGATTGTTCAATACAATGTGATAATGTTTATAGAAGTAATTTTTATGCAAACTCTGTTATTCCAAGTGTTAATATTAATTATGCTGATATCAAAAGTACCATTTCTAAAATCAATGCAGAATCGCATGAAAATATAATTAATTGGATGAATCACTTTGAGAATATGTCAAAACTATTTAATTTGTTGGATTTACAAAAAATTGTTATGTCTAAAAGATCATTAGGTGGAAATGTTTTGTAATTTGATAGAACAGAAACCGAAATTAATTCATGGCAAAAATTGAGACAGGCCTTGATTGATGAATTTTATTTTGAAATAAATTCAGCTAATTTACGTGATCTTTAGAGTAAAAGAAAAATGAGGGATTCTGAAACCGTTCAGGAATATTTTTTAAAGATGAAAGAATTGTGCAATTGCGGTAAAATTGAGGACTATGCTTTAATGCACTATGTTATTAAAGGAATAAATGATAGACCGGAAAACAAAACTATTTTGTACGGATGTAAGAATTTATTAGAAATCAAAGAAAATCTTAAAATTTATGAAGTAATAAAGAGGGATTCGGCAAAGAGTAAAGGTTCTTTCAATAGAATTAGAACAACACTTGATTTTAATGATAGATTTAATGCTTTTGATAAAACGAAATCGAAATATGAGCATAGTGATAGATTCAATTCTAAAAACGAAAGTGTAAATAAAGTGAAGTATAATAGTGGTTTTGAAAAAATGAAATACAATGATTTTGATAATCGTAAAAATAGGATTTGTTTAAATTGTCGAGAAAAGAATCACATTTCGAAATGTTGTATCCATAAAGAGAAGGGGATCAAGTGTTTTCTTTGCCAAGGTTTTGGACACATTGCTTCATCATGTCCTAGAACAAATTCGAAACCAGAAGTAGCCACGTTGAATGTTCAGGTAGAACCGAAACTGAACAGTAGAGTAATGATTGATGATATAAGTGTAAGTTCACTAATAGATACTGGAAGTCAAGTAATATTACTTCAAAAATCTGTGTTTGATAAATTAAATGTTGGAGAATTAATTCCATCGAATTCTTCTTTAATTGGTTTTTGGTAAATGCGTAGTGAAAAAAACAAGTTATTTTAAAGGGAGTATTAATGTTGATGATTTTAAGTGTAATGCAGATATTTGTGTTGTTAAAAACAATGTTATGTCTTATGACGTCATCTTAGAACTTAATGTATTAATGTAAGGTGAGACACTAATAAATGAAAACGGAATTACGATTAAAAATAAATCTCAGTGTGCAAAAGAAATGAACATGTTATCCGTTCTACCAGTTGTTTTAACTTTTAATGAAGTTGAACTGAAGTTTGAACCTGACGTTTCAAATATTTTCAGGGATAAGGTGCAACAATTAGTTTCGAATTATGTACCACATAAAACTAAGACATCAAATGTTGAATTAGATATTTTGATAAAAAGTAATGAACCTATATTCCATCAGCCCCGTAGATTACTATTTTCAGATAATAGTGAAGATCACAAACCAAAAGAAATGACTGAAGATACTAGAAAGGAAGAAGATTCTAAAAGAAGCGAAAGTGCTGAAAAAATAGGACTAAAACATGATGTTCATTATGAAAAACCACAAGATAAAAATAAGAGAGAAAATGTTCATACTCAAAGACTTGAATTTCAGAAGACTACCAATCGCCGATCTTTCCTTGACTTGTTTGCTTTCTTAATAGAATTATTTCGTAATTTGTCTGGCTATGATTAGTGTATCATAAGGAGGAGTAATAGAAAACGTATATCTTGCTCTTCTTATTAATAAAACAAATATTTTTGCTGTTGTACAAAAAGAAAATGTAGTGTCACAATTGTAAGAAATGATCGATGAACTTAGAACTTCCAACAAAATATTGAACGGACAAATTGAGCGGATCAACCAGACTATCATATCAGTTCTTTCAAAGTTATCTTTACAAAATCCAACTCAGTGGTATAAATTTACGAACGACCTGCAGCAGACGATTAATTCCACATATCAACAGAGCATATACACCAGACCTTTTGAGTTACTTTTTGGTACGAAGATAAATGTAGGAGGTCAAGAGAAGCTCAAAGAAATGATCGAGATCGAATTTCAAGCTGATTTTGAAGCTCAAAGAGATGAATTGAGAAAGCATGCAAAGCAACAGATTTTTAAAATCCAAGAAGAAACCGGAAGACGTATAACTTACGAAGAAAAGAACCACAACCTTATAGACTTAACGATTTGGTCGCTATAAAAATGAACTCAGTTCGGACCGCACTTGAAATTAAAATTGAAATACTTAGGACCCTACAAAATCATTAAGGTTAAAGGAGGTGACACCTATGACGAAGTCAAAGAAGGAATTCACGAAGGACCTAACTACACGCCGACATGCGCTGAATTTCCGAAACTGTGGTATATCATGAAAAAATATTAATAATAAAAAAAACGTATCTTCTCAAAAAGAAAATAATAAACTTTGCATTTTTGAAGACGAAAAGACTGCATTTTTAAATACGAATTCGCCAAAATGAAGATTAAAGACGAGACTAAAGTGGATATTAAAGACGAATTGACGAAAAGGATGATTAAAGACGAAAATGAAGATTAAAGACGAAATGACTCATTTTTCATTTTTAGAAGTAAGACGATAAGCTCTATATGTTCCAAACATTTGTTTCTTTTCAGATAATTTTGGACTTTTTCAGTCTTGCTGTTAGCTGTTTTGTTTTTGTATATTTGCAGTATCGTCTCGAGGGCTGAAAATGTGGTACTTGCATATTCCACTAGATGACGCTATAATTCGTTTGCGCCGCTCCAGCTCAACTAAATAGGAGATCTGGCAACCCCAGTCAGTGAGCGGATGGACGTCGATTAGCTATGACGTGTTTTGTCTGATAGCAGTAGACGGCTGCTATATAATGCTCCTTCCTTAGCCTATAATGTTATGTTATTAACGACGCTTCTTTGTAAATACATTTGTAAATAATTATTCATTAAATATTAGTATGGATTATAATAATTTAATTACTTAAATCAACGCAGGTTATCCTAGCCCGCCCCCCCCCACACACACATATATATATATATATATATATATATATATATATATATATATATATATATATACAATGCATTATTACTAGAGCTAGATAAACAAATTGTAACTAGATTTAATAAAATAGTCTATGAAAAACAAAAGTTTTATAGTTACATATCACAATGTCGCTAAAATTTATTTCTATTTATGCAAGGTATGATACTATTTCTCAGTCTAAGGATGCACCTTTAAATACCTAAACAATGTTAAAGAAACCGTAATCTGATCTAAGACAGGAAAAAAATAAATGTAACGGTTAAAGTTGGCTTCCATTAAAAGTGATGTGTTTGCGTTGGAAGCTTAAAAGGCACCATTAAAGTCGAGGATTTTTTTAGTTCTGTTTGTCTATTCGATTGCTCTATGTCCTGCTTGCAAATGGGATGATATTGCATATAAAATTCCAAATAGTTTCTCAAGTGCCATCTATGCAGTGGAAATAAATGTTCTAAAGCAATCGTCGATATTTAAAGCTGTAATAATCCTTTTTCTCTTGCGATTCTTCTTATGTGATAAATACGTTTGCAGGAAAGGAAAAAAATATATCTGAAATAAAATATATATTTTTTAGAATATATATCTAAATATTCTAAAAAAAAGCAGTTTTTGTTTTAGAAAATATTTTTATTATCAGAAATTTGTATTGAACATATATAAGCATAATTTTTTTATTTGTTTGTTTGTTGTTTTAAACTTATATTTTAAAATTTTTTGCGACTTCAAACTTAAGATAAAGCACTTTTTTTCACAGAGAGGGAATAATGAACAAGTAACTATTTTCGTTTTTCTCTTTCAGGTGTAAGGCGATTGATAAGTTTGTTTTTTTCCTACAGTGATTGAAAAAGGAAAATTTTGCTGATTTTGACAGTCATGAACATTTTTGATAAAACAGTTATGTTTGTGTGTGTGTCTGTGTGTGTGTGTGTGTGTGTGATATCAACTGAATAGATTGCAGAATCTTTCAAGAATAAGAAATTTATTTCCAAGGGTCGAAACGTAAATCTTAACTTATAGACAGCCAGCACCCTAGTGTCCCCGGCTATCCTGGGTTCCTTGTGTCCGTGAGAAAAAAATTCGATGATGCCATCCTAAGCATGGCAGAGAAAAAAAAATTACAGGGGATCAACTTAAAATTTTATACTTTTCATATCCCCCCATTTTAAAAATGTTGTCTACCCGGGTGATGGCTCTCAAACATAACATACAAAAATAAATTACAAAATATTACAATTATTAAAATATAACATAAGATTACAATATATATCTGGCAAACTCCACAACTCTTCCTTCAGATAGCAGGTCCATGAGGTTTCCCTGCTATCCTTCATGCTATTTGCTTCGTATGCACTTTATCGTAATTAGAGTATAAATTCAAAATATAAGACTTGATAACATCAAATTCTATGACTACATGACATATTATCTTGATATATTTGATATGAATAAAACACAATATAAATATTTACACTACCTGGAAATTGCAATTCAAAATCCTAGAATTTCGACATGTCATTCTGTCTTGAAAATTTCACTCAAAGTCGAACTAAATTCTTATTTATTTTACTTCAAATCCTGCGTTTTGTTGTTCTACCTCTTAACAGTGTCCATATATTGTATTATTAATTCTCACATCATATTCTAATAATACTCACATTGTTTATATCATAATCAAAATTCACTCTATTATTTAACTTCCTTGGGTACTCTTATATTCATAACAATTATAGTTTCGTGCAAAATTTCAATATTATAAATTTTTATATTTCATATCAATATCTCTTTTTTTTCAAATTACTGTTACATTAATAAAACAACTTCATTACATCAAAATTCGTTTCCATAGCAATACACATTTAATACTTTTAACATAGTACCTTACTGCTGACAAACAAATCACATCTGTCTCAAACAACCGTGTGTCCTCACGTTTGCTGAGGAATGCTGACTATGAAGTTGGAAAAGAGTTTAAAACAAATTCCTCCCACCACTTCAAAAGAAAAAAAGTGTGGGTGACAAATGCAGGTAGATGGATTCAGTTTCTCAACTGTAGTTGCTCTAAAAAAAAACCAAAAACCAAATATAAAAATTTGCCAAATGGAAAAAAAAGTTCGAGTTGTGTGGCCATCACAACCTGACAATTTTTAAAAAATTAGAAAAATGAAAACAAAACAAGAACAACTCAACTGAGGAAAAGAATGCATCATGACATTAAATTAAATATTTAAAAATTCAAAATTCACCTTAATAAAAAAAAATTTAAAACAAATTTCAAATGATCGGTCTATACCATATTTAGTTGTCATTCAAAAGTTGTTGTAGTTTTGGAGACTCACAATGTTGACAGTCCTTTGATGGGAGTCCATCAGTAGCCTCTTGTTTCTGTTCGCTTGAGCTTTTAAGATGATTTAACTGAAAATTATCAGAAGGATGGAAAAATCAAAGTAGAATATACAATCTCTGCGAGAGTTTTATAGAGAGCATTGGATCTATCAATTTTAAAAATAATATCTGAATATTTTTTAAAAATTGTATAAGGGCCTGAATAAGGTGGGGCAAGTTTTCGGGTATTTGGATATTGGAATTTTTCATATAAAACTAAATCTCCGACATTAAATTTAACTTGTTGAAAGCTTTTGTCATATCTGATTTTATTCGACTGATAATATTGTCTAGTTCTTTCTTGTGCAAATTTTCTAGCTTCTTCTACAGGAGGGTATATCTCATTATCTTAAAAAGAAATTTCATAAGGCAATTCGCCATGCATTAAGTAGGGGGAAATCCAGTTGCCGAATGCGGCTTATTATTATATTCTTGGGTGACTGTCTCTAATATTTTTTTTCTGTGGTGCATTACTAGGGTTATTACTAACTTTACACTTTAATCAAGTTAGTATGGTTTGGTTAACTCTCTCGATTTTTTCCATTCGTTTGCGGTCTATGAGCAGATGTCAACAGCTGTGTAACATTATTACTTCTTAGGTTGCTGCAGAATGGCCTTGGAATATCCTCTGGACGGCAGACGAAGCCCACTTTTATTTGGACGGTTCAGTGAACACTCAAAACTGCCGAATTTGGGAAACAGAAAATCAGCGCTTAATATTAGATGTTCCGATGCATTCATCGAAAGTAATCGTGTGATGAGGATTTTCTGCATTTATTACTCTCGGCCTGGATTTCTTCGAGGAATTAAGTCCTAGAGGTCCAGTAACATGTTTGGTCACCGGGGAGCGATATGCATCCTTGTTACTGAATAAAAATTTTCCGAATCTGCAATCATGTCAGTGACTTTCACGCACAATTTTAATGAAGGATGGAACTCCTCCACATATTAGCCTTCGTGTTAGGAACGTTCTCAAAAATCACTTTACATAACAACGTGTCATCAGCCGCCATTTTCCTAATGTGTCGCCTTCCCGATCCCCAGACTTCAACCCATGCGACTTTTGGCTTTGGGGCATGTGAAACATCTAGTCAATTTTGATAAACCAAGAACTATACCTGATCTGAAAGACAGCATTTCCCCGGACACACTGAGGTCAAATGTAAACCATGCTATCTTACGATTTCAAATGGTAGCTGAAAATGATGGCCGTCATGTTGAACATGTCTTGTAATAAATTTTTTAACTATAGTAAATGTTGGCTAAAGGTGTAATTCATCAAAAAGCCCTCTGGTTGTGAAATATTGAACTAAATTTTTAATTCGCTCAAACGAATTCCCATCTCTTCAATATGCACTACACAAAATTTCATAACTTTCTGAACAATAGTTTCGACTGTACACAACTTTAAAGAAGGGAAGTTTAATTATGGACACCCTGTATATATATATATATATATATATATATATATATATATATATATATATATATATATATATATATATATATATATATATATATATATAAATATATATATATATATATATATATATATATATATATATATATATATATATATATATATATATAAATATATATATATATATATATATATATATATATATATATATATATATATACACTCATGGACAAAAAAATTAGCGCACCAAGAAGGAGTCGTCAAAATGATTCGAAATTTTACATACGTAATGACTACTTTGATGTAAGTAAATGATAAGAAAATCAAAGAAAAAGGATAATTTATTTCAGAGAAAAAGGCAAAAGAACGGAGGAGTTAATACTCCGTTGGACCCCTGTAGCGCGAATGCACGATGCGATACGATCGGGCATTCAGTCATACAAGTTCTGTATGATGTCTTGAGATATTTCGTTCCATATTTGCTGTAACCTTGCCTCTAGTTCGTTCAAACTCGTAGGATGCCCAACTCGTCGTCCCAAATGATCCCAGATATGCTCGATTGGAGACAAATCTGGGGATCGGGCAGGCCAAGGAAGGGTAGTAACAGTTCGGAGACAGTCTTGTGACACCCTTGCCGTATGAGGCCGATCATTGTCTTCTTGAAAAATGGCTCCTGGGAGCCGTTGCATGAGTGGCAACACATGTGGTTGCAGGATTTCATGAACATACCGCTGGGCTGTTATGGTGCCACGGAACAATACTAGGGGTGACCGTGTATTGTAAGCAATGGCACCCCATACCATCACACCAGCTGTGGGAGCGATGTGTCGCTGTACAGCAAAGGCAGGATTGAAGCGTTCACCACGGGCTCTCCCCACACGAATACGATTGTCATCACTGCCGAGATTGAATCTGGATTCGTTGCTAAAGACGACCTGGTTCCATTCCGCTGCAGTCCAGTTTCCGCGTGCGCGGCAAAACTCCAAACAGAGGCGTCGATGGGTGGGCGTCAAGGGCAGCACACTTAATGGGCGCCGCGATACCAACTGTCCTTCAGCCAGGCGCCTTCGTATGGTTCGAGAAGACACAGAGGCCCATAGTGAAGGTGCTAGCTGTGCCTGGATGGCGGCCGATGAAGCAGTTGGCTGTACGCGTGCATTTCTTACGATGTGGCGGTCTTCTCGACGACTGATCTGTCGAGGGCGTCCTGAGCCTGGTCTTCATGTACATGACATCTCTCGGGTGCACTGGTCCCAACACCTCCTCACAACACAATCAGAGCGGCCTAATTGACGAGCTACTCGCCTAGCTGACCACCCAGCTTCCATCATCCCGACGATTCTCCCCCTCTCAAACTGCGACATCTGCTTATATTGTCTTCGAACACGGCGTAATGGCATGTCTATCTCAGCTCTTCCTTTGTAAATCATTCAGCACACTCAAACAAGCTTTGGTTACCTGTTTTATACTCCACAGAGTACGATGTTCAACTCCCTCTACCGGCTATACTTAATGCGCAATCACGCTGCATTTCTAATCATTTGCATATCTCGCCGACATGTACCTTCATTGCAAGTTTCGTTACGATCCCGCAATTATTTCTTGGTGCGCTAATTTTTTTGTCCATGAGTGTATATATACAAACGGATTCATCACATAAGTAAAGCTGAAAAGAAAAAGGATTATTACAGTTTTAACTTTTTTGCGTTGTTGCAATGTAGCATACACCTAGGGTGTTCGGGTCAAAATGACCCAAAGCGTAATTTTCAATGTTTTTGTATTATAGTCGCATTTTATTTATTTAGTAATTTAATTATTTATTTAGCTATCATTTTATTTACATTTTTATGTATTTGTATATCATTTAACATTTTTACAGGTAAGTTTTCATAACCATAAGGAAACTTGAATTTAATGAACCACTCTGTATTTATAAAATAAAAATGCTGTAATTCAATCCTTCACCCCTCAAAATCACTCTAAACTTTTAAATGCAATACAAAGTATAACGGATTTTTCCTGCATTTATTTCATATATTAATTTTACATTCGTTTGATTAAACAAGAAAGTTCTCCCCTGAGTATATTATTTGTTTATTTTTGGAAGTAAAATTACACATTAACGAAATATTTATGAAATATTTAGCTTACATACAAAAATGCAATTTTGTACGCTTGAACAATCAATGAAGGAAAGGTCATAGAAAATTTGTAAATTCGTTAGCCTCTAATTTGTTCCGTTTATATACAATTGTTACACACTTGAATGTAATGTTTCAGACAAGTAAACTGTCTACCTTTGAAACACCTCACAGGACTTTTGTTTTCAGTCTGTGGGCGTAAGCGACATCTTCCCCTTTTGCCAGTAGTTGTTACATTTCTCGATTCTTCAGATTGGGGTTCAGGTTGTTCTGAATTTCGAATGCTCATCGCCAATACTCGGGCAGCGCTTGCTCTTGGCATATGTTTTCTTCCGTCAATCTGGTGCGTAACCAAAGTCATGCCAAGCTTCTCAATGAAGATTCTGCTTTTTCGAAATGAGTTCATCTTCCATTCTGGGTTAATCTTGATGAATAATAAGAACGCTTTATACTCGAAAATGACTAGGATGTTGGAGAAAACTACGTTGGGCAATCTGTTGGTCTTTCTCTGACAGGAATACTGGGAGGCTAGTTTATCGTAAGTCTACTCCTCCTTTGGCTCTGCTATAATCTAGAATGATTTGAGGTTTCTTTGTGTCTGTATCTGCTATCTTTCTGTGATGGTTAGGAGTACTCTGGATTACTATGCACTTGCTTCTTTACTGGCTCTGCGGCTGTATGTTCCAGACATAATTAGTAGCATTGTCACAAAGTATCCAAAATTTTATGTTGTACTTGGCTGGTTTGCTGGGCACAAACTGGCGGAAGGGCCACTTTCCTCGGAAAGCTACCAGTTGTTCATCCACAGTAACGTACATTTCAGGGTTATACAACATAGGCAAAATTCCCACCCACTTGTCCCAAAGTTCTCTTATGGCTGAAAATTTCTCGGTTACCCGTCTTCTTGGTCGGGTCTGCCTGTCATCAAATCGCAGAATCTTTGATTTCCCTTTGAATTTTTCTAAGGACATAGTTGCCCTGAAGTTATCCCGTCCCGTTGTGGCATCTCACAGACTCTCCATAGACACATTACGAGATTTATATACTCCAGACAGCAGCAAAAAGCCAATAAATGCTTCCAAGTCAATGTTATTTAAATTCTTCCAACTGTCACTGAACACCTTTTTTCCTTCGACGTTACAATTTTTAGTATGATATTCACAATTGCCGCAGGAAAAAATCAACAAATGCAGAGTATTCATCTTCAATTCTAGACGTGGTGTATCTCGTGAGCCCTGGGGTCATGTTCACAACATTTTCTGCCTCACGCCTATCACATGAAGCTTGTGGTTCAGATTTCCATTCGATTTTACCATCATTGCTAAATAGAGTCGCCGTCTTACTCGTCGACTGGTCAGATTCGTCGCTTTACAACGCCCCTTTACACACTCTACGAGAGTGGAAAGGAAAACGCAGGAAGCAAATATCGGTTACAGAAACTAGGAACAACTAAGGACAGTGCAGTATTATTAGTGTCATCTTTTGTGCCAAGGGAAACAAAAAGATATATAACGGAGAAGGAGGAAAGCATTAATGCTTTGTCACAGCAATAATTGAATAATATATTAAAAATTGCGGTGCTCTTGCTGCTATGCTCTGAAATTCCACATGCTTCAAAAATGTCTCGAACGACTTATGTGTTACAATTTTTATTGTTAAAAACTACCATTTAAACAAAATCACATAGCTGAATATTTATTATGACTATAAAAACAAAGTCACAATATATTTTTGAAAAATTCTCAAAATTGTAATAAATCTATACGAAATAAATTTTTTATGGGTTAAAAAAGACCCGAACACCCTAAGAAGGCAAATATCGACGATTGCTTTAGAAAATTTGTTTTCCTCCGCAATCAGTGTATATTTAGATCCAAAGATTTGTGTAAGCTTAATTTAGTGATTGCGCAGTTAGCATGACAGGCGAACACGATTTAAGAGAATTTCAACGAGATATGATATTTAGAGCTTTGAGATGGATCACGGCATTTTAGAGATACAATAGGCTTTCACTTTCGACCATTTCAAAGTTTTGTATGGAATACAAGAATTCCGGTCAAACATCGAACTTACCGCACCAGTGAGGCTATCGAAAGACTGTCGATGATCGTGACCGGCGACATCTGTCGAGAATCATTTCAAGCGAAATATGTGCAACATTGCCATAAATAACTTCGCAATTCACTTTTTGAGGGCCTCATCATCATGAGGACTGTACAACGTTCATTATATTATAGGAGATTTAATAGCATATGTCCGATACGGGTGGAATTTTCTTTTTTGATGAAATAGAGGTCAGATCTTTCTAGGGGCTCAGGCACACCACCACTATTCGAAACAAATGGCCTGGTCTCACGAATCTCATTTCCAACTGATTCTGGCAGACGAAAGGGTAGCATGATACGAGAGTGTACTTGCTGATGGCCCCTCAGCAATTGCTTGAGATTCGTAAAGTTTAGGTACGTCATGAATGTACAACTTTTCTGACCAGTGAACACTAAATGTGTTACAGACATTCATGTCATACGCTCACAATGATGGTTTTGTTGGTCCTCCAACAAGAGAATGCGCAATCCCACGTAACCACAACCACCAAATTATAGCTTGAGAACCCCCCCCCCCTAGAATTGGAGCTTTTACGAAATGCTCTGCTCTAAATAGAGATCCACAATCTAGGATTATTAAAGTACAGTGGTGCCTCGGAGTTCGTCGGTAATCCGTTCCTTGGAAACCGACGAACCCCGAAACCGACGAACTCCGAACCAAATTATCCCATAAGAATTAATGTAAAACGAATTAATCCGTTCCACGACCTCGTGGTCGACCATTATCTTTATTATTTTCGCCTTGTTTTTAAACTATTATTGCTAAATAATAACAAATTAAGTTGAATTACATTGTTATTACAAGAAATGTAAAGAAATAAATGCTAAATTAGAAAATGACGGAAGGCAATTCACTTGGAGGAGTCTTTTCTCTGCGCATCCTTTTTATCCCACTAGGACCTGGTTGAGGCTCATCACTAGTTGTTTTTCTACAGGGGTTTGCTTAAAATAGCAATCGAGCGTTACCTGCCTCTTCCGATTTCTTAGTAAATTATTGAAGAACGGCATGATGGAATCGTTCATCTTATTGATGACAGAACAGGCCATGGTTTTATTCGGGTGGAAATTGTCTATTGTAACTTCAATTGTTGTCCACATACGAAGTGTTTGTTTCAGTTCATCTGTCGTTATTGCTTTCTGCTCTTCCTCTTCCTCCCCCTAACTATCAGCAGTAATTATTTCGACCCTTTCAGCACGTTGTTTTTCGTCCTGCAACTGCTGCAAGTCTTCCGTGGTGAGATCTTTACGATTCGAGTCCACCAACTCCTCGACATCGTCAGCATTTGCTTCGAGACGTAGATCGTTGCAGAGATCTAAAATCTCTCTCATCATACTCGCCTCCTCCCGTATTTGTTCCGTCTCTAACCCCTCAAAGTCTCGCTCGGAAACAGCTGATGGCAATAACTTCCTACAAGCAGAGTTTAGAGTTTTTCTCGTGACCTCGGTCCAAGCCTTATCTATCAGTTGAACAACCTGATAGACATTATAGCAGTTTTTCCAGAAATCTTTTAATGTCAAAGTGGTCGAATTGGTATTATCGAAACACTTTTGAACCGTGTTTCGTATAGTTTCTTGAAATTGGCCATCACAAATTGATCCATGGGCTGGATAAGGGAAGTGGTGTTAGGTGGCAGATATTTCACAGTAATCCCCTCAATTCTTCACCTAAATCCCAGCAATTCTGCTTCCAATTATTCACCTAAATCTGGTGGATGTGCCGGTGCATTATCGAGGACGAGAACACATCGCAATGACAACCCCTTTTCCTTCAGATATTTTTTCACCATGGGCTCAAACACTTTCCTGACCCACTCGAGAAACAATACCCGAGTTACCCATGCCTTAGCGTTAAAACGGCACATCACTGGTAAACTGTCTTTGCACACATTGAAACGCTTAAATTCCCTAGGTTTTTCAGAGTGGTACACTAATAAAGGCTTAACCTTGAAATCACCTCTCGCGTTTGCACACAGGAGGAGCTTGAGTCTGTCTTTCATGGGTTTATGACCCGAAAGAGTTGCTTCTTCTGCCGTGATGTAGGTTCTTTTGGGCATTTGCTTCCAAAATAAACCTGTTTCATCACTGTTAAATATCTGAGATGAAACAAAACCACCAGCTTCAATAAATGCACCGAATTCTTGCACATACTCACCGGCTGCTGTTTTATCGACGCTTGCTGCTTCGCCGTGTCAAACGACGCTGTGTACGCCATGTCTCCGTGTGAAACGCCAAAACCAACCTGAAGATGTTAGAAAGTCCATCTTTTCTTCATCGTCTTTCGTTATGTTTGTGTAAATCTCTTTCGCCTTTTCACAAATAATGTTTTGATCTACACTGTCACCAGCACGCTGCTTTTCCTTTATCCACAGCAAGAGAAGTTTCTCCATTTCGTTTAGAGCATGTGGTCGTTGCTTAGCACTCACCGCATGTGACACCGTTGGTAAAACAGTAGCTTCTTTTATTTTGTGCCTATGATTCCTGTATGTACTTGCCGTTGATCTTGGTAAATTATACTGTCTAGCTACATCTGCCACTTTCATGCCTTGCTCAATTATTTGAGATTATTTCCCTCTTAGTTTCGATTGATACAAAGTTCATTGTTCGTTTTTGCTTTGAGTCAGCAGCAGCAACTGTTTTCGGACCCATTTTCGAATACTATTTTTAAAATTTATATAAAAAAATCACTGTATACAGTACTATAAATACAGTACACTGTATATACACTACACTTCAGTATATATATACGCACTAAACGCAATTTATAATGGGTATCAATGCGAAGTTTTGTTTCACAAAGTGCTGCTTTCAATCGATGTGTACTACACAAAGGTCGACGCGAGACTGGGCAACACCTTCTCTCAGCGGAAAGCCGGCTCTCACTGGACCTCAAAATGCGTGACGTATGTTTCTGCTGAGAGAAGGTGTTGGACTGGGTCCTTTGTTTGAATGCGCTCTCAGCTAGCGGGTGCATGGGGGGAAAAGCGACGAACTCCGACGAGACCGACGAACTCCGGTAACAAATTTGCGATGAAATAACCGACGAACTCCGAAGCCGACGAACACTGAGAGCGACGAACTCCGAGGTACTACTGTATTGGGTAACGCTGTTTGCACACAGGAGGAGCTTGAGTCTGTCTTTCACCCGCTAGCTGAGAGCGCATTCAAACAAAGGACCCAGTCCAACACCTTCTCTCAGCGGAAACGCTGTGTGGGCAGACTTGTGAAGTCCATACCCTTCGCTTTCCTGCAGTTCTGCGATCCTGATATAGACCAGGTGGTATTAATCATATATCCCAGTTCTTTTCACACTTCAGTATATAATATATATATATATATATATATATATATATATATATATGGGTCGCCCAAATGAAAGTGGCACAACAGTCAATGAGACGAACAATGGTGACGAACAATGTGAGTCAATGGTTTAATGGTATTGCTCTCAGTTAGTAAACAAACTAAAAAGAAATATATAAAGAACATATAGGCTGGACATAATTGCCTTGGAGGTTGAAACAGGTGTCCCAGAGGTCCGCAAGATGATGGATACCCTGGTTGAAGAAACTCCGGAGTAGGCACTGGAACCAGTAGAACCGCGAGAGAATTGAGAAACTTTGCTCATAGGCATTCCATCCGCTATCTCGTTAGTGGTGATTCGCCGAGTATTGTTCACGAGACTGTCCACAGCTGCAATTGCTTCCTGGGTGATAACAACATGCGCTTGACCTGGTCATGCGATGTCGTCTGTACTCATTCGTCCAAAACGAAAATCGCTACACCATCTGAATACTGATCTGCGTGACATACACTCTGTGCCATACACATTTTGCATGCAACGATAAATTTCTCCAGCACTCAGATTTTCCGCAGTTAAAAATGCATGTCTGCACGTTGGCAACGTTTGGAGGCATCCGTGATACGAACTATACCGTTGACCTTGCTCCTACGCTATCGTACAAGCATCTGTCGTAATCTGACGATATGGCATGCCTTCCCAGCTTTCAGCGCTGTCTATAGGGGCATGCATAGTCTTCTTATCTTAAGACAATGGCGCTATAACGGCAGTGCCACTTTCATTTGGGCGACCCATATCCATATATATATATATATATATATATATATATATATATATATATAATTGTATATATGTAATTGTATCATGAACAAACAATTGAAGTATGAATGTAAATAATGTTCAATTTTAAACAAGCGTTGACATTTCCTTATTTACATTTATAGCAATATTGTCAAAAGGGCAATCTTACACTTGATTTGAATATATTGATTCCCATGTACATTCTGTAATTAATGCATAACATAAATCGTTATTTGGATAATCTTAATCAACAGAGTAAATTTCAGTTCCAATTTCCTCTTTTGCGTTTGCACTGTAAGATTATCGAATAAATTATTGTTGTTGTTTTCGGAGAATCTTTTAATTAAATTCTTGAATCGATATCTCTTTTCGATTTCACAAGGCTCAATATTAAATGCATAGAATACTTCTGCAAAATTTTTTCGATATTTGTAAGCCAACTACTTAATGACATCGTAAACACCACTGTATTAAATTGGATGAGAAAGCTATGGATGAAATTACAAGAGTTGTAATCCCTCTTTGTCTTTTTAGAAAGATATGTATTATATATTTTAGTTGGTAGGCCAATTCTTTGGGGAAGTCCATTAGAGAAAACTGCTGCATCAATATACTTCATTTTGGTCTTAAGGCTGCTATGTACTAACCCCATTGGATTCGCTCACCTTAATGTTAACCTATGGAGAAAATTTGTCCACGGATTGCCGACTTGGATTGGAATATTTTTTTTTAAATTGTACTTCGCCATAGAGAAAGAAATTTTGCATTTGTGCACATTTTTCGTTTTTACAAAAAATGTAATTAATATATTAAAACTTAAATTATTCGGGGAAAAATCTGGTATAGTGTGTTTTAAACGCTCACAAATTCCTTCGGTGGACGAAATTTATAAAATGAAACCTGTAGCGCTTTGCAGAAAAGTTCAGGCTATCTGACAATACCAGTTTTATTTGATTATCGGCATTTATGTACCTGTAAATAGTTGACAAAAATATATTTTAAATAAAAAATTTGGGGGCAGCGCTTAACCCCCCTATACAGAGAGAGCCATTACAATCCCTCCTAATGTCTATCCTAAGGGGGGGGGAATTCTCGAACTGTCAACTGGACTCCTCCCACCACAAGAGTCTGAAAGAAGAGGAAAAGGGAAATACGATTTTTTTTTTCTTAGTACATAGCAGCCTTAAACGAAAGATTTTAATCTGGAGATGTGTCAAACTTGGTTTTTGTTCCTCAATTTCTATTAATTAGCGATAATTTGCAATTAAAAATTGATTTATGCACATGATCAATGACATATTTAAATGTGGCTTTAGACACTCACTAAGCACGAGGCCGCATAAACACATTAATTATTTCTTCGCAAGTTCGGTGACATGTTTAATCTGACTTTACATACTTCCTTATAAGCACGAGGCCGCATATACACGTTAATTTGTTTATTCCGAGGAATCTATTTTGCTCTCTCTCTGTCATTTTTATATTCTTCAGTTTTTAGTTACGTTAAACTGTCATTGGATAGCCATATTTTTTTGTTGTTGTGTACAATAGTAAATTTTAATTTGTATCTCTCTATTCTCAATATTACGATTTACAACATTTTACCGAGTTACAGACTTACTGAGTTCTCATACCAAGATTTAAGTTTGTCATTAAGTAACCATATTTCTCTTTTTGGGGCTCAATACTAGTTTCTGAAAGTGCATTTCTCTCTTCTTAATATTGTGATTTTCAACATTAAGCAATGATATGTTGAGTATAATTTGTGTATTAGAACATTTATTTATTATCCGGCTGGCATGTTTTCCCGGGTACCAACTAATTTCTTTTTAACTCTAGAAAGCCAGGAATTTTTTCTTACTAAAAAGACTGAACTCTAACATTTTGACGGTTCGAATTAAAATCAAGATTATAAAGCATTTAAAGGTTTTTTTTTAAATGGTTTAAACTTTAAATTTTAAACTATTTCATACCAATATATAATAAATTAGTATATACACTGGTGTAAGAAATTAAGAGAATTTGCAGACTTGGTCGATTATCTCTAGAACTACTGTACCGATTTTAATGAAATTTGATATGTACATACTTTGATACAATACAAAACAAATAATCATTCAATGATTGTAATACATACACATGATCGTGCGTAACACTCGTTAAAGTCGGAAGGTATGAAACAACGGTTGCAGAGTAAACAAAAAAAAATGGGTTAATACATGGATTAATAGGGGGTATGGTCCCCTCTTACAGATATACAGGTCTCGCAGCGTGATTTCATAATTGAAATAAGGCAGTTTATGATTTCCTGTGGCAATTGGTCCCACTCGTTCAGCAACGCTGTTTTCATTCCCTGGATGGTTCTCGGAGGGGGGTTGCGAGTTGCAATTACCCTCCCCAGAGCGTCCCAGACATGCTGTATAGGGTTAAGGTCTGGAGATCTGGCTGGCCAATCCGGCGAATATCCTCACTCTCTAGAAATTCGTCGACCAGAAGAGCTCTATGTGGCCTCGCCTTATCGTCCATTAAAATGAACTCATGGCCAATTGCACCCCTGAAAAGGCGAACATAGGGCTCCAAGACCTCATCCCTATACCTCACACGAGTCACAGTGCCTCTTTCAAAGACATGGAGAGGTGTGCGGCCATCCAAAATGATGCCTGCCCAGACCATTAAACCTCCTTCGCCATAATGGTCGATTTCAAGACATTGGACGGTAGGTAGCGGGTCCCTGGTTCTCTCCATATGAACGTACGGCGAGAATCGGTGTTTAACTGAAACGGGACTCATCAGTGAAGAGAAGTCTTTTGGAAACAGTCACCCTTGATTCACCGGTTCCTGTGGCTGCATACAAGTCACGAGAGAGCTGTGAAGCTGTAGCATTGCTTTTACACCTCTCTATAACGGCGATCAAATGGTGATCTTCTCTGGCCGTCGGCGCTCTTGGACGACCTTACCCAGGCTTTCTCTCGATGGATCCGGTATCCTGGAACTGTTTCCATACGTTACACACAAGGCTGGGAGTTAAATTGAACTCTCTACAAATTTGGACTTCAGATTGGCCGGCTTCTAGCCTCCCCACAATTCGCCACCTCATTCCATCATATAAACGTTAGTGGTTACTCATTTTTACTATTACAATTTTAAATTACCCGATTGCTGCAAAATAACACCAAAAAATTCGCCAAGGTGTCCTAGCGAACGAAATGCGTCTTAATTACGCGCGCTATAAAGCCTGTTTCTCTACTGGCTCCACCTACACACACGTGTACGCTTACGTATTTGACGTACAAGATTTGCATTTTTGTCTAGAAGCAGTGGTTTTACATTCAGTTCAGCTCTTTTCATGAAATTCGATAAAATATGCAAATTCTCTTAATTTATTTTACCCGTGTATTATGATATATTGTTATGCAGGTATGCCAGGCTGACAACCTAGTATTGTTTATCCGTAAAAATATATGTATTGTTTGTGTAGTTTTTATTTTTCAGCACCAATATTTCCGGAGAGTAATCTTCTTAAGTTATTTGCAAAACAGGGAAGAGACGAAAAGAAACTAACATTTTTCCGGTATAATTTTAAAGATTTCTGTCTGTTATCTATAATGCCGTCAAATCGACGGTTTTCGATCTTAGTAGGTAAAAAACACATCTTCTCTCCCTCTAAACTAGCGAATATAATTTTGTAAATGTGAGCATACTTCGCGTAAAATTACAAAAAGTCATGAAATATCAGAAGTCTGAGGACATAAATACATAAATAGCTTTCAATAGTGTATCTGGAACAGTCACAAATGACGGCAGCCGTCATTCTAGCGTTAAGTATCATGAAAAAGTAAAAATTCCGATCTACAGATACCAAAACAAGCCTTTTCTTGTAAATTTTTTACTTCTAAAAAAACTTGTATGAATCATGGATGGAATAACTGTAAGGGTAAATGCGTTGAGTGCCCATATGGTTGGGTGGATGGGTGGGAACGGGTGGAACTCGCAATGCATCCCCCCCTCCTCCCCCCCCCGTGGTGAGTTCTGGGTTATTCTGAATTTTGTTTCAGCAAAAACTAAAGATCTGCATATAAAACAATGGAAATACACATTTTTAACTATATCGTAAGAATCTGGTAAAAACGAAACGAAATGGAAAAGGAGGATATTTTTTGTTTTTCCCAAAACTTAGAATATGTGACCTACCTACCAGTACCCATCTTTACCGCAATAGGGCAAACACATAATCGAAAACTTTTTTTCACGCTCCACTCTAATATATATATATATATATATATATATATATATATATATATATATATATATTTATATAAAATAAATTAAATATTATGCCCTCCATTATAGCATTTAAATTCCCTTTCCTAAATCCAATCCCCAATCCAATCCCCAGTAACATTACTTTATCGCATCAAAACCCATAGCAACAGAACTTCCCATAAATTGCATGCCTTGCATATCTACACGAGTATACGTCTAGAGAAAGGCGTGGGTTCGCATCGCCAGCCCCGATTATCTGCTGACCGTACAAAATAACAGCCATATGTTTTTTTCGCCTCTCGCGCTTAAGTTTGAAGGTTGGTAACTTCGCTACCGAGCATCTGAAATGGACGGATGTCTTTTTCTGTCGCTCTAATAAAACGATTCGGCCAGACTGCATATAATTTTTATTCATTTCAGGCTGAGTCTAACTCCAGCCATGTAAATATGAGCTAGTTTTCCTTTTCAAGTTTCATTTTAAGAACGATATATATATATATATATATATATATATATATATATATATATATATATATATATATATATATATATATATATATATATATCATTTTTTCTTTTCTGAATATTTAGGGGAGCTAACAATTTTATCTCGAACTCATTTGAAAGAACTATCAGTTTAACATACCTATAAATATTATAGAGGCATTTCTTTTGAATTTCTAATTAAACCAGTAAAATATGAATAGAGGAAATGGAAGAAACTTACACTGGATCATTTGCATGTCTACGAAAATACCTCTTTCTTTCAAAGTTATAGTTTGAAAACCTTCCTCCCTCCAGATCATTTTCTGAATATTTACTACAAAGTAATTAAAAGGAACAAGGCTTAGCAGAAATGTGACTTTTTAAGTGCGATATTTTCTGTGTTATTTCAGCGAAACATATAAAATAGAAAGGACACAAAAGACGACAGAGTAATTTTACAGATAGGTCTATTTTTTCATCTATTAATATTGTCGGGATTGTTTATTAAATGTTTTTTAGAAACTCTCACAAAAGGGAATGCTTTACATTTGGAAAATAGAGTTAAACGTGTTTGTATCATGCACAGATCTCGTGACCACGTAATATTTTTGCGAGAGAATGAATGCTGATCGATATTTAAAAAAGGCAGACGCTGTATTTGGACATTTTTTCTGTTTACCTCATTTTGTTGTGGTTTAAGCTTTAAATTGTTACGTTATCTTAAATTTGTGACACAAAAAATACATTATTGATCAGTAGCAAATTGCTATCAAAACAGTATTTTCTTCCATATTACGCACACGATGATATGGTCTATGAAGCTTTGAATGTTTGATGGTACGTATATATATATATATATATATATATATATATATATATATATATATATATATATATATATATATATATATATATATATATATATATATATATGTATATATATATATATGTATATATATATATATATGTATATATATATATATGTATATATATATATATGTATATATATATATATATATATATATATATATATATATATATATATATATATATATATATATATATATATATATTTGTTGAAAGTATGCCCCTCCTGGGCATACTCTCAACAAGACTTAATACACAGCTATGGGTATTTGTGTTCATTCTTGCTGCAAAAATGTAGCTATCTCAGCTATAAATTTCGGATGTGGTTCCCTGGTCCGTAAGCATCGCTGTAACTCGTCCAACAAATGTTCTGTGGCGTTTAGATCAGGACTATGAGCAGACCAGGGAAGACGTTTTACATCCATTTCTGGATACCACTGCTTGACATAGGCTACAACATGAAATGGAACGTGTCGTCCTGGAAGTAACATTCATCCATTCCATAAAATTGCCAGGGTGTAGCAAGAAACTAATTGTCCAAAATGTTCATGTAGGCGTTCATGCACTCAGGTAACAGACGTTCGTATGGCATTAGCCGAACCGAAGCACGCCCGTCCGACTGGAAGAGCGTGTAGCGTGACTCGCTGCTACATAAAACAGTTTTCCAATTGTCCACAGTCTAGTTTCGACGTTGCAAACACCAAGCGAATCTGCCGGCTTTGTTGGAAGGGGTACGTTTGATTTTTTTGCGGCAACACATCCGTGGATATTGAGAGCGTGCAGATTTTTCCGCAAATTTTTGAGGTGCATCGTAATCGCTGCAGCCTGTGTTATTCTGCCGCACAACAAACCATGTGTTTGGCATAGGAACCCTGAATAGTGAAACGTATAGGGATGAGATTATACAGCCCTATTTTCAAATTTCAGAGTCGCAGATAGACCTCGGTTCTTTTTTATAGACGACCACGCTATTTCCCATAAGGATCACCTAATGGACGATAATCTTGAAAGTACCGATATTTACAGGATGAATTGGCCAGCCAGATATCCAGACCAAAACCATATTGAACATGTCTAGAACTCTCCTTGGACGGCAATTGTAGCTCTACATCCCTCTACGAGAATCATTCAGGAGCTGAAGATTGGGAGCGGCAGCCACAGAAACTCATTAACAATAGAACCGCGGAGCTGGTCAATTTGACCCAAAACGATGTTTAATTTATCACCACACGAAAAGTATCGATTGAAAAAAAAATTCCTTTTATGACTTTTAATATTTTAAGGTGAACAACAATTTACCAAATTTAAAAATTCGTAACATAAATAATTTTCCGATTATTAACACTTATACCTAGAACCGCGGAGCGGGTCAATTTGACCCGTAAGAAATGTTAATGCACAAATAACGAAAAACAGGTGCATTTTCTCGAACTGTAACTGTAAAATACTTCTACCCCACCCTAGAATTCCTTAAATGGACTATACCAGAAGGGGGAATAGTGAAGGTTTTTCAATCAAGGTCATTATATTAGGTTTGAAGCACGAACTACGTTCGAATGCAGTACAGAATTAATGCGAATATTTAGACTTTTTGAAGTTGCTTTTATTCTGTAATTAGTATATGTATAAAAACTATGTCACGACGCCGTAATCTTGCTGTTCAGGAAGCTTTAGAATATTTAAACAATTATCTGAAAACGATTCAGAAGGTTATAAAAATGGTTTCTCAAAATTCGATTTTGAGTAGTGAGGATGAATACCTGCCTGCTAATGAAGGAAATTTTGATTCGGATGAAGAAAATGAAAGTGAAGATGACACTGGCAATGCTCTAACAATCGCTGGTCCTTCTTATCGCAATACTGATGATAATTTATCTGATAAAAAATAAAAATAAAACATTCCAAGAAAAGATACACTCACGCAAAGAAATTCGAAAAACAAATCGACAATAACATTCAAAGTTGGAAATAATGAAGATGACAAAGATGGGATAATTTGGAATGTCGCTCAATTAGGAACAAACGATAGAGGAAGAAAATCAAAGTGTAATATTTTGAAAGAAGTTGGGGGACCCAACACCACATGCTAAACGCAATGTTATCGACAACAGTCCTTCAAGTGCTTGGAGACTTTTTATAGATGAATGAATATTGAAACACATAAAGAAATGTACTGAAGATGAATCTCATCGGCAGATTCATGAAGGAGAATGGAATATAACATTAGAAGAAATAGATGCTTTAATATAAATTTTATATGCACGTGGTATATATTGTGCAAAATGACTTGAACAGGATAGCTTGTGGTCAAAGGACTGAGGACCACCATTTTTCCAAAATACAATGTCAAGAGACCAATTTCATGAAAAAATGGGATTTTTACGCTTCGACGTAAAATCAACAAGATTAAAGCGTCTAGAGACAGACCAATTTGCCCTTATTTCGGATATCTGGAATCGTTTCATGGAATTGCAAGACTAACTATACACCAGGTCCTAATATAACTGCAGATGAACAGTTATTTCCCACAAAAGCTAAGTGTAGGTTTATTCAATACATGTCAAACAAAGCAGATAAGTGTGGAATCAAGTTCTGGTTGGCTGCAGATGTTGACTCAAAATATCTGATAAATGGATTCTCATATCTTGGAAAATATAACCAAAGTCCATCCTATGTTTCTACATCTGAACATGTATTGCTGCGACTAATAAGTCCATATGAGAACAAAAGTAGAAATGTCACTACGAACAACTTTTTCACGACACTGAAGCTTGCAGAGTCATTGAAATCAAAAGACACCAGCCTTGTAGGAACTGTAAAACGCTCAAGAAGAGAAATACTAGTATCTGTAAAAATGTTAAAATCCACATTGTATTCGACTACGGTACTAACCCATAAAGACATGAGTCTAACTGTTTATCGAGGTATAAAAGATAAAAACGTTTTGTTGCTAAGTAGTCTCCATCCAAGCGTAGAAATTGCAGATAACCCCCCAAAAAAAACTACCTGATACAATCACTTTCTAAATACGGTGTGGACGTGATTGAACAAATGGCAAGGAAATATACAGTCAAGTCTGCTTCATGTAGGTGGCCGGTGCAGGTTTTTTTGTAATATTTTGGACCTGTTACAATCAATGCCTGGGTTTTATATAAAGATGTAACTGGAAAATCTATTAGTGGACGGAAATTCATTCAAGACTTGGTTGGAGAATTGCGAGAAAAGTTTGTTCTCTTCCGACATAAAAAGGCGGCAAAAAGAGTATGTGAAGCAACCAATGAAAACGACGGACAACCACAAATTAAGCGTAAACGACTCCTATGCCATATTTCGAAATGTGAAAATAAAACTCTAGATATCTGTTCAAAATGCAAAGCACCCATCTGTTGAAAATTTACCAAACTTATTTCTCAGTTTTGTACAAAATGCATACAGTAAATTGGATTTTAAAATCTGTAAAACTAAGTACTGATAAAATTTTTAGTAACTGAAAAAAAATTTTATTTTTAATTTTTTAAAATTATTTCTAAACATATTGAAAACAGATACTCTGTTTTTCCATTGAAATTAGGAAATTTATGTTATATTTTGTTAAAGAGATATGTTATTATACTCGACATCAAATTTTAAATAATGCTATTTTGTAAAAATTAAGTTAATTTCTCTTGATTTATATAAATTATTTATTGTAAATTCTGAGAAATATTGATTATTATTTAAAAAATAAAATGTTTTAGTTAAATAAATTAAGCGCTTGTTCATATTTTATAAGTTTACAATCTAGGGTCAAAATGACCCGCTCCGCGGTTCTAGGTATATCGAAAGTCCCGCGGTTCTAGTGTTAAACTGCCTCGTTTCAAGTATAACAACGCGCTGTGAAAGCTGAATGACAGTGCGAGGGGTATACAACCCCTATTAGAGTCATTTTATGTTCTAACTTGCAACTTGGGTTTTGGACATTCCTACGCTGATGAGCCTACTTGGCGATTATGAATGCGTGCCATGACTGTTGTATGGTATATTTTTTCTCTTACATAACTGTGTATTCTTACCAAATTTCATAAAAATCTGTTCATCTGTTTCTCAGAAAGTTGAAAAAAATATACGAATTTTCTTAATTTTTAGCATCAGAATATATATATATATATATATATATATATATATATATATATATATATATATATATATATATATATATATATATATATATATATATATATATATATGTATATATATAGATATATATATATATATATATATATATATATATATATATATTTATATATGTGTGTGTGTGTGTGTGTGTGTAATGATATCGGTGGATGAACAATAGGCCTGTGAACTCGTGATATTTCGGGGGGTAGTCGTGCCGGAGCATTAGGCAATAGGAGTGGTTGAGTGCAAGCAGGCAGTTTTTGAAGAGTCCAAATTACTAATTAGTTGTCCACGTAGCTGGTTATAAAGCCTTTTTATTTAATCCGATTCCAATGGCACAAGTTGAACACACATCAAATAACTTTTGTCCGGAACATTACGGACACACGGGAAGCATCGCAGCGCAATTTGCTGCATGCTGCTAGGACCGAGATCGGACACAGAAGGGCCGCGAAAGACCTAGATTCACGCCCGGAGTACGGGCGCATTGAATTCCTAATTGGTCAGTTTAGGACACCTGTTCGGTGTTTCGTGTTAGTATTTTAAGTAATATAGTTATTTTTGTTTCTTTTGTCTTTTATATTTTTCTTTTCTATAAAAAGGTCTCAGTTTTGTAGCAGACTTCCGAGAGTGTTCCCTGGGCATCAAACATTGTTTAATCGGAGTGGGGGGTCACAACTCCCCCCGGTCATTAACTACAAAACTTCAATTTCTGTTATGAATTTCATTCTCTTATTCTTAAATCCGTGCAGATATGGTCACTTC
This sequence comes from Dolomedes plantarius, assembly GCA_907164885.2. Classification (NCBI taxonomy): domain Eukaryota; kingdom Metazoa; phylum Arthropoda; class Arachnida; order Araneae; family Dolomedidae; genus Dolomedes; species Dolomedes plantarius. Next base: position 140,434,841 of record OU015490.1, on the reverse strand, counting down.
TTTCTTCTACTGCTGTTTAGTATTTTCATTTCTTATTTAGTAACTAATTTGTTAGCATCTTAGCGCTATAAATTGCGCTTACGGTTCTTAATGAAGTTCTAGTTTTTTAGAAAAACTTATTTGCTTTAGACACTTTTATATATATATATATATATATATATATATATATATATACAGTCGAACCTCTATTTAACGAACCTCTGTTTTGCGAATTTCTCTATTTGGGAACTTTTCCTTGGAACCAAGAACATTTTGTGTATTTCTTCGTAAAATAACTTCCAAATAGCGAAGTGCATTCTCTATTTAACGAACTTTTTCTTGTGATCCAATTTTTTTTCTCCATATTTCTCAAAATATTTCTGAACATTTCAAACTTATTCTTCCTTTTAACACATTTTATGGTGATCAGTGACCTTGAACTGGTTTTACCAGTTGCCTAACTCACTCATCGTACTATTCGCAACAGTTTTGTCAAAGCTGAATTCTTGCCAACAATGAGCATTCGGCAAGTACGGAGGACAAAGACGATGTTCTCTTAGAGGAACTTAAAAAAAGGTGGATACAGCTAAGGGAAAAGGAAGAAATTAACGATCATGTGCTGATTGATGATTTTCTTTCACTTGATTCTGAAGCTGAAACCTCGGAAACACTAACTCAATTGGATATTTTGGGCAGTGTGAAAAATAAAAACAATACACCAATGAATTGCGATGAAGACGATGATGATGAAGATGGAAATGATAATGTTGGTGAAACCAGCAAACCCTCCGATGATGAAATGCTAAAATCATTTGAAACAATCCGACGCGGACTACAGTTTGAATGAAATACGCCTGATGTGGTTTTTGGTGCATTGCAAAGATGCGAGACGTATTATGAGAAAAAACACTTATTCAAACAAAAAACTCAGACAAAATTTGCAGACTATTTCAGTAATTAAATTTAAGTACTCATGTGGTAATGTATGCTTAAAATCACTTGCTATAATAAATGCTATAATGCCATTAAAATTCATTAATTTTAATATAATTTTTATTTTAAATTGAAAGTACAGTGTATTCCCGGACAATGTTTTGTTTTATTCTTGATTTCCTTGCACATTTCTTTTTGGTTGTCAAGATATAAAAACAAATAGATATTAATTTATAAAATAAAAATGTGATTAATTACTTTTTTTAATAATATTTAGTTTTTAAAATGTTTAGTGAATTTAAAATCTGTTTTATGTAGTTTAAACTATTTTAAAGGGTAAATCTCTATTTAACGAATTTTCCATATAACGAACATTTTTTCGGGATTTAGCGACTTCGTTATATATATATATATATATATATATATATGCATAGTTATATATATCTCTCCATGAATTATTTCGCAATTCAAATTTTCATGGATTCTGGTCATCGTCGTATTACAAAACCTGACGGAGTATCTCAGAACCCCCGGGCCACCACGTACATCCGTTTTGAAAAAATCTTTTATAAAACCTTTCAGAACGAAAAGCAGAGATTTTTTGGTTTGTTTGTTTTGTTTTTGTTTCGTTTTGGGAGTTACAGGGAAATGCAGGAGGAAAAGGTTGGGGAAATGTCTCAAAGTTTGTTGGAGTATACAAAGGAAAATTATATTGATTTGTTAAAAGAATATCTTTTGAAATTTAAAGCGTAAATTAACTATTATATACATTAAAATATAGTGTAATTGCTACAAATTTTCATATGTAAAAAAAACGGAATAAAAAATTATTTATATACTTTAAGTGAGTTTTCATTTTACTGTCACAGATTAGAATATATATATATAAGAATAAGATGAAAGAGAAAACCAGTAATAGCGCTAAAGCTACTTGAAGCCAGGAACATCCAACATGTAAAGAAAAGTATGAATAAGGTTTTTGACAGCATTTCTTCATCATCGGTGTCAATACTGTCTAAAAACCAATGGATTGTTTCTGATGAGTATGATCTATTAAATAAACACACTCAGACACCGTACAATCCATTATTAACAGAAGAATTGAATAATAAATGAATTAAGTTTGAATAAAAGTACTTAACCAAAGAACACCAAGTATATATATATATATATATATACTTGTCATGATATGAATTCGTAGCCGCAGAGTAATCGTAAACAAATCAACTGTGTGGGCGGAATATATGAAAATGATGACTCGAGGATTACAGGTAGTCCATTTCGATACTATGATTTTATTAAAAATACTACTACCAGTCCAGTACGCCATTATACAGCTAGATATCCTCCCACAGAATAAAAACGTCTTAACCCTATGAGGTTCAAACGCACATTGCACACTTTTAAATCCCAGAAGCGGAGAATGATCGCAGAAAAACCCCGTGATAGCATGAGACGCTCGTAGCGTGAGTTCAAGCGCGTAGTAAGCTATTAATTATCAATGACTTCAGGAGCGCTTGTTGAATGAGTCAGAAAATCTCCACTGCAGGCTAGCTGAAAAGCACGAACTAATATTAAATCTTCGCAGCGTGATGAGACTGTCTTTGAACACACACACATATATATATATATAACATTAAAAACTACATACCACCTTTAAAACTCTTAAACTATTTAGTTTCCCTTGGGCATCCGAATTTTAGTAAATCCTTCCCATTAAAGTCTATTAAAATCCCTTAATAAAGTCTAATTCAGCCTTAGGCAGTTCTGTCCACGATGGCTGCCAATTTAACGAAATCCCAAGTTGCGTTGCGTCACTACCATTTTAATCTTAATCCGCACAAAAACACTATATTGCTAACCAATCAACTGTTAATCAACACCCTACTGTCACATGATGAAATGAAGTTATAAAAGATTCTGCCGTCCAAAAACAGAGGGACTCCTGTACTATTGCGCCTGCTGCATTCATCCCGGCAGAGACAGCAGCGATTAAATAAAAATGTCATTCATGAATGCTGGTGTCGTCGTATTCATTTCGTCCATGACGTCTTCATCTTAATCAACTAACTTCATCGTAATGTAAGAGGTTGGCGTCTTCGTAGCAGTAATTTGCGGCCAATCCTCCCATATTTCATATATATATATATATATATATATATATATATATATATATATATATATACCAAAGGGAGTAATGGACGAAATGGAGAGCTGAGTGAAAGAGACGGACGAGGTATTGAAGCGGATTTCCACAAGAAGAAACAAAACGACTGCAAATAAAATGACCAAAGAGCTGAATCTGCATCTGCATGTTCCGGTATCAACCATTAGATGTAGAAGGGAACTTCACAAACAAAGCATTTATGGAGTAGTCATTCCCAAGCCACTTGTAATAGAAGCCAATACAAAATATCGCCCCCAATGGTGCCACGAGCGGAAAGACCAGTTGCGAAATATGTCGAAAAACAACATTTGGTCCGCCGAATCATTGTTCACATTGATCTTTGCAACAGGACGTGCGTATGTCTGGAGAACACCTACACAAGCTTAATATTCTGGCTGTCTCATCTCAACTGTCAATCATGGAGGTAGATCTATCAGGGTTTGGGATGGCATTTCATAGTTTTTTTCAGGCCCTATTGTAACCCTAAAAGGGAGATAAAATGGGAAGGATTATGTCGAAATTTTAGCAGACTAGTCCATCTTATGGTGCAAAAACTTTTTCTTGAGGGAGATGGCATTCTCCAGGATAATTATCCCCCCTATACATACAGCTAAATATATCAAGTATTGGTTTGAAGAGCATGAAAAAGAAATCAATCATCTTATCTTGCCCTGTACAAACCCTCCGACTCTATATCATCCAACCACTGTGATCTCTATAAGTGGATAGAGCCAGGTGTCGATATCCACCACAGCATCTCCACTGGAATTTTCATGATTTTTCTGAAAAATTGTATAATATATTATTAACCACTACTCATGACTTGTATAATCCGATTTCAATTTGAATCACGTGGTATTGCGTGACATAGGTGATTCTGCGCTGTATTAATAAAAGTTTTCATGACGTTTCTTAGTATTTCCATTATTTTGATAACCACCTGTATATATATATATATATATATATATATATATATATATATATATACATACAGTAGACGCTCGTTATTTCGAACTCGGTTAATTCGAACTAATCCAAAGGCCCCCAAAAATTTGTATTGGTGTTAATATTAAAAATATCTCATTAATTCGAACTAAATTTTTATCAATTCGGTTAATTCGAACTAAAAATTTGACAAAAAAATTTCTTTTTCCTCAATTAACGGAGTAAATACATGCTGTATTTATTATTTTATGTGTCAAAATCACCTGTATTTTTTTCTGTGTAAAGAGGCACATGCCCGCATTCCTAGACTATTGCATTTCCGCTAAACGTTAGTGGCTATTGTCCTTATCAGTGCTTAACGGACAAAGCGATTTTCCGTTATTTGTATCGATTTTCTTATAATTTCAGAAAAACCAGTCTTTACTACAGATTCTAGGGAGCTGCGTCAGTTATGCCTGCAGTGCAGACAAGTTAATGTAATCTAGTTTTTCTTCCTGAGTGTGTGATGTGAAACTGTAAAAATTCTGGATGTCTACGCGTGGAAAGTACAAAACCCTAATTTTGGAGACAAAGGTAGAAATTTTTAAGAGAATAGAGAATGGCGAATGTAAAACAAAGTTAGCAGTTGACGTTGGAATTTAAAAAAAAATATCTTGTCAACTTATTTAAAAACAAGGAGTCAATTTTAGATTCATGGGAAAAATCAAATTTTGCTAGAGGAAGGAAACGCATGAGAAATGCATCCCAAGAAGATCTAGAAAAAGCTCTACTGCTATTTTTCCAGGATGTTAGATCTCAAAATTTTCCGATAAATGGACCCCTAGTGCTGACGAAGGCTGATGAATTGGCAAGTCGAATGGGTATTGAAGATTTTAAATGCAGTGATGGATGGCTTTCTCGAATTAAGTCAAAGCACACTATTTCTTATCAAACTGTATGTGGCCAAAGCTCTGATGTAAACGAAGACGTATGCACTAATTTCGGTATGAAAATGCCAGGGTGTTTTGTCTACTTATCTGCCGAAAGATATTTTTAATGCGGCTATAATGGACAAAGCCATAATGGACTCTATTAAAACTCTGAAAGAATTTATTCAGATGGAACCTTCCCCAGAAAATGAATTGAAATGTTTACTTCAAATTGTTAAGTTGGCTGAACGATGTAGGCCTCATAAACAAAACCAAACATCCACTTTACAGTTTTTGCCCAAAGTGTAATTCATATTTTTAATTAAAGTTTACTTTCTACTGCATATCTTCTGCTTCATTTTATGATTATGGCAAGTCTGTATTGCTTTTTAATATGTTAATTTTAGATAACATAGTATAATATATATTCTGGGATTATACATACTAGGAGATTTTTCTTCATCAGTGATACACTTTTAAAGTTATATATTTTCTCTTAACATCGGATAATTCGAACTTTTTTCTGAGAACCTTTGAGTTCGAATTAACGAGTGTCCACTGTATATATATATATATATATATATATATATATATATATATATATATATATATAAATGTATAAAAATAATTTAATAAGAAAAACTAAATAATTCTGATGTTTTTACATGCTGTCAAGAATATCTTACTTTTACAGAAAAACATTTGAATAGAAAAGTAAAATGTTTTAGAACTGACAATGGAATTCAATTTTGGAGTAAAGAATTTGAATCTTTTCTTAAAGAAAGAGGTATAAAAGCTGAAAGAACTTCTATTTATACTCCGGAAGAGAATGGGGTAGCTGAACGTTTTAATCTCACAATCGTAGAAGGTCTTAGGGCAATTCCGCTGGATAGTGGATTAGAATTCAGATTTTGGGGTGAAGCGTTACACGCATTTGTTCACATATGTAATCATTGTGAACATCAATTGACGAAAAGTGTAACACCATTTGAAATTTAGGCAGGTAGGAAAGCCTCCGTCAAACATTTCAAAATTGTAGGGTCACTCGCGTATTGCCATATCCCCAGTGTACAAAGAAACAAACTACAAAAGAAAGCCGACGTAGGAATTTTAGTCGGATACAAAGTAAGTACTAAAGTTTTTCGTATTTGGCTTCCTGGAAAGCAACGTGTAATTGAATCCATACACGTAAAAATAGGTGAAACTAAAAACGGAGTTTTTTATTTATAGTTGGAAATCAGGGGAATGTATTAAATTATTTGGAGGAGAGGAATATGTTTAAAAGTCTACGTTTAAAATGAAGAAATAAACCCTGTAAACGAATCAGAATTGAATCCTAAACTAGAAAATTTAACTACACTCATGTCCATAAATTAAGGATAATGCCAGCTCCGACAAATAAAGATTCGGTAACAAAACAAACGTGACTTATTCATGAAGCCCATTTATTAAACAAACTATAAAGAACAAAAAAGATAGTGTATATGTATGATACCGTTCATAGAAACTACGATTTTTGCTCCCTGGAGCAATTGTAAAAAATATCTCCTTTACAAAAACTTAATATTACATTGTTGGTATGATGGTTAATACATTGTATGTCTCCCATGCAATGAAATACAGTCCGTACAACGCCTAAGCATGCTGAGTATCAAATTATCGAGCTGATCTTGTGGAAGATTACTCCACTCAGCAATCAATGCTCTCCCAAGTTCCGATATACATGTATGAGGTGGTTGAAGGGCTGCAACTCGTCGACCAAGCTTGTCCCGCACATGTTCTATCGTATTCAAGTCAGGTGAGAATGCTAGCCATTCCAAATGGATGATATCCTCAGATTGAAGGCATTCGTTTAATGATGTTTGTTCGGTGAGGACGGGCGTTGTCATCCATAAACAGAAATTCTGCGCCCATGTCACCCCTAAATAAACGTACATGTTGTTCCAGAATGATGTCCCGATAAATGTGGCCGTTCATGGCTCCGATTTGAACATGCAGATCTGTTCTGGAGCTCAGTATAATTCCACCTCAAACGAGCAATACTGCACCACCGTAACGGTGTCGTTCAATGATATTGTCTTGGTGGTAACGGGTACCTGGCATTCTCTATATGGAAGTCCGACGTGAATCATACTGCAAGATAAACATGGACTCATCGGAAAACATCACACAATCCCAATATAACGATGTCCACATTGCATGTTCTCTATTACAGGCTAATTGCTGCCGACAGTGAGTTACTGTGAACGGAACACATCTGACAGGCCTTTGAGCATATAGACCAATATTTCCCAAACGTCTGTATACGGTTTGCCTTGAAACTGTGGTACCCGTGGCTGCAGATAGTTGATGAGACAGATCGGATGTTGTGCTCCGTCTGCTTCCTTTGGCAATTACTGCCAAATACCGGTCTTCATTCGCCGTTGTAGCTCGGGGGCGACCTGTACTGTAACGTCTACTGACATTTCCATCATCTTGAAATCGTTACCAAAGCCTAGAGATGACATTTTGGGTATTTCCAAGTTCCTGGGATACTTCCATCTGAGTACACCCAAATTCCAGGCGGCCGATAATTCTACCACGTAAAAATCATCCACATGCGCCCTCTGTGTCATAACTATTCGGTTATGGCACTAAGCATCTTACAGAACGCTTGTGAACAGTTTTACTTCTTTGCCGCCATTCCTTATATACCCCTCTCTTCCACTCTCGTCATTGTGACGTACTATCGGCGTCATCTGGTGGCTCCATGTAATCTGCATATTATTCTTCAAGATGTGTGTGATAATTCTAAAGGTAAAAATTTTACTTTAGAGTTCGATTCCCGTGTGATTCTGAAGTATTCTTAATTTATGGACATGAGTGTATTTCAAAATTGATAAGAATCGAAAAAACACGAAAAAAAGTAAGCGTATTGATGTTTATTACTACCCGCCGAACGGGAAACCGCGTTTAAGGTCGATAAATGATGTAACGAGATATTGTGAAAAGGAAAATTTAATATTTAACCCGGAACTATTTAATTTTAACCTAATTCTAACATTTATCTTTACAATAAATGTTGGAGGGAGAAAGAGTTTCCCGAGGAATGGAAAAAAAAACATTGGTAGTGTACTTCCCAAAGGAAGGTAAAGATCTTTCAGTACCATCATCTTATAGGCCCATATGTACTTTACCAATTATTGGTAAAGTACTGGAGAAAATTATGACAAATAGGCTGATGGAATACTTGGAGACGAATAATATAATTCCTGAAGGGCAATATGGGTTCAGGCGAAATAAAAGTACAATCGACGCACTGAAGAATGTGATAAATAGAATAAAGATTAATAAGAGGAACAAGAGGTACACGTGTATAATAACGTTAGATATAAGCAGCACGTTTAATTCAGTAAGAATACAAAGAATAATAGAAGAGTTGGAAAAATTGAACATGGACGCACCCTGAGAAATATGATCTTAAAGTATTTAACGAATAGGAGCGTGATTTGGTGATGAAGAATGGGGATGGGTGGAAATACAATACAGGGGTCCCCCAGGGGTCTTCTCTGGGCCCCATCTTATGGCTGTTGATAGTAAATGAGATTTTAAATAATGAAGGAGAACATGATGTTGAAATACAGGCATTTGCGGATGATATTATAATAATACTTAGCAGCCCAGTCATTTATAGATTTTCAGAAATAGCTAAAGACATATTAAAAAAGAGTGACCGATGGGCAAGAAAAAATAAATTGGAGTTTAATTACGAGAAGTCACAATATGTGATCATACCATTTAGGGGTGAAGTCACGAGGAGGCCGACAATCAAGATCAGAGATAAACAAATTAAGTATGATAAAGAAATAAAATTCACTCATGGACAAAAAAAAATTAGCGCACCAAGAAATAACTTGCAATGAAGGTACATGTCAGGGAGATATGCAAATGATTAGAAATGCAGCGTTATTGCGCATTACGTATAGCCGGTAGAGGGCGTTGAAAATCGTACTCTGTGGAGTATAAAACACGTAACCAAAGCTTGTTTGAGTGTGCTGAATCATTTACAAAGGAAGAGCTGAGATAGACATGCCATTACGCCGTGTTCGAAGACAATATAAGCAGTTGTCGCAGTTTGAGAGGGGGAGAATCGTCGGGATGATGGAATCTGGGTGGTCAGCTAGGCGAGTAGCTCGTCAATTAGGTCGCTATGATTGTGTTGTGAGGAGGTGTTGGGACCAGTGGACCCTAGAGATGTCATGTACACGAAGACCAGGCTCAGGACGCCCTCGACAGACCAGTCGTCGAGAAAACCGCCACATCGTAAGAGATGCATGCGTACAGCCAACTGCTCCATCGGCCGCCATCCAGGCACAGGTAGCACCTTCACTAGGGGCCTCTGTGTCTTCTCGAACCATACGAAGGCGCCTGGCTGAAGGACAGATGGTATCGCGGCGCCCATTACGTGTGCTGCCCTTGACGCCCACCCATCGACGCCTCCGTTTGGAGTTTTGCCGCGCACGAGGGAACTTAAATGCAGCGGAATGGAACCAGGTCATCTTTAGCGACGAATCCAGATTCAATCTCGGCAGTGATGACAATCGTGTTCGTGTGTGGAGAGCCCGTGGTGAACGCTTCAATCCTGCCTTTCCTGTACAGCGACACATCGCTACCACAGCTGGTGTGATGGTATGGGGTGCCATTGCCTACAATACACGGTCACCCCTAGTATTGTTCCGTGGCACCATGACAGCCCAGCGGTATGTTCATGAAATCCTGCTACCACATGTGTTGCCACTCATGCAACGGCTCTCAGGAGCCATTTTTCAACAAGACAATGCTCGGCCTCATACGGCAAGGGTGTGACAAGACTGTCTCCGCACTGTTACTACCCTTCCTTGGCCTGCCTGATCCCCAGATTTGTCTCCAATCGAGCATGTCTGGGATCATTTGGGACGACGAGTTGGGCATCCCACGAGTTTGAACAAACTAGAGGCAAGGTTACAGCAATTATGGAACGAAATGTCTCAAGACATCATACAGAACTTGTATGACTCAATGCCCGATCGTATCGCATCGTGCATTCGCGCTAGAGGGGGTCTAACGGAGTATTAACTCCTCCGTTCTTTTGCCTTTTCCTCTAAAAATAAACTATCCTTTTTCTTTGATTTTCTTATCATTTACTTATATCAAAGTAGTCATTACGTATGTAAAATTTCGTTTCATTTTGACGACTCCTTCTTGGTGCGCTAATTTATTTGTCCATGAGTGTACTTGGGAATTTACTTTGACGAAAAACTTAACCTTTATTAATCATATAAATAAGTCGAAAGAGAAAACGTTAAAACTATTTTATGGTTTGAATAGAGTCTTGGGGTCTAAAATCAGTGAATATAAAAGAGTTGTATAATAGGGCTATAGAAAAAATATTACTATATGGCATACAGTCGTGGTATACGAATACAACGGTAATGGATAATAAATTAAAACAAGCACAGCGGACATTTTTACTGGTAATAACTAAAACTCACAAGACAGTGTCCACGGAGGCGTTGGATTTATGGCGGGGTGCATGCCGCTTGATATAAGGGCCAAAATGGAGGTGGAGAAATATACAGAGGCTGTTCGCACATTTTTTAGACGATTTTGGTAAGCGGTAATAAAAAATCGGTTGCTGCAAAAGAAATAATTGCAATTGTACTATGTTTTTAAAAGTCAAAATTATCGTCTGCGGCTTGAAAGTTTTGTTTTTATTCAAAATGGCGTTTTTAAGAAAGCAGGGGTTTGATGGCTACATTTATGCTCTTTCCGAAGAGAAATATGCATACTCCATTATCCAAAAACGATGTGAGAGTCATGGTTTTGTGATATCTAAAGCGTCGATAGGTAATGTCGTCAACAAGAAAGGAAAAAAACGTCAAATTGGAGCCTCAAGTGGGACAAAAATTCCAAACAAGTATCCAAGTAAAAAACGGACATCTTCGACTATTGCAAAGGTACGTTGTTTAATGTTAAAAGAAAATTCCCCTAGTCAAAGGACAGTTGCAAAATCATTAAAATGCTTGGTGTCCACTGTAAACAAAATGATAAATGTTGATTTAAATCTTAAGAAAGCGAAAAAACGCAATGTGCATCGTCTTCTTCCAAATCATATCGCTGAACGCAGGACACGCTGCAGAATTCTATATGAGAAACACCTATCCAAAGAAAAATGGAAAGCAATTGTCACAATAGATGAATTATGGGTGTATTTAAATGATTGCAACAAAAAAGAGCCATTTATTATCATAAAAGGGGAGAAAAAAATTTAAGTACATGGTTCAAAGAGTCGAAATAAAGTTTTTCTAAGGGATTCATGTCTGCTGCTGGTTTTTCTTATAATGGCAAGTTAAAAATAAAGAGAGTGGAAAAAAATGTCAAGATTAAATCCAAATACTATCAGGAACATATTTTATCGCCACTTTTTCTGAATGAAATACCATCGCTTTACCCACAGTGCCATCAATCTGTGAGACTCCATCAGGACAAAGCTAGCAGTCACTGTATCCACTGTAATCCACTGTAATCCACTAAAATCCACTGTAAATTTCCTAAAAGAAATGGAAACAAAAACTGGTATCAAGGCCATACACTTCACTGATATCCCTACTAAATCTCCCTATGTATCACCTATGGATTTTTGTGTTTTCGGAGTTTTAAAATCTGCATTATCCAAACGTCGTCCCAAAACCCTTACAGGACTCTGGAAAGCTGTTCAGGAGGAATGGGATAGAATACCTCTTCTGACACTTCAAAAGGCATTATTATCCTGGAAATTGCGGTGTCGAAAGATAGTTCAGAATAAGGGATGTCAAATAGAACATTTAAAACACAAGAATTTTATGTAATTTAGTTTTGTGAATACAATATACATCATCTAAAAAATGTGTGAACAGCCTCTGTAGAATGCATAATGAAAGAGAGGAAATAATCCTGGAAGGGGAGAGCTATAATATAAGAAATTGTGAAACTAAGCTTCAGACTATAAGAAGAATTAGTGAATTGAAGAAATATAGTTGGACTTCCGATCAAAAACCAAGAACAGACGTTAGATAATTCACAGTTGGTCCAAACTAAATAACAAAGTAGGTGCGGCCTCTATCAGGTGTAAAGGAAACACTAAAGAAGAAAGCCTGAGGAGAAGGATATCGGATTGCGCATCTTCATACAGTGCCGAATTGACAGCTATAGATATGGCGATTGAAAATGCGATTGAAAGGGGTATATCGAGATTCGACTTATATAGCGACGCTATGATTTCGTTGCAGGCATTGAATACATATGAATATAAAGGTGAAATGGTGGAATATATAAAACGAAAGTTAAAGAGACATTATTTAGAGGTTTTCCTACATTGGGTCAAGGCACATGTGGGAAACAAAGAAAATGAAGAAGTTGATTAGGAAGCAAAAAAGGCTACCTCAATGAGTGTAATAGTTGGTTCGTACAAATTGACCAAACAACAAATGAAAAGGAGACTTAAGAACTACTATATGAAAACTTGACAGCAGAGGTGAGAGGAGAGCGATGTGGGGAGGCCGGTATTTCGTGTCTTTCCTAAGGTTAGTTGTACGAGAATATCGAATAACTTTTATATAAATCAAGCAATTACTGAACACGGTAGTATTGAGGGATATCAAAAGAGGTTTCATGGGAAGTCGGATCTATGTAGCTGCGGAAAAGAACAGACGATTGACATTGCTTATTTTATTGTAGGTTATGGAATAATGAACGCAAAAAATTACCATCGGGCATAAGTAATTGGCTTGCACGTCGTATCTATCATGACTTTTATTGTAGAGCGTTTATAAAAGGGATCATGAGAGACCTCCTGGTTAAGCATCTTCCTTTGTTGAGAAACGTAGCCTAGTTCGACTTTCTTTATAATATATTTTATTTTCGTTCCTGTGTATAATCGTACTATGTTTGCTTTGTAATTGCTTAATTCAATAGTAAGTGTAATTGTATTTGAAACGTCCACTTATATGTAAAATTGTAACAGTGAATGTTATTGTATTGAAACAACATCTTAAATGTTAAATTGTAAGTATATAATGTAAATCGTAATTGTAAATTGCAATATGCTTATAGTGTAATGGTTAATTTACTTGTCTGTGTAATAGTAATTGGAATTGCTCCTAAAATGTAAAATTGCTAGTATATAATATAAAATGTAATTGTAAATTGTAAGATGTGTGTAGTGCAATTGTTAAATGCAATAGTAAGTGCATTGGAGGCATATGAGCAAAATAATGTTTGAAATTAATCAAAAAAAGAGAATTATTTAATTACTTTAGAAGAAATAATTACTATAAAACTGTTTACCAGTAAACCTGTTTGTTAATCGTTTGTAATACAATTGTATTATGTACGTAATGTAATTGTTTAATGCAATAGTAAATGTAATTATGTTTGAAATTGCATCTTAAATGTAAAATTGTAAGAGTAAGGTAAATGTATTGAAATTTTACCTTAAATGTAATTTGTGAGTATACAATGTAAATCGTAATTCAAAATTGCAATGTATCCATAATGTAGTGGTAAATGTTATTGTAATTGAAATTGTAATTGAAATTGCATCAAAAATGTAAAATTGTTAGTATATAATGTAAATTGAAATTGTAAATCGTAATATGTTATTAATGCAATGGTAAATGTAATAATAACAATAGGAGTAATTGAAATAGCACCACGAAAGTAAACTGTATGTATATAATGTAAGCTGTAATTGTAAATTGTAATATGTTCACAAGCGACTTTAAATATGCCGTATAAGCTTATCGCTGTGCTCGGCAGGAACCTTTAGAATTAATTTTAACCTATTACTCAAAGAAAAGATCAAGTAGATAGTGGTATATCTAATAATTCAGACAGTGAAAATTCTGAGATCCCTGATCAATCTAACTTTGTAAACTTTTCTCATAAGGAAGTGCATAACATTGTAATTCTTGAATCGTTCGGACAATCCCAAACATCAAAAGAGAATCATAATTGGCGTAAAGCTATGGATCATGAGATAAAAACCATGCATAAACACAAAGTGTGAAAGTTAGTTGACCCCCCTAAAGATTCTAAGATTTTACGTTGTAGATGGATTTATTCTCTAAAAAAAGACGCAAATTTAAGAATTAAAAAAAATAAAGTGAGACTAGTAGCTCAAGGATTTAAACGGGGACTTGGATTGGATTATACAAACATTTTTACCCAGTTGTAAATTTTTTCTTAATTAAACAGTTTTTTTATGATTCTAGTCTCACGGGCTGGGTTGGATGCATATACAATTAGATGTAAAATCAGCAAACTTGTATGGCGAGTTACACGAGAAAACTTATATGCATCAACCACCAGGTTATATCGAAAAGGGAAATGAATCCAAAGAACGTTTGCTATAAAATTCTACGGGTTCATCAAAATAGTAGAATGTGGAATAATGAATTAGATACTGTATTAGAATTATAAGGTTTTAAGAAATTGAAATATTGTAATTGTGTGTATAAATTGAAAAATGAAGTAATATTACTTGTGTATGTAGATGATATTGTAGTATTTGGTAAGAACGAAAATTGCATTAAATGTGTAGTTACAAACCTAAAAGCAAAATTGAACATAGTTGAACTAGGTAAAGTCAAATATCTATTAGGATGTCTTTCGTGTTTGGCTGACAGAAGTCACCCTGACATAGATTTCAGCGTAAATAGAATGTCACAATTTTCCAATGGTTATACATATCAACACTGGCTGATTTTAGTTGACTTGCTTAATTATGTTTTCAATACCAGTGATTACAAATTAAATCTATCAAATGTACAGAATTCTGAACTTATACCCTACTTAGATGCGAGTTGGGTATCCCGCCTGACCGAAAGACACTCAACAAGTGGACGTTTAATTTGTATCGGTAATCTTCCATTTTCTTGGAAAGTGAGTACACAGGAGTGCATTGCACTTAGTTCTAGGGAGCCAGAATTTAAGTTGGGGAATTTAAGCCAGAATTTAACTTGGGGTTTGGGGAATTTCCCCAAACCCCAAGGCTCGCAATGTTCCATTAAAACCGTACTAGAAAAACAAGAACAGCAGACGTGGTATTTAACCGCAGCAGAGCAACAGGGGACTCACAATAGCCCTCAGCCGTTCCGAGTATCAGGTGTTATCAGAGCACAAAGACAGGGCGAACCGATGACGGGGAGTCTCGACAGAAGTCAACAATAAGAGGACCGCCTCTTGACAAGGTTTGATATAGGACCTGGTTGGTGCTGTATCGATAAAAATGGTGATGACAGTTGTAGACGTCACCTGAGAAAAGCAAATGGGAAGAGTCTTTGATAAGCAGGGGAGCTAGTTTTCGCCGCTGGGGCGAAAGTTAATAAAAAAGGGATGCGGAGGTCTGACGGGGGACTCCGAGACGTTATTTTGAGTGAAGAGGTTTTTTAGAACTGAGAGTCCTAGGAGTGTACTGGAGAAGTGGCGAGCCAACTATCTCCGAAACTGCAGTTTTCCCGAACGGTGTCGACTCCTGTTCGAGCCGTGAAATCTCCAGGGCCGGGCCCTCGTCGACAGAGAGAGAGACTTTAGATGAGTATCGTGGCCACATGCCTGTTTTACTGAGCATCATCAGTCCCGGGTGACATCGACTGTATCCTGTGTGGGACAATCATCCATCTTCATCGAGCTGTAAAGTAACTATGTGACGGCGACTAATCACCCAAATCTTAATCGAGAGCACATAATAAACTGCAACTATTTCATTTTCTCAATTATGTTGTCTGGCTGGTTTTGATGTTACGTACTTGTGACAGACGCTACTTTGAGAGCCAACTTGACTCTGTGTAACAGGCGAAATACGTTATGGTCTCTTACTGAAACTGTGAAAGTATTGTTATGGTTTAACTATGTTTTAACCGAACTTAAGTTATTTCGTATGTTAAAACCAACTGTATGTTGTAACAATAGATCTGCTATTTATTTTTGTGAAAACAGAGTAGAGAATTCTAAAACGAAACATATTGATGATCGATTGCATTTCATCACAAAATCAATTGAAGAAAAAAAGTTTAATTTAAAATATATTGGAAGTAAAGTATATCTAGCAGATTTATTGACAAAACTTTAGTCGAAAGATAGAGTAAAATTTTTTATTGAGACATTATTTGCATTCCCGTGGGGTAGAATGTTTGGAAGCTGTAATGCAAATTTCGGAAGAAACGTGGAGCCCCGCCTTCCTCTCGTCACTACAGACGTGACGAATTGACTTTGTTAAAAGGGTGTAACTAAGGTCCATGTCCGTTCGTTCGATCGTTGTTTTTTTTTCTTTAACTGTTTTGTAAGAGGTGGTTCATCCGACATTTTGTTAACTTAAGTATTAATTTCTGTGAAAATCTTTCATGCCGTTTAGTTTTTATGCAGTTCATGTGAATAAATTCTTTTTTTTATCAAGAACGTTGTCATTCTTCGAGCATTCCACTGGACTATGCTGAATACTTGGAGGAAATCGCAAACGAAATTGACTACATAAGAGAAAAAAAATAAATGCGTCCGTAAATATGTGCTTACATTAAATATGATCTGTTTGCATTTGAAGCTTAAAAGGAACTATTTAGGTCGAGAGACTTTTTGCTTCCGTTTGTCAATTCCAATGATGAATGCAACGGTTAAATGCGGGATATGTTTCGTATAAAATCCTTGACTCAGTTCCTCTTATACTATGAAAGAAAAGTTAATTAAATTTTCTAAAGCAATTGTTGATATTTGAAACTGTGAAAATCTTTTTTCATTCTAAGGCGTTTTATTCTAAGACTTTCTAAATCAAAATCTAAATCTAAATATTCTAATAAAAAAGATCTAGTTTTAGAGAATATTGTAATCGTCAGAAAATTTGTATTTAAAATATATTATTGCACACTCAAACACACTCACCCACATAAAGTGTGTGTATATATATATATATATATATATATATATATATATATACGTATGTGTGTGTGTGTGTGTGAGTATATATAGGGGTGTAATATGGACCCCCTAAGCAAGAATGCTCATAAGACTTAAATTATTTTTCAAAAAAGATTTAATTTGTCCACCGCTCATTACTATTGGATAGCTGCATGGTTTAAACTTGGTAAAGTACTCTAGTAACTATTAATAATTTCAGGAAATAATTTTTTTATTTTCGTGTCAGTGGTCCATATTACACATACGTTCGTGTAATATGGACCGAAGGTATGTGCAATATGGACCGAACGTATGTGTAATATGGACCACTGACACGAGAACAAAATGTATGATATAGAATGACAAAGCTGTGCTTTTAGTAAATTCATTTCATGTACAGCAATCACCACAATAATAGTGTATCGGGTTGGTTATGTTGGAGCAATCTTTAAGCACCCATGAGCAGCATTTCTTGCATCTGATCCAGTCTTCCTCCGTAATCTCCCCTCAGAATGCGCAGAAAGTAAATTGTTCAGTAACTTGATTTACAGCAGTCTCCTGGCAGGATGTTCCAGGGAGAATCCAACTGAGATCCTTGTTTTTGCCGGGCGTTTTTGTTATGTCGTCTTCTTCTGTGCAAGCGTCTCTTTTTGAGCTTTCTTTGTTACTCTTTCCTTTTTCGATGCTGTTGGATGTCCAGCTTTGGTCGCTTATTTTTATTGTTTTTCTGCAACGGCTTTCTTAAAGCGGGATGAAGTCAGAACAAGGGCCTCTGATGTGTTTCCCTTTCTCTTTCTTACGCTTCTTTGTACGCAATGAGGAAGGGGACTGATGTCTTCCACTGCAAACAAACTACACTCCACAAACTACAAAATGTAGTTTTATGACTAATGGGAATCGGGATGTTCTCCTGGACTACATCTTCTGAACTTGACTCTTCGGAAACAGACGTGTTCTGCTGGACTGTAGCGTCAAGTGTTGGGTCGATGGGAACTGCATTTTCTGGCAAATGGTCGTTGGCCTCGTCTTCTGATAAGACTCGTAGTGGGGCTTTATCAGAAACTTCGGATGGAGCGGAGTCGGAATCATGAAATACATGGTTATTGACAGGCCAAATCCCACCTGCATGGAAACTATCGGCAGAGGTTTCAAGAGATGCCGACCGCGTACACAGCCTTCCCGAACATTCCAGATTGTTGGAATTGTGAAACGGTCCGTCCAGCATGTTCCCTCATCCACTTGTCCATCTCTTGAGAATAGTAGACTCTTAAAGGACAAAAGAAAGCGAGGTCCAAAGTCTGTATTCGATGGGTAGTATGCAAAAGAAGTGATAGTATGATCACCCCTGCTTCTCTGGCCAATTCTATGGCCTCGAGATTTTGAGTGTGGGACACATGTCCCTCGAGAATTAACAAAATATTTGTATTCTTGTCAGGTTTAGCGAAACTAATGAAATGATTCTTCCATTCACTGGACAGATAGATCGTCATCCAATCTTTTTCCTGGTATTTGAAAAGAGTTCCTTGAGGAGGTCTTTTCCTTCTCTGCAGATGTTATCCATCCAAGGTGTCTACAATGTGTAATATGGACCGTGGTCCATATTACACAACAGTTCATGGTTCATATTACACGCATGAACGGAGCAACGTTGTTTCCAATCAAATATCGCTATGCAAAATTGTGCGCATAAAATACATGAATGGATTGTTAAGAAAGTAAGTACATTTGCTACTATTAACGTGAGAATTATATTAAAATTACCTAACAGCAGAAAGTAATACTTTCATTTTAACATACCTGCTACATCAATGATCATATAAACCAAAAACACGATTTCATAATCGCCCAAATGAAATCATACATGTAGAAGTCACCTCATGCTTTGGATAACACTAATATTCACTAAAGGCAATGAGATGGTTCTGCTATCTAGTGGTGAACAGATAAATGTTCCCATGGTCCATATTACACGATGCTCCATAATACACGGATGTCCCCTACAGGTGGTTATCAAAATAATGGAAACATCTATCAATATTAGTGGTGTTTATATATGTGCTTCGTATTCCTTAACAAACGTTCTGTCCACCGGTATTTTTTTATATAATACTAGCATTATTGCCCGGCGATGCCCGGGTAGATATATAGATATAAAAATTTTGATGCATTCCATCAAAAAAATACTGGGCTGCAACCCCCGCTATTCATGTTCATCTGACCAGAGAGAATGCGCTTAGCGCGTTTCTACTCAAATGATATACAAACAATAAGAAAGAAAGAAACTTTGAGCCTGCGGACCTTCGTCTGATTATACGTCTGATTTTATTGAGAATTAATAACTCAGTGTTGCGTGATTCGCACGTTTGGATTGAATAAGTTTACTGTTTAATTAGATTTAATTAGATTTGTGTGATTCACTGTTTAATTAGAAATAAGTTTTATAATTTACATTTGCCTTTATTATTTATTTTTCCCTTAAAAGCTCAGTTTGTTCCACATCACCCAAGAGGTAAAGTGCAAGATGCCCCTTTTATTTATTCAAAGTAAGGCGCGATTTCACATAAAGCCCATTTTCCTTACTTTGGAGATTCGGTTTTTTACTGTCGAAAGGCCAAAACCGTATCGGTTTTTAATTTTCCTAAGGCTAAAAACCGTAGAAAAAGCAAATTGTAAATCGGTTCAAGCGATGAGAAAAACTGCAAATAACAAAGGACAAAAAGCAGAGCCGGGAAAGTTTTGTTAAAACATACTAATTTGAACTGCATTCTTAAAAAACTCCCATCTCAGTTAGTCTAGTGGTTAAATTTTATCTTTTACCGTATTTTAATATTTCTTTTGTCAATTTATTTCGTTGTTATGCACATGACGCAAAATTAATTTAAAGTATCACAAAAAGAAAAGAAACCACGTGATCCGCATTTCATAACTTAAATTCTAAAAATTTATCTTTAAAAATTCACCAAAAATCAGCAAAGGAAGATAACGATTCGAAAAAGATTTCGTTTTAAAGGAATTTTTATGATCTTTCTCGTGATATAAATTTTATAACCCTCGGATTATAATTTTAAATGCAAACTTAAAAAAATTAGAAAAACAGCATAAAAATTTAATTTTAAAAAATCGAAGAAGAATTTTTCAAAAATCTTTCTCAGTTCACCCCTCCAGTATAAACTCCACTGTAGAAGAATCACCATGCAAAATTTCAGCTCTTTATGTCCAATGGTTTGGACTGTGCGTTATCTGTCAGTTAGTCAGTAACTTAGGCAAGGCCAAAGTTTATTACCATGAAGCTCTCACCCCCCGCGCACCCCTATTCTCCCGCGCGGGGGAAGAGGGATAGGTTCGGATTTCACTGAATGTCTGTATCCACAAGGGGTCTCGCACATCTTACGGGGACAAAAAATCCTTAAAAAATTAATTTTAAAAAAACTAATTGAGCCCCAAACTTTGTTTTTGCTGATTTAAGTTTCTCGGGTCCTAAACATTAAATGTGCCGAATTTGGTCCCGGTGGGTGAAACAGTCTATGATTCTATAGCGGACAAACAAACAGACAAGCTCTTTTATATATATAGATAGTGTATGTATTACTCTACTATCAGGTAGCAGCAATGAATTTAAGGGCATCGTGCTTTTTGGGGGAGCATCGTAAAAATGTCAAATCTTGCAGACCTTGAGAAAAGGGCAAATTGTTGGAGCGCGTTTAAATTGGAGTATCTTTTACTGCAACCCCAAGGCTAATGGTTATTTCGAGCTATGGTATCAACGTCCTGATAGCATACAGAGTGCACGGAAAAACATACTGTGCAAACAGAATAGTGGATAAAAGGGAGAGGACAGTGATAGAGACGGACGTGGTATTGAAGCGGATTGTGCCATGAAGAAAGAAAACAATTACAACCAAAATGACAGAAGAGCTGAATCTGCATCTGCATATTTCGGTATGAACCATTAGAGGAAGAAGGGAACTTCATAAACAAAGCACTTACGGAAGAGTAGCTATTCCCAAGCCACTTGTAATAGATGCCAATACAAAATATCGTCAACAATGGTGCCACGAGCGCAAATCCTGATCGAGTAATATATCGAAAAACGGCATTTGGTCCGACGAATCACTGTTCATATTGTTCCTCGCAAAGGGATATGCGTATGTCTAGAGAACACCTGCACAAGCGTAATATTATGGCTGTCTCATCTCAACTGTCAATCATGGAGATATATATATATATCAGCAAAGTTTCCATGTTTATGATGGCAACTCATGGTTTTCTTGAGGCCCTATTGCAACCCTAAAAGGGAGATTGAATGGGAAGGTTTATGTCAAAATTTCTATCTTACCAGATCCGTCCTATGTTGCAAACATTGTTTCTTGCAGGAGATGACGTTCTCCAGGATGATAATCCCCCTATACATATTGCTAAATATTCAAGTATTGGTTTGAAGAGCCAAAAAGAAGTCAAATATCTTATCTTGCCCTATACAATCCCCCCGACTATATATCATCCAAACTCCGTGATCTGTATAAACGGATAGAGCCAGGTATCGATATCCACCACAGCATCTCTACAGGAACTTTCGTTATTTTTCTGTGAAGAATGGTATAATATATTCTTAACCACTATTTATGACTTGTATAATCCAATTCCAAGGTGAATCGGGTGGTATTACATGACAAAGGTGCTCCTGCGCCGTATTATAAAGGTTTTCATGATGTATATATATACTCATGGACAAAAAAATTAGCGCACCAAGAAGGAGTCGTCAAAATGAAACGAAATTTTACATACGTAATGACTACTTTGATATAAGTAAATGATATGAAAATCAAAGAAAAAGGATATTTTATTTCAGAGAAAAAGGCAAAAGAACGGAGGAGTTAATACTCCGTTGGACCCCCTCTAGCCCGAATGCACGATGCGATACGATCGGGCATTGAGTCATACAAGTTCTGTATGATGTCTTGAGTCATTTCGTTCCATATTTTCTGTAACCTTGCCTCTAGTTCGTTCAAACTCGTGGGATGCCCAACTTGTCGTCCCAAATGATCCCAGAACAGTGCGGATGAAACAGTGCGGAGACAGTCTTGTCACACCCTTGCCGTATGAGGCCGAGCATTGTCTTGTTGAAAAATGGCTCCTGGGAGCCGTTGCATGAGTGGCAACACATGTGGTTGCAGGATTTCATGAACATACCGCTGGGCTGTCATGGTGTCACGGAACAATACTAGGGGTGACCGTGTATTGTAGGCAATGGCACCCCATACCATCACACCAGCTGTGGGAGCGATGTGTCGCTGTACAGAAAAGGCAGGATTGAAGCGTTCACCACGGGCTCTCCACACAGGAACACGATTGTCATCACTGCCGAGATTGAATCTGGATTCGTCGCTAAAGACGACCTGGTTCCATTCCGCTGCAGTCCAGTTTCCTCGTGCACGGCAAAACTCCAAACGGAGGCGTCGATGGGTGGGCGTCAAGGGCAGCACACGTAATGGGCGCCGCGATACCAACTGTCCTTCAGCCAGGCGCCTTCGTATGGTTCGAGAAGGCACATAGTCTCCTACTGAAGGTGCTACCTGTGCCTGGATGGCGGCCGATGAAACAATTGGCTGTACACGTGCATTTCTTACGATGTGGCGGTCTTCTCGACGACTGGTCTGTCGAGGGCGTCCTCAGCCTCGTCTTCGTGTACATGACATCTCTCGTGTCCACTGGTCCCAACACCTTCTCACAACACAATCAGAGCGGCCTAATTGACGAGCTACTCGCCTAGATGACCACCCAGATTCCATCATCCCGACGATTCTCCCCCTCTCAAACTGCGACAACTGCTTATATTGTCTTCGAACACGGCGTAATGGCATGTCTATCTCAGCTCTTCCTTTGTAAATGATTCAGCACACTCAAACAAGCTTTGGTTACCTGTTTTATACTCCACAGAGTACGATGTTCAACGCCCTCTACCGGCTATACGTAATGCGCAATCACGCTGCATTTCTAATCATTTGCATATCTCGCCGACATGTACCTTCATTGCAAGTTTCGTTACGATCCCGCAATTATTTCTTGGTGCACTAATTTTTTTGTCCATGAGTGTATATATATATATATATATATATATATATATATATATATATATATATATATATAGATAGATAGATAGAGATATATAGATATGTTATGGAGGGATGCAGAGATGACACCAAAATTTACACACACACTCTTTACTGTAAACAAAACATTGAACAAAACTAGTTATTAAAAGAATACATTTTTTTAACGATTTAAAAAATTTATATTAGCGCGCGGATGGCGCAAGTCCTCTGTGTCTCTCCACCTACTACTCTCTAAACGAGACTTCGAGTTCTGGCGGGGTTATGTTCAATAAATTTGAGTTGAGAGAGTCCTGCTACAGACTCTCCTCAACCAGCTGAAATTGTCCTCGCTCAGCTGGTTGCATCTTTTAGCACAGTTTCTGGTAGGCTCACATCGGGTAGGTACCGTTCGGTGACACCGAGGAGGAACAGCACTGGTAGCATGGCTGGGTCTTCCACGATGTCGAAGCGGATACACTGGAGACGAATCGGCTCCATAACATTGGCGCTCAACGGGAATTTGGATCATCGTTCGTTCTTCGTTCTTGAATTATATCGTTTTATGTCATATCCGGATAAGTAGACTTTTATTTCCATAAAGAAATGAAACATTTTGCAAACCCTTGCAATTTAGTAAATTATATGGTAGGAGAAACTTAAGCGTCAATCCTGGCAATAATATATGAAAACATTCTTTTAAATATTTTGTAAATCCATTGCATTCTTTATTGAATAAAAACCATTTCAGTAATACCTCAAGAAAATATCAGCATTTGATTGTATTGAAATTGAAATTATTACATATTATTTGTTTATATGTTCTTTGTACTTGAATCGAAAACAGAACTAGTTTTCTGAAATTTCGTTCTATATCCTATCCAGTAAAGTATATTCAAACCGAAAGTATTCCAAAGTGCACATGGTAGAACATTATTATGCTTTGACTGTTTAATATTATAAATGAATACGCAAACCAACGAAAATAAGATTTTTTTTCTTTTGCATTTACAACATTTACTTCTTGTGTGTGTGTATATGTTTGTATATATATATATATATATATATATATATATATATATATATATATATATATATATATATATATATATGTGTGTGTGTGTGTGTGTGTGTATGTATAATTATATACAGGGTGTCCATAATTAAAGTCTCACTTTCAAAATTCTGCAAAAAAAGAACCACTGGTCAGAATGACTTCAAATTTGAACTGAATATACTGGAAGAAGGGGGAAACGATTTGACATAATAAAACAAATTTCCAAAATGTTACAGCGCCATCTATTGATACATTTTCGAACTTTTGTTTATTATGCCAAATCGTTTCCCACTTCTTCCAGTATATTCAGTTCAAATTTGAAGTCATTCTGACCAGTGGTTCATTTTTTGTAGCCTTTTGAAAGTTGGACTTTAATTATGGACACTCTGTATATGTGTGTGTATATATGTATCTATGTATATTTATTTAATTATGTATTTTTTTATTATAGAATTGGTTTTAGAGAGTCATTCTAAAAATTCTCTTTTAAATACGTAATCAAATTTAGAAAAAACCGCCATGTGTGCAAGGAAATGAAAAAGAATGAATGGATCGGTTAATGTTTGTTTCCATTAAAATGATCTCTTTGCGCTCGAAGCTTAAAAGCCACCATTTAAGTCAAGAATATTTTTCTTCCGTTTGCCAGATCAAATATTCAATGCAGAGGTTGAATGCGGGATGTACTTACTGTCAGATCTTGACTGAGTTTCTCTAATACCACCTAAACCGTGTAAATAAATTTTCTAAAGCAGTCGTCGATATTTAAAGCTATATTTGTCCTTCTTTTTCTATCGTGTTTCCTGATGTAATGAATACTTTTAAGCGAATGCAAAAATATATCTAAAGCTTTAGGTATTTCATTTCTTGTTCAGACTTTTTTTATATTTACTATTGATTCAGCGAATTGCATGATGCTTGAAAAAACTTTAATTAAATTGAAAATGATAATTTTGCAATATTTGTATACTTACTTGTTTACCTAGTAAAGTAAACTTTCACCACCACAAAATGACATCGTAAAAAGGATATACGGCAACAGAATGTGTTTAAAGCAACTTATAAAGTTTCTTTAAGTTAGCAATTAAGAGGAGCATTTAAACAATTAACTCTTTAAAATTTTAAGGGGACAGTGGACCTTCAAACTAACCTTTTTTTTGTTTTAAATGGATTTGCTTAAAATTAAAATATGTGATTAGTACCATAGATAGGTAAAAGTGGTTAAAATTTAATGATGAATTATTAATAATTTATGAATAATGAATTATTAATTATATGAAAAATTGGCCCAATTAAAAATGTTCCATGTGCATTTCTTTTGCATATAATACGGCATTTTTTATTTACAGGATACCTTATAGAACTAGCAATGAAACTTATTGCTTATTTTAAGCATTCATTAAAAGTATAAAGAGAAAAAATAACAATAGTGAAAACACCCCTTTTGTTACGCAAAATACCTATAAATCATCTTTTCAGGTACACAATTTAGAAATTCTGAGCTACGAAGCATAATTTTTTTCAATCTTGTTTACTTGATATACATTTAAGTATATAAAACTTAAATTTCAAAGCAGTACGATAATTAAAGATGCGCTTGGAGCAGTTTGAATATTCGTATGACATGAAAATTTTTATTTTGAGAAAAAGCATTTAAAGTTATTGCTATTAGTAACCACATAATATCTAAATTAAATACAAATGCTTATAACTAGGAAAGGAATCACAGAAATTAAAAATTCTTTTTGCAACACATTCCTACTCGTCCGTAGTTTCACAATTCAATAAAATAAAAATTTCGAATTTTTGGACAAATTTCACAATTTTGAAAGTCTACTATCCCCTTAAGTTAGCATTTAAGAGGAGCATTTATACAATTAACTCTTTAAAATTTTTATTCAGGTTTCCGAATTTTCAGAATTAGGCAATCATTTATGTATTATTTCTAAAAGGTTTTTATTTGGAGAACTGTATTGAGAGAGCTGCTGAACGTAAAATTATGGTTTAAGGTATCAGAAGAAAGGTATCGGTGTGTAAAGTGGGGCAACGGTACGGGCTTGATGGACCGTTGAAGAAATGTAAACATTTTCTCTTCCGCTAGATGGCGTGCACATGCTATCTCTATACCCATTAATATCTCTCTCTCACTGAGCTTTTAAATTTTAAAATCGTTTGCTTTTATTATCATCCTTTCAATTAATTTATGGACAACATCCGCGTATGTGTACATTATTATTTTGCATAGAAAAATAATTTGTTTGGACTAAAATATATTTTCTTTCTCCCTGAAGAATATTTTATTAGTGATATTTGTCTTTGGTATGCCTTTTTAAAGGTTAATTTTATTTATTCATTTCTATGTTTACAATTGAATTGCATATGACAAAATTCTACCAAGTTATCAAGGGGAAGTTTCTAACTTGTCTCATAATTAAAGGATAATCTATATATTATATCTATAAGGTTTTTTTAACATGGAGATCAAATTTAAGAAAACGACTGAGCGGAAAAGATATGAATGGGGTACCAGAAAAAGGGTAGATGTGCCACTCGAAGAGAAAAATATGATTGGGGCAAGTATTTGGGCACAGCGGATAAGCAAAGTTTCCATGTAAGTCTACGGAAAAGCGTGAGAGATTTCTTCTTTGTTCACATTTACTTTTACTGCTTGCACACTGAAATTTTAAGTTTAAAAAAAACTTGCCATTTAAACACATTTTTATTTGTCATTGCCCTTGTCTACATAAGGCCTTATTTCAGTGTCACATTTGATGTGCTCATGGCGTTATGTGTTCAGTGTTATAGTAATTAAATCCTTCAGTGTTATAGTAAGTAAATACATTTTTTTTTATTTAAACCTACTTTGAGAGAACGGCTGAACATAAAAATAATGTTGAGTTATCAAAATTGAGGTCTTTGAATAAATTAGTGATTTTAATGTAGGATTACGTTCCTCCATAACGGACTTCCAGAAAGCAAAATTTCGGACGCTAAAACTGTCCGCCCGTACCTCGCGAGTTATAATTTTGGCAGCGCGCCAAACACAGTCTGTATCGTTTGGACAAACAGTAAACAGTTAAACAGAAAAGCACCAAATTGCGTCAAAATGTTGACATGCATATATGTATATATATATACATACGTACACACACGCACACACACACACACACACACACACACATATATATATATATATATATATATATATATATAGATAGATAGATAGATAGATAGATAGATACATATATACATGCCACATACATACATATATACATACAAAAGAGGTAAACAACGATAAGTAATCCTACGTTAATAACCCTTCGTAGTTTCGTTATAAGAGACTACCTGAATTTTTTTTTCAATCAACTGAATTTTATCTTTGTTACTTGACATGAGTTTGTCCTCTAACCGTCAACTTCGACGGATTTCTACTATACTATTTAACAGTAATAATCTTCTATTAACGAAGTCAATCTGAAAAAAAAGTTCTTGCTCCCTCCCCCTCCTGAAGAGATGTCTAACAAGGGGCCATAACAATGTTGCCAACACTACGATTCGCCGTCAAGTTGCTTCATTGAAACTAAGCGAAATATTTTTCCAGATGTTCAGCAAACAGAAGAAGTCGCTCTTATGGAAGAGTAGTCTATGATAGAAGATAAATAAATTATCATTACTAAGAAACCCGCTTGGCTTTTCAGTTTGAGTGCCTGTGACAATCACTTGCAGTTGATAAATTAGATGCAAAGACTGAAATACTAAAGTTCAATAGGTATGGAGCTGCGGAAGTTAGAACATTTGCTATTCCGAAAATGAAATGAAATTTTCTCGATTTCGAGCCCCCTTGTATCCCCCCCCTTGTACCCCCCAAGGGTACTTGGTCCCCTTGTATATATTATTTCTAGAAGGTAACTTTTGATGAGGATCTCTTTTTCTCCCTTCTTACTTAACCAAAATCGATAAATGATGTACAATTTTAAAGATTAAATTATCCGCTTATGACAAACTAGCTTAAAACCCGCACTTCGCTACTGAGTACATTCATATTAAATAGAACGGTCAATGTGTGCAATTGACACCAAAAATATATATATAGATATATTTATAATAAATACGACGATCAATATATATAATAGATGTAGAAAAAATATATATATTTATAAAAAATCGTAAGGCATATTTTTATAGCCAAAATAATGGCCAATCGTCTGTCGCATTAGCAAGAAAAAAAAATTTTTTTGTCTATTTAGTTGTTATGCACGTGACGATAAATTTATTTAAAGTGCCAGAAAAAGAAATCACGTGATCAGCATTTAATAAATTAAATTGTAAAAATGAACATTTAAAAATCCACCAAAAATCAGAAAATAGAGGTAGAGATTCGAAAAAGATTTCATTTTAAAGCAAGTTTTATGATCTTTCTTGTGATAGAAACTTTATAACCCTCAGATTATTGTTTTAAATGCAAACTTAAAAAAAGTTACAACAGCTTAAAAATTTAATTTTAAAAAAATCTAAGAAGAATTTTTCCAAAATCTCTCTTAGTGCACCCCTACACTATAAGAAGAATCGCCATGCAAAATT
Source organism: Dolomedes plantarius (assembly GCA_907164885.2). Classification (NCBI taxonomy): domain Eukaryota; kingdom Metazoa; phylum Arthropoda; class Arachnida; order Araneae; family Dolomedidae; genus Dolomedes; species Dolomedes plantarius. The sequence goes on along the minus strand of OU015490.1, from coordinate 140,406,239 downwards.
TCAGCCCTTTAGGTCCAGCGGTTTGGTCTGTGCGTTGTATGTCAGCCAGTCAGTCACGGAATTGTTTTATATATATAGATTATTTATCTTGAATTACACATTGCATTGTCTGTGTTGTTGTTGTTGTTTATGCCCCGTGAACGTCCCCGATCAAGTCCCGAAGACTATGGGCGATGAAGGTGCGGCCCCTGTTTCGAATTAGCACCACAAGGGTCAGAGTCCGACTTGGCTAAATGACCGGTCCCGTAATTTTAAACCGAGTCAAGTGACGATACCGGAATACTTGACTCCGCACCTCCAGAGGTAAATTTGAGAATTTGAAGGACATTGTAGCTAACCCCTATTTTACGTGTCCCGGCAACCTTTAGTGAACACGGCGGTAGATTTGCAGAGACGAGCATCGAGCCAGGGACGTTAAGATCACTGTCCCGCTGCTCTTACCAACTGGACCAACACGCCCTTACATTATCTGTTTAAAAATAGAAAATAAAATATGACTTTTGACTCTTGGTCTTTTCCCGGAGGCGACGATATGGCACGGTAAAATATTGTGTACATATAGGGTTTGGAATATAAATATCCAACTTTCCTCAAGTTTGTGTCATATATAACTTTTCATATTGTCTACAAATGTGTTTTGACATATCTCACGCTCCCTGTTTTGTGTCATGCTTCACCTCCAGTATTGTGTCAAAACTGGTTCATCTTTCATCCTACAACAAACACCAACCTATGAATAAAATTAATCTTATATTATCCGCATGTGAACACATTTCATTCAAATACAAAGTAAATATATTCCCTGGTCATAGAGAAATTATCTTAAACTTGCTGAAAACCCGCACTTCGCTAGAGAGTACATTCAAATTAAATACAACGGTCAATGTATGCAATTAATACCAAAAAAATGAATACAGTCGAACCTCCATATATGGAAGTAGCAAATTACGCGAAAAAAATTCGATATATAGAAATTTCGATACATGGAATTGAGCTTAGTCTTATCATAATTCTCCTAAAAAAATTAAAGCTAATTTTCGTATACGAAACTCCATTTCTAATTTATATGCGAATCCCATTAAATGAAAGTTAATAACTAAAAAATGAATTAATATGAAAGATTTATTGATTACTACATATCTTTAAAAAACAATATTGAAGACAGTGGTTACAATGATCACAGTTACATTCTTAAAAGAAAAACTACAAATATCTTGCTGAACAGTTAGTTTTGCGGAAAGTTCAAAGAAATGTTCGTATTTATTAAGTCTACTAAAAACTTCATCAGCGACATTTTCCGCGAATTGAAGTCCACGGCCTATTGTTTCAAATGCCAAAAATTGGGAAATTTTATTCTAAAGTGGAATAAAATCTCCCAATTTGTCTTGAAAAAAATTTCGATGTATAGAGATTTTTTCGATATATAGAAATAATTTTTCTATGTAATGAACATAGAGATTTGCTAAGAGATCGATAGATAGAAAATTTCGATACAGGGAAGTTCGATATATGGAGGTTCGACTGTATATATATTTATAATAAATACGACTATCAATGTATACAATTGATGTAAAATATATATATATATATATAAATAAATAAATATATATATAAATAAATAAATATATATATATATATATATATATATATATATATATATATATATATATATATATATATATATATAAATATATATAAATCATAAGGGTTATTTATTTATTTTGGATAATGTCCAATCGTCTGCTGCATTAGGAAGAAAAAAAATGCTTGTTGTTTGTGTATTTAGTTGTTATTCACGTGACGATAAATTTACCAGAAAAAGAAATCACGTGATCAGCACTTAATAAATTAAATTCTAAAAATTAGTCTTTAAAAATTCACCAAAAATCAAAAAATTGAGGTAAAGGTTCGAAAAGGATTTCATTTTAAAGGAATGTTTATGATCTTTCTTGATATATAAATTTTATAACCCTCAAATTATTATTTTAAATGCAAACTTAAAAAAAGTTACAAAAACAGCTTAAAAATTTAATTAAAAAAATCTCAGAAGAATTTTTCAAAAATCTTACTTAGTGCACCGTTACACATAAGAAGAATCGTCATGCAAAGTTTCAGCCATTTAGGTCCAGCGATTTGGTCTGTGCATTAAATGTCAGTGGGTCAGTGAGACAGTCAGTTACAGAACTATTTTATACATAAATCAGTTTTTGTTTCGGTGAGAAAATTAAAGTTCATCGCTTTATTTTAATTTATTTTTCTGTTGATACATTTGAAATTCCATAACAATAAATACTGAGCTACATACTAAAAACAAATTTTATGGATTACGTGTTACTAACGGAAGAACTAATTTTTTTCTCTAATAAGAATAATTAGAATTTTACCATTTGAAACATTGCATTTTCCAAGTCGGATATGAAGATAAAGCCAACGAACGATTTTACATGGATTCTTTGCTTTAGAATTCACATTATAAAAATCATTTATATGAATATTTTTTTCAGTGAATCGTATAGATAAAAATTACTATAGTAAATTATATGTTGCTATTTTATTATATAATAAATCATATAATATATTTAATAATATAGAATGATGATAACAAAATAACATTTTAATATATAAATATATAAATATATATATATATATATATATATATACCGGGTGCCTCCAAAATATCCGACGATTTGAAAAATCAATTAAAAAAAAACGGAAAGCGATAAGAATGTACGGTTTGCTGCATTCTGCTTAGGTAACCAGGGCGTCACCAATTTTCAAAATTTGTTAGAAAGTTCGTCAACAGATGGCGCAGCAGAATAGGAATAACTATAAAACAATGTTTTCAAAATAACCATCGTTTGCAGCAACAACGTGACACAGTCTGAGGTCAAAATTCGCAGACGCCCGTGCAAACATTTCAGTTTGGATGTTCTGACCGCAGGAGAGATGTATTGTTGCAGTTCATCTACAGTTTGTGGATTGTGACGATACACCTGGTCTTTCAAGTACCCCCCAAAGAAAAAATCGCATGGCGTCAAATCTGCTGAATAGGGAGGCCAATCCATGCCACTTTGCGTATGCTTTAATAACATTATTTTATAGTTTTCGCAGTCAGCAGCGCCATCTGTTGACGAACTTTGTAACCAATTTTATAAATTAGTGAGAATAAATTCCCTGGTTATCTAAGCAGAATGCAGCAAACCGTACATTTCTATCCCTATCCGTTTTTCTTTAATTGATTTTTCAAATCGTCGGTCATTTTTGGGACTCCCGGTATATATATATATATATAATCATATTTTATTTAGTTATAATTAATTATATAAACCTACTTTATATACCAACTCATTACATGAAAGTAGGATGCATGTATATGACGTATCCAGTAAGTTCAAGCAAGCATTGAAATGAATAAAGGGTGGTCATAAAAATACTTTGCCGATATATGGACCTCTAGCGACTGTTCCGATTAACCGATCGAGATGAGATTCTAGATATAGTTATTCAGAGGTATGAGCTCGGGATTCTGTGAACGGCAACAAAGTGGCAATCACGGTTACGGTTATAGGAAATTTCGAATGGCAACGTCCACTTTTACCGTCGCAAAATGCTCAGCGCATGCGGAAACCCCAAAGAGCGTTGGAACGGTACGTGTATCACAAAAAACGGACGCGTTATGCACGCACAAAAAACAGCTCTGCGAACGGCCAACAATAGCACTATCGGGGCGCGCGGGGGAAATTTGCATATTACAGAGGCAAGACACCAATCACTGATGACAACACAGATCGGACAAAAGAAAAGTTTTATCTGGATTACACATTTTCCACATGGGTGCCATCATAGGCCGTTCGCAGCGCTGTTTTTTGTGCGTGTATAATGCGTCCGTTTTTTTGTGATACACGTACCGTTTCAACGCTCTTAGGGCTTTCGCACGGTAAAAAGTGGGCGTTGCAATTCGAAAATTTCGAGTTTCTGTACCTATAACCGTAACCGTAAGCGCTACTTGGTTGCAGTTCACAGAATCCCGAGCTCATACCTCTGAATAACTATATCTGAAATTTCATCTCGATCGGTTGAACGGAACAGCCGTTAGAGGTCCATATATCGGCAAAGTTTTTTTGTTACCACCCTGTACATTAAAATGAATAGTTACATTATGTGATAAAAGATGGTAGACTGTAATTTAAGTGTTGTTCCGTTATGGTGGAGAGACAAATCATTTAGATTCTGTCAATTCAAATGTAGATATTTAAGCAGATATGTAGATATTAAGCTCTTATTATAACTGATTATAACTTTCATATTAAATAGAGAAATCCGAGTAACATTAAATGGTCTGGATAAGTAAATATTACAGACTTTCTAATGCAGGTATCACTTTATTAACTGGATTGTTAATATTTACCTCACTTGGTTAGTTCGAGCAACTAAGATACGGGACGCGTATGTCTCTGAAGTTAAGTTACTGGGCATATTTAAATGATAATGTTGAAAATGTATTATATTTTTACTTTCTTAAGTTAAATCCCTCCGATGAAATGGCTGCTTTGGAGCAAAAATTTTAAACTTTATTATTGCTCTATTTCAAAGGCCTATCTCTTAGGAATCCAAAATTGCTTTACTTTTCTTCTTACGAACATTGGATGAGAATTTATGGCCAATTTAATAAACCGAAACCGAAATTAAAAGACTATCTTTAAATGTATTATCTTTAAAACTCATTTTTACCATGTTTTTATTAACTCGCTTTCTTGTTTGTGTGTCTGTTTGTCCAGTACATATCTTGCAATCGATTTTTAACTAACTTCACGACTAGCTAGACATTTGAAACTTTTAGAATAGCTAAGAACACGATCACAATGCATCATTTTAATACTTTTAGCTATCTTTAAGCAGCATTGAATTCATTTTCAGTTAATTTTGTTTTGTAGACTGGTGCAGCCATCTATCGGCCAGGACGGGAACGAAAAGTTAAACGCAAGTTAACTTCCAATTAACTTCATTTTCTTTCAAGTTGATGGTATAATTCATCAAAAAAATTTAAAAAAGTATTTATTAATACATAGAATTGTTAAGTTTATATGATTCAACAGAAAATTTATATACATGGTATATAAAAAGTACTATTTATCTTGTAATTATTCAGTTATTTTTGTAAACGTGAAATCTAATAATATAAAAAGTTTTCGATATATTTCACTGGAATTTTGCAATAGTGTTTTACTTATTACTAGCTATGTTTTGACGTAAAATATATTCTATATGTGTTAACTAAATCATTTTACAGGTACATGCACTTATAAAAAGATAATTTTTTAAAAATCAGTGTTTTTTACTTCTTTTTATATATTTCAGTGAATTTTTGGAAATGTTGTGAAACTTTTAGTTCAGAATTTTATTTTACACGTGAGTGTCAAAGTAGTATATAGTGCAATAGTATATATGTGTTTAGTTGGATTGAGTGAAGTGTCTCTAGCCTAAGGCGCTTACTTTATACTAAAAATTTATAAAAATTTCACTCTATTTTAAAATTTTATCAAATTTTTAGCAAAATTTTATTTTTTTTCATTATTTTGTATTACATTTGAACTAAAAATACATGTATTTAATCAGTAGTGTATATTTTTGAGAAAATGGTTCTCCGCAGGTAGGCTGACATCTTAAGAACAGTTTTCAGGATCATTACCTCGTAAATTAAAAAGTTAAAATTAGATGTATGTGAAAAAATGCTACCTTAGTGTAGTAAATTTTGGGGGAAAATAACCCGTCAGTTGACTTTTGAAATTGTTTGAAAATGCGCTATATATTTTTTAAATGTTTATTATGTTATGTCATAGTTTATTATGTGCCCGAAAATGTGTATTCCATTACAATATGTTAAGTAAAGTCATGTATGTTAATCATGACATTTTTAACAGATTAAAAAAATTTCCCATCGTCTATGCAGTCGAACTTGGCTTGGTGCCACCACAATTTTGACCGAGCACCTCCAGGGACGATAAGTGGGGTTATCGTGCCTTCTCCACCCACTTAGCTCAAAGGACTTTCCGGTCTACGGATTTAACCTGCCCATGTCCGGCCTAGACATGAAGGTTTATAACGGCGCTTGTCAGGATTCGATCTTACCACCCTTGGTATAGAAAGCCGACGCGATACCGATAGGCTACCTTGGTCCCGAATACACATCTTATTATTTCTAATCCTGTTTTCTTCAAAAACCGGTATTGTAAATTACCATGTTTAATTCCCATTTTCGAATTTACATATTTTAAAAATATTATTTTACCTAACAATTATCACCTCCGCATCCCCTTACAAGAATTATTGATTAAGATGTCATCACAAACCAGAAACACAGATTATAAATGTCATATCGTTTTTACAGTTTATATTCTGCAAGATTAATAGTCTAATATACTTCTTCAACTTCCGTGAGAAATCATTTCATCAAAGGATATATTGCCCAACTTTTGATAAGAAATGTCTTTCGAAAGATCCTGTTTTGTTACACATGTCACAGATTCTAAAATATGATCCTACACGCTTTCCGGGGAGATTTTCATTTGTCATCATATGCAATTATTGTGTAGATGCACTTCCGGAGTAAGAACTGAAAGTCACTAGCTGTCGGAACATAAAATGTATCAGTCATATGAGACTGCGTGTTATGCGCGAAGACTGGCTGTCGAAAACTGTTCTTATTAAGTGATAGAATCGAAGAGTAACGTAAAGTATGTAAGAAAGATGCCTCTAGCGAAATCTTTTGTTGGAGGCGAGGAGCTATCTGTAAAGGAAAGAAAATTACTAAGACAGATCTAAATTGGACGAGATGTTTGGAAATGTGCATTAAGAAAATAAAATTGCTCTTGATCTGAAGTTAGTAATCTTGCTGCTTTGAAAGGTCAGATATTGTTCCTAGTATTTACGAAAGTTGACATTGGACTCCTATTAAAGTGGAAGTAAATCGTAATTCAGCTGTGTTATGATGAAATGTAATGATCTTGTAGAATATATTTCATATTTTTGTTCTCATAAGTAATTGAACTCTGTAATAGCACACCTAACTGTTTAAACTTCAATGCTACTTTAGAAAGTAGTTTTTAATTATAAAATTATAAAATGCAGTGTATTCTGAATATTTATGAAAAATGAACTGCACAAAAAAAGAAAAGAGTTATATATATATATATATATATATATATATATATATATATATATATATATATATATATATATATATATATATATATATATATATATATATATAAATATACATACATACTTATATATATATGTGTGTGTGTGTGGCTAAAATATGGGGGAGGGGACGACGCGTGACCTTAAAACGGGTTTATGTTTATAAAGTATAGGATTTATCAATGAAAGTCTGGGAGTTTTCAAATAATCGGAGTAATGCATTGCGGTGAAAATAGAGTTAAAGGTTCGACTTGATTCAGTTTCGACGATCCACATGGAAGAATTTTTAAAGTAGACGTATAGCCTTGAGCTTAGCGCTAAGAAAGAAAGTGTTTAGTCAGCATAGAACATTCGATATCACATCACGCATAAGTAGTGAGCGTCATAGCGCGTCAGTTGAGGCATGAGTAGTCAATTGAAAGCTTAAGAACAAAGGGGGTTAATTTTAGAGCCAGGGAAACGTAACAACGGGAAAAGACGTGTGCCGTTGGGCACACGGATTTTAAAAGGGATTGGGCGTAGTTTTAATAATTTGGAGCTGGGAAGTCTAAGAATTTATCAATAAAGTTCAGTATGTTTAAATAGGAGTCGTTGTGTTCTCGCGAGTGTTCTCGCCACCGGTCCACGGACTGCATTATGATTCTAAAGACGTTCGGATTAATGTGTTAATAAAATGGTCGTGAAGAACAAATCCGACACACACACACACATATATATAACATATAAAACCCCAAAACCATTTCAAAATTCTAAATTCTCACACATGTATGTATGTATATATATATATATATATATATATATATATATATATATATATATATATATATATATATACTGAAACCTGTTTTTCTACAGTGGATAGGGATCGCATAAAAAAAACGCACAAAAAATACCCGGATAAAATAACATAATATTAAGTTAATTTCATACTTTTTATTACTTTTTATTTATATTGTGGACCACTTTTTTTACACATACCGCACATAAACAAGTTTGAGTGTGTGTGTATATATATATATATATATATATATATATATATATATATATATATATATATATATGTCGAGAATTAATTAAGGGCAAAAATAATTAAGTTAAAATTTAAAGGGGGCTTCAGGATAGATTATTTTCGTGGCACCAAAAGCCACTAGTTACATATTCCAAGACGCGCTCCGGGTGAAAAAAGGGTTTTTCCCCGTTTTCATTAGATGACATCGATTCGAAAATGAAGTCGAGCAAACTAATCTATTTCTAGAGCAAGTACGGGCTTTGCGGGGAGTAAAATTATTACGGAATTTTTCATAGAAGCCTGTCGAACATTCCATGAACATCATAGAGCATGCGCGATAAATTTGCTTCTAAGTGTAACAAAGTGTTACTTTCAGAGCATCTTCAGATTTAGGATTGTGCGGAGCGCGTGTCACGGGGATGAAAGATTGAGGCTTGCCTTGGATTGAATTAGGTTAATTAATAGTATTTTAAATAAAGGATATATATGTAATTTAATTGTATTTAATTACACAGGCCTACGTTAATTGACAGCATAGATTATAGAGTAATTATTATGGGAAGAGTTCAGAGGGACTACGAGTAATAAGTTCGTTATATATATATATATATATATATATATATATATATATATATATATATATATATATATATATATATATATATATATATATATATATATATGTAGTTAATCGAGGATATACGCCATGGACAGATCAGCAGAGGATGCCGCGAGATGGCGCTCCGACTCACCTGACCAATGAGAAAGAGGCGCAAGGAACATTTGAAATCCGAACTGTTGTGCACCGCTTCCGGTGCAGTTTCGATATAATATTCGTAGTTCTTGCATGCACTTAACCTGCTGGGATATATCCGGCCCTTGTAACTTCAAGGCACTAAGCCTTTTGTAAATATTTCTGTACATAGTTTAATTTAATGTTAGTATTCTTTAAGTGTTATTATTTAGTAATTGTTATTCGAACGGCGAACTATCCCACATGTGGGGGCTCGACAATGGATTACCCGGTACCAGAAAAGTCGCCGCTATTAAATTATGAGATGTCTAACTCCAGAACCAACTCCCAGATTTCCGCCATTTTTGGAATGAAGCAAGAACAGTGAATTCTGCCATGAATTTTAAGCTGATTCTCTCTTTCGTCGCCTTCAAGTGGGGACGTTTGCCTTCAAGCTGCCTTTAAGTGGGAGCTGCGAATAGCCAGAATACCTCGATTGTGTCCACAACCATTGACCTCATCGCCATTCCAGGTAGGATCTATCCAATTTATTTCAAGTAAAATATTTTCTGCAACTGTGTGATCGAATTGTTACTTCCGAAAATGTTCAAGAATACCAGAAAAGATGATTTACTGAGAGTTATTTCAGAAATTGGCGAAACACCGCCACAAAATACTACGGTTTTACAATTAAGGGCATGTTGACATAGGAGTCCATTGCGTTGCGTTAAGGAAAAGACGACGTTCAGACGAAAATAAACCAATCATAGGCATCCAAACGATTAGCAATGAAATTTTAAAAGCCTATGATTGGTTTATTTCCGTCTCAACGTCATATTTCCCTTAACGCTACGCCATGGACTCCTATGTGAAAGGCCTTAAGATAGGTCATCGAAAACAGCCAGATTTTTAAAGGAGAAAGTGAATATGTAAGGGATTTGTTAACCGCAGCGGTCGAGGATCGTTTGTAAGAAAAATCACATTTAGCTGAACAGGAACTTGAGAAATTACGCTTAGGTAAGGAAAATGAGAAAATTAAATTAGAAAATGAGAAAATCAAGTTAGAAAATGATTGGATTCAAAATGAGAGAGCATTTGAGTTACAGAAGCTAAAAATAGGAAACTCTGAACTTTTAATGCAGAGCGCTGGAACACAACAAAATTCAAATTTGAACTTTAATCAACCGTTATCATCCAGTGATTCTCACCCACAAATTGAACATTTGATTACAAGTATTCGTACATTGACTGTTTCGATGCCAACCAGTCCCGAGAATTTTCACTTATATTTTCAAATTGTGGAACGTGCGTTTCAAACTAAAAAGGTATCACCCGAATTTCAAGCTGAAATTCTTCTAAATTTATTGGGTACAAAAAGTCGCCATGTTTTACTCTATGCTACTGAAGAGGAATTAAAGGATTATGCTAAGATTAAAGCACTAATTTTCCGCGAATTCCAACCCACACCCCAACAGTGTTTGAATAACTTCAAAAAAGCTTCGCGCTCTAAAGATGATTCACACGTACAATTTGTTTCTCGACTTTCTGCTATTTACGATTATTATCTAAAATTACGAGGGGTAACTGATTTTAAAGGATTGTGTGAATTGATTGTATCTGATAGACTGTTTGCCACATTAGATAAAGAAACTTCCTCACACATTGCCATTAAGCAAGGAGAATTTTTTTATAAACCCATAGAAATGGCAAAGGAAATTGATCTATTTTATGTATCTAAAGGGAAAAGTTTTAGTTGGGAAGAAATCAAATATTCGCAAGATCGGGAACCTAAATACAAAAATTATCCACCGCAAGAACATCGCACCTCAGACAATCGTACTTCAGTTCTAAGTAAAAATGTTAACCATAACAATGATAAATGTTGCTTCATCTGCAATTCGCAATATCATCTCGCAAAATTCTGTGACAAACGTAATGCAAAGCCTTTCAATTCCGTCAGTCGTGTTGAAATCCTGAATCAACCCACCACATCTGAGTTACAGTTCATGGAAGTCGATATTGGAAATGAAACCCTTAAGTGCCTCTTCGATTCAGGAAGCGAACTTGTTGTAATCAATCCCCTCCACGTCAAGAATTTTAATTATATAGGCTGCTCTACTAAGTTAGAAAGTGCTTTTGGCAACACCATATGTACAAAATTAGCAGTTTGTGATCTAAAACTTCCAAACGAGAATAAAAACGAATTATAGTAGCAGTTTCTGAAAAATGTAAATATCCGTGTATTGTTTCAGCCAAAATAATTATGCCTACAATTCCAGAAAATCACGATATCGCGGGTGAAAGTTTTATGCCCTCAAAAGTTGGCCCAATTGTACAAAAATCCGTCCACACAGGAAGACATAAATCTCTACAACCGGAGAGTTCATCAAGGTCACGATTCGAACGCTTTCCACTCGAAAAGGGAAAACAAAACTCATTTTCTGAAAATTTATTATCAGATAGCATGTTAGATGATATCAATTGTGTAAATACTAGTATTCGTAAAATACCTGAAAGTGATTTTTCCTTAACTGCAAATGTGTCCCGATGTTCATATAATGATACTAAATCTGAATTTTCAAATGTGAATTTATGTGAAATGTATAATGTAGCATCCCATTCAAATAGTAGAATTACTGAAGAACCCAAAGTTAATTTACTGTTTCAAGTGTTCAATGTAACAGAATCTGTTGATAATAATGTAGATTTAAGCCATTTACTCAATGAAGAATTGCGTCATCATGTATCAAAATTAATATTTGAATACCGTCCAAAAAATGCCTCAGCACAAAATTGAAAATGTCACTTGTCCTCACACATGATATTCCTGTTACGCAACCTCCTCGTCGTTTAGGATTACCAGAGAAAAATATTGTTGAAGAACAAATTGCACAATGGTTAAAAGATGGTATCATGCAGAAAAGTTTCTCTGATTACTGCTCACCTATCGTGTTAGTAAACAAAAAAGATGGTTTGAAACGCCTATGCATCGATTATAGACAGTTAAATGCCAAAACAATAAAGGATCGTTATCCTTTACCGATCATCCAGGATATTTTTGATCAATTAGCAACTGGTACACTTTTACTACTCTTGACCTCAAAAATGCTTATTTCCATATTGGCATGCATGCATCTAGTTCTAAGTTCACTGCATTTGCCACTCCTCAAGGTCTTTATGAATTTCTATGTGTGCCCTTTGGATTATCTAACAGTCCTTCCATTTTTGAGCGATATATTCATTCTATTTTTCAAGATCTCATCCACGAAGGTATTGTTATAGTATAATTTGATAATATAATTATTCCCTCCACCACAGTCCATGACGGAATCGAAATAATTGAACGCGTTCTTGATATAGCATCCAAATACGGATTATACCTCAATTTGAAGAAGTGCAAGTTCCTCCAAACCAAAATTGAATTCCTCGGTCACATTATAGAAAGCGGCACCATTAAGCCCGCTTTCCAAAAGACAATTGCTGTCCAAAATTTTGCTATGCCAAAAACACCCAAGCAACTGCAAAGTTTCCTCGGTTTAGCCGGTTACTTTCGTAAATTTATTCAGAATTATGCACAAATCGCAAAACCTCTCAATGATCTCCTTCGCAAAAATACTAAGTTTCATTTCGGCCCTTGCCAAGAACATGCATTTCGCCAACTAAAACTAGCACTAATGAACTAACCTGTCCTCCATCTATTTCGTCAGGGTTCTACCCTTGAGCTACATACTGATGCCTCAAAAAGTGGTACGGAGCGATATTACTTCAGCTTGGTGAAGATAATGCTTTACATCCTATATGTTTTATGAGTCAAAAAACGAGTATCCAAGAAGAAAAATATTCTTCTTATGAATTAGAAGTACTAGCCGTCATTAAGTCGCTAACCAAACTCCGGAACTACCTGTTAGGCTCTAGGTTTAAAATTATTACTGACTGTGCTGCGTTCAAACAAACCATGTCTAAAAAAGAATCAATCCCTAAGATAGCTAGATGGGCATTGTTTTTAGAAGATTTCGATTATGAGATAATCCATCGAGCTGGTACACAAATGTAACATGTTGATGCTCTTAGAAAGTACCCCGTGATGAACATCACGCTACAAGATGATTCTCTAACAGCCAAAATCATAAAAGCTCAAGCTACAGATGAATACATTCAAACTCTCATAACGTTATCCAACAACGCCAAAACAATTGAGTTTATTGTGAAGAATGGCGTCCTGTTCAATGTAAAGGATGACCGAGACTTACTTGTTATCCCCGAAAACATGCAAACTGAAGTTGTACAAATGTGTCATTTACCAGGACATTTTGCAAGCACAAAAACAGAACAAATTTTGAAACAAGACTGCTACATGCCAAAAGTGAAAACAAAAATCGAAAGTGTCATTGCGTATTGTATTGAGTGTATACTGTGTAATAGAAAAAGCGGGAAAAGCGACGGATTTTTGAATCCGATTCCCAAAGAGAACTTACCCTTAAACACGTACCACGTAGATTTTATTGGACCAATGCCCTCATCAAACAAAAAGTTTCAGCACAATTTTACTGTGGTAGATGCATTTACGAAGTATGTTTGGCTCTACCCCACAAAATCAACGTCAGCTAAAGATGCCATCGACAAAGTGAGGTTACAACAAACAACATTTGGAAACCCGTCGAGAATTATTTTAGATAAAGGTGGTTCATTTATGTCCAACGAATTCCAGGAATTTTGTAAAGGAGAAGATATAGACACCATTAAAATAACAGCCGGTATCCCAAGAGGAAACGGACAGGTGGAGAGGATGCACAGAACCCTCATCCCGATTTTGTCTAAACTAAACCATCGATGATGCAACCAAGTGGTATAAGTATGTACCTGCCGTTCAGAAAATTATTAACAGTACCATTTCAAGATCAACAAAATTTACACCGTTTGAACTTTTTACTAGAGTTAAATTAAGATTAAAGAAGTTTTAAAGATAAAGGAAATCCTAGAAGAAGAATATATCAAAGCAACTATGGAAGATCGAGAAAACATGAGAGAAATAGCAAAAGAAAATATATTGAAAATACAAGAAGAAAATAAGAAAAATTTTAATCGGAAAAGAAAGGATGCAAGACGATATAAAGATCTCGTTGTTATTGAAAGAACTCAATTTGGAGGTTAACTAAAATTTCGCCCTAAATTTTTTGGACCCTATAAGATTACGAAAATAAAGTCCAACGACAGATTTGATGTCCAGAAGTTAGGCAACCACGGTGGACCGAATGTCACAACGACTGCCGCAGATCACCTGAAGCCGTGGTTTGCTATCAATTAGCAATATTGTCATCTGTATATACGTTTGTTTTTTAAATGTTAATTATCATGTACTAATATATCTTTCAGTTTTAGCATTTTGTGTAACAATTATATACCATTGCTTCCGGTGCAGTTCCGATATAATATTCGTAGTGCTTGCATGCACTTAACCTGCTGGGATATGTTCGGCCGTTGTAACTTGAAGGCACTAAGCCTTTTGTAAATATTTCTGTACATAGTTTAATTAAATGTTAGTATTCTTTAAGTGTTATTATTTAGTAATTGTTCTTCAAACGGCGAACTATCCCATATCTATCTATCTATCTATCTATCTATCTATATATATATATGTATATATATATATATATATATATATATATATATATATATATATATATATATATATATATATATATATATATATATATATATATATATATGTAATAAATTAAATATTAGGCCCTCCATTCTATCATTTAAATTCCCTTTCCTGAATCCAATCCCCAGTAACATTACTTTAACGCTTTAAAAACTCATAGCAACAGAACTTCCCATAAAACAGCAAACGTTGCATTTCTACACGTGTATACGTCCCGAGAAAGGCGTGAGTTCGCATCGCCAGCCCGAAATTCCGCTGACATTTCAAAACAACAGCCACATGTACCTCGCTTCTAGCGCGTAAGGTTGAAAGGTGATATTGCACTTCGCTCCGAGCATCTGAAATGAAAGGACGTATGTTACTATCGCTCCTAATAAAACGATTCGACCCGACTGCTTCAAAATTTAAATTATTGCAGGTTGAGTCTAGCTCCAGCCATGTAAATTTGAGCTAGTTTTCCTTTTCAGGTTGCATTTTAAGAACGAGATGTAATGATTATATTACATAGAGCCGAAAGCGATTCTTCATGTGCGTATCAACGTCAACGGACTTCGAATCCACTGCCTTGGACTATGTGTGTGCGCGTGAAATACCGACCTTGAGAGAAGCGCAATAGGAGTTCGCCACTTGAAAATGAAATGACCTAGTTTTGATTTCCCTTTACGAAAATGACATCGAAAGATTTAAATAAAAAATTGGCTGATCATCGTGACTCTGACCAACCTGAAGAAAAACAAGGGGATAATTCTGGAGTTTACGACAAACAATTATTGGAAAACAGTGCTATATCTTCACCAAATCAATTAAGTAATCTTCCGAAATTTAATCCTTGTGGAATGGTCAAAATTAATAACTGGTTGAAATTCTTCGAGAAAAAGACTATTGAATTGACGGAAGAAGAAAAACTACAAATATTTCCGGATTTTCTATCGGACGAGGCTTTGGAATTTTACATCGAAAACCTAATAGAATCACAAAAGTGGGATGAAGTTAAAATAAAAATCAGTGACTATTTCTCAGAAGAAAAACAGTTTTCATTCGAAGATTTCAGCAGGTTGAGCCTTTCTGGAAGTCAAAATATAAATGATTATTTTAAAAAGAAAATTAATATCGGTAAAGCATTAAAACTTGAAGAAGAAATTATAATTCAAGGTCTCACAGACGGATTGCCGACAAGATACAGGGATTTATTTTTAATAAGTAACGTTGGTACAACTACTGAGTGGATTTCCCTTGCCAGGAAAATGATCAACAGCTACGAAGATAGGAGGAAAGATCACCATAATAGAGACATGCACAATCAACAGTCCGGTTTTCGCAGACCGTTCGATCGGTGAGATGACTATGACAGATTCCCACAACACGAGTCACCTAGATTCCGGCACCAACAACCGCGACCATGGCATAGATGGCCCCAGAATTTTCGAGAAGAGGAACGTCCTAGGACTCGGTTCCAGTCTCCACAACATGCAAACAACTATAACAGCAACATGACAGAACAGCGACAATGACGGATGTTCACCGTACACCTAAAAATCGGTACTGAAATGATTATCGGCCTGATAGATACAGGTAGCACCATTAACATTATTTCTCGAACTGTATATGATAAAATTAAATATTATGTGAAAATTCTTCCATCGGACAATTCACAGGTCAGTACCCTCGCAGGTAAAATAAAAACTGATAAAATAATTTCTACAAAATGCCGAATCGGTAAGTTGAACAGATTTGTTAATTTTTATGTTATTGAAACAAATTTAAAGTATGCAATTTTATCGTCGGAAATTATTAATCTGTTTAAAATTAAATTGGATTTTAAAAATTTTTGTATTTATCAAGGAAAAAATAATATTTCATCTACTTTGTCTTTGGAAAATGTTACTAATAATTGCTATATATTTTTAGCATATGATAATTCTAATGTGCCACATACTTGTTCTCATAATACTATAAATATTGATACTAAATATAATAGTAATTGTGATACTCGTTTTTATAAAATTGAAAATTAAAATAATGTTGCTGATGATGAAAGTGTTCAATTGAACAAAATATTGAATGAGTATAATAATATTTTCGCGAAAAATAAATATGATGTTGGATGTATACGTCTTGAACCACAAAGAGTAATTTTGAATTCTGAACTACCAATTTCCCTTCGTCCATACAGGGCGTCGCCAAAAGATAATGCCGAAATTAAGAAGCAAATAGACGAGCTTTTAGCTGCAGGTTTAATTAAAACATCTCATTCACCCTATAATTATGTTTATATAATATGATATAATTATGTTTTCAGACTCTTTCGAAGAACACTTAGAGCATTTAAAAACTATTTTCTCGATTTGTGAAAAAGAAAACATAAAATTGAAATTTTCAAAATGCCAATTTGCCCAAACAAAAATAAAATTTTTGGGATATGAAGTGGAAAAGGGATGTTATCACCCGAGTAACGCTAATATAGAAATTATTAAGAAACTTCAACCTCCTAGGAATGTTAAAGACTTACAAAGATTTTTAGGTAGCGTAAATGTTTATAATAAATTCATTCCCAACTATGCTAAATTAAGAGTACCATTGAATAAATTATTGAAGAAAGACACTAAATTTCAATGGACAGATGATTGCCAGAAAGCTTTTCAGGATTTAAAAGACGCTCTAATATCTAAACCTGTTTTATCTATTCATAACCCAAATTACCCATGCCATATTTTCGTGGATGCGTCCGGACAAGCGGTAGGCGCAATTTTAAAACAACAACACCCTGATGGAAGTTTGCATCCCATAGCCTATCATTCTCGAAAACTTAGAACCTATGAACAAAATTATGCCATTACCGAGCTGGAATGCTTGTCAATTATTGCTGCTGTTGACAAATATTATTGTTATTTACATGGGACTCATTTTACTGTTCATACGGATCATGCTGCACTTGTCTGGTTAAAAAGTATTAAACACCCAACTGGACGATTATTCCGATGGTCACTTAAACTTTCCATGTACGATTTTGACATTAAATATAAAAAAGGTTCTACAAATTATGAAGCCGATATGTTAACTAGAAACCCAATTTCTCACCATGTAACTGTACGTGAACGTGACCCATTGTTGACATTGCAAGAAATCGAGCATCATCAAAATTTAGATAATGTAAACGGTAAGAAGTTTAAAAAAGTTAATAATGTATGGACAATTAAAAAACAAGGTTTAATGAAAATTGTTGTGCCCTTCTCTTTACGTTTAAAATTATTAGAAAAAGCCCATGTTAATTATGGACATTTAGGAGTTTCGGCAATGTTAAATCTGATATCCCCTCAATATTATTGGATTGGAATAACTAAAGATGTGAGTAACTATGTGAAACATTGTGAAGTATGTCAATTAAACAAGAAGTCTAGACAGATTGCTAAACAGAGAACTATAAAAAATCATGAAGTAAAAAAAGAAAGATATCACACTCATTTTGAGGAATGTAAATTTAAGGTAGGTGATATAGTAATGTACGAAGAGTTTCGTTACCCAAATACTCCTAAACTTACTCCCCCTTATTCTGGTCCATATAAAATTTTGAAACAAATTTCTAGAGTAAATTTTGAAATTAACAGACCCAATTCCCTCACTAAGAAAACCTCGGAAATTGTACACTGTACCAGATTAAGACCTTTCAACCCTGCAGATAATTTTCGATTAGCAACTAGAAAAAGTAAAATTCCTATTTTAATAACAGTAAACCCCAAAACGCCCAAGATCCCAAGTAAAAATTAATAGTGTTAGAGAAAAAAAAAAAAAACCCTATCTGTGATGATTAAGACTACCCAACTGTGACTCAAATAACTACCTGACTATGACTCCGATAATCCTACGATATTTTGATGACCCAATGAAGATTGCTGTTGACGCATGATGAAGATAACCTAACTTTGATGGATTTAGATGCCTACCTAAATTTCGTAGTTAATCATATTTAGAGAATTTTTTATGCTAGTTTGCCTTCCACAAATTACCATCTGAATTATTTTAAAAGAATATTTATTAAAAAGAAAATGTTGATGTGCTAAGTTAAAGAAAAATTTTGTCAATGTTAGGGCTAACATGACATGTCACAGGTTACCCCTAATTTTGCCAAGTAAGTTGATGATCTGAGTTGTTATTTTTGTTGACACCGGAGAAACCTTTTGCCAGCACAAGGGGTAGTTCCTCCCGCAGAGGGATGAGCCTCTTGCTGTCTTTGCATCACAGCACCCTCGTGATCACTAACAATCTTTCACTTTGGACATCACAGAGGATAGCCCATTTCACCTCCAGGTTTGTCACTTATGTCATGATTGATACCAATGATTTTAGAATTTGAATATTTTGAATTGAAACTAGTGACGATGTTAAAGCACATAATGTTTTTGAAAATTACCTAATGTGAAAATGATGCCCATTTACTTAATTAAGGATTTATAACAAGTTGTTTTGAATTGTTTAATTTATGATCTTGTGTATTGTTAAAAACTTGACAGGTATCTAAATCTATGCTGTAATTGAAGTGAAACTTTCAGAATAATATAAGAAATCAATTTTGTAATAATATTGTCTAAAGTAATGTTGTTTTGAACTTGAACTTATTGAAATATCTTCTGAATTATATATTGTGAATTATTTTAAAATTTGTGTAAGTATTCGAGATTAGGAATATGAAAAATGGAGATCGAAGTATAATTGGTGTAAACGATGAAGTTTTGAAATCATGTGTAAAATGTAAACACTGAATATAAACCACATACAATAAGGACTTATTTGATAAACAATGTATAACGACTTGAATTTAAACTGAGCTTAAGGACTCCAAGAATTATACGTTATTTTAGGACTCATTATTGAATGAACTTTGATTTAATTAAAAAGTTATTTAGATTATATTTGCCAATAATATTTCAGTTATTTGAATTTCATTGCACATTGTATAATAATTATAAACTTATTGCATACTATGTTAATTCCATATATTTTGAATGTTCATTATAGATTTCATTGTATATTCCTTTAATTTCATATATTTTGTGTGATGGTGCAACGAAGTCATAAGAGTGAGTTTAGTATTATAGTAAAGATTCAAGAGATTTAACTTTGGATTTGTTTCGGTGAAGTTAATTTATGATGGGTTATGGACAAAGCTCTTGACTCTGTAACCTTGATGTGTTCTAATTCTCACCCACCTTGCTGTTTATCGTGACTACTTTCCACCAATGTTGCATTCAGAGACATGTAATTGTATAATGTAGTTAATTTTGATTATATTTGATTGTAATTGTACTCACTTTATTATATAAGAGTTCATCTGTATTATGTTGTGAAAATGTCACCTTTCAACGTGACGATTTTCCCTTTTTCGGGGGGGATTTGTAATAAATTAAATATTAGGCCCTCCATTCTATCATTTAAATTCCCTTTCCTGAATCCAATCCCCAGTAATATTACTTTAACGCTTTAAAAACCCATAGCAACAGAACTTCCCATAAAACAGCAAACGTTGCATTTCTACACGTGTATACGTCCCGAGAAAGGCGTGAGTTCGCATCGCCAGCCCGAAATTCCGCTGACATTTCAAAACAACAGCCACATGTACCTCGCTTCTAGCGCGTAAGGTTGAAAGGTGATATTGCACTTCGCTCCGAGCATCTGAAATGAAAGGATGTATGTTACTATCGCTCCTAATAAAATGATTCGACCCGACTGCTTCAAAATTTAAATTCTTTCAGGCTGAGTCTAGCTCCAGCCATGTAAATTTGAGCTAGTTTTCCTTTTCAGGTTGCATTTTAAGAACGAGATGTAATGATTATACTACATATATATATATATATATATATATTATTCCAAAGCAGAGCCTTGTCCTTCGACGTTCGACGGTTATCCCCGCGGTATTGCTAGCCTCTTTATTCTCAGGGCACCACATAGGTGGCCCAACTTCACCCCTATGAAAATACCCCGCAATTTTGAACCGAGTCATGTGACGAGAACAGAAACACTTGACCCTGCACCTCCAGATGCAAATTTGAGAACTTGGAGGACATTGAAGCCTCGACAGATTTTTCGTGCACCAGCCGCCGCCAGTGCACATGGCATTGGAGCGACCGGCATGAATCCAGGGACGTTCAGGTGAGTGGGTCGCTGCATTTGCAAACTGGGTAACTGCGCCCGTTACGAATATTAATATAAACATACCTAGATTGTAACAAAAACAGATTTCAATATCAATATATATATATATATATATATATATATTTATTTATTTATATATATGTGTGTGTGTCTGTATTAACTTCTGAAAAAAGTGAATACATACACATCCACACAGCACATTAATGATCATTTGAAAATTAACATTTTAGATTTTCCACAATAAGCTTCGCATTTTTAGTGCGTTATCTATGTGCTACTTATTAATGCCCTGACTTCGCTATTTTGCTTGCATAAGTTTGTGAGGAACTTTAGCTATAGACACATATTTTTTTCTGAGGATCTTCACGGTAAGTAAGGAATAGAAAGATATGTTTTTATTGGTTATTAATAACGTTTTTAGAAGCTTTATTTTCTTCTTCTTAGAAACAAGATGTCATTTTTTGATTTTTCTTTTCTAAAGCGAAAATAATTCTTTTTAAATGTGTTTATTTTCTGCAGTACACTTCAAAAAAAGGATTTCTCGAGTAAGCTCTCTCTTTAAGCAAAGTCGCCATGTTTTTTACAAGGGATTCACCGCTTCAATTAAAAAAACAAAATTAACTCAGTGACAAGACTTAACAGAGAAAGAAAAAAGTCTCTCTGAGACAACTGGTATTAGAAATGATGCGAAGTATTATTTCTTTACTCGCCTTTTTGAAAGATTCTGCCTTTTTTAAATCATAAATGCAGTGTTTAATGTTTCCTAATTAGCTGGACTTCGGTTGTTTTAAAGTTCGTAATTATTTTTGCAAGTTTGGGGCATTTGAAGAAAATTGCATTACATTTATATTTCAGATATATTTTTTTAAATTTCCTTCTACATTTAAACATTTATTTGCATGGAAGTGTGATTAAATTGTCGTGCGTTAAAAGATGAACGAGAAAGAATTATAAAACTGCCTACATATGACATTCTAAAACGTATTTTCCTTCTTTACAAATGGAGAACATTCTTCATTACATAGGCCGAAGTGACGTAGAGTGTAATTTATGCATTAGCTACTGCTGAGTCTTTGCTAAAATTTTTTAGGGATCGGCGGTATTAGTCATTGCGATTATTGAATAACATATGATACTAGCTGAAAACCCGCACTTCGCTACGGAGTACATTCAAATTAACCAATTAACCGCTGGTGTTGCGTTGACGCAACGGTCAAAATAAATGCGTATAAAAATTTAGCTATCAAATGATTTTGATATCAACAGTAGTTTTTGAGTAGGGTTAATAATCGAATTGAAAAATATTTGCCTTCAACTGTTCTTTTAATTTTATAACGAGTTCCAAACTTAGACAGTTAGTTAAGCATTTTTGAACGAGAACCTTCTCCTGGTCTTTTTCACAGAAGAAATATAGGGAGACAAACGTGAGCTTTAGGGGTTATCTATTTTTAGCTAAGGTCAAAGTTTATCAGAACATTCCATTAATCGGTTGCTTTTGTTTGGGTGGGGGAGGAAGAAAAAACAGGTGTTGCGTTGGCGCAACGTCAGCGGGATAAGGGTAGTTTCCTTATTCACATGTGGTTTTCGACTCCATGAAACTTTCCCCCGTTCTGTGCTTATAGAAATGCCTAAAACTAGATACTTTACGTTTAAAGAAGTTCTTGAAAGAATTTTCGACGAAGATTCAGATAATGATGACGAGAATGAAACTGATAATGTTGTTATTCTACCAGAGACAGCAGAGGCTAGTGATGAAGAAGAAGGAAATGATAATATTTTGAATAGTGACAATGCTGATTTACCATGCGATAATGCTGTCGAAAATGAAGTGTGAGTAAAAAAGAAGTCTTTGCCTCCTAAAAGCAGTACAAGTTTTTCGAAATTTTTTTTTAAAAAAACTGAAGATTTGAAATGTATAAAGAAGGGACCATTGAATATGTCTCAGCCGAAAAATGAAGAAAAAGATCAAATCGGAACTATGAAAAGTATAATAGAAGATAAACCTAGTGCAGAGATTTTTGATCTTCTCTTTGGCTCAGAGGTTTTTTCCCTTCTCGTCAAATACACAAACTCATGTGCCCAACAAAAAGAATCACCCCCATTTTTTTAGCATCTGAAGCCTACATGAGACGGTTCATTAGAATATTGTTGCCGATGGGATATTATTCTTTTCCTCAGGAAGAAATTTACTGATCTATTGATAAGTTCATTCAGCATGCAAAAGACATTACGTGGAGAACGTGGACATTTTATTGTAAAGTACGAAGACAACAGAAGACTGAGTAGTAAACAATGCCATAGCCAGACAATTTATCCATGCAAAGTTTGTGACATTACTCTACATCGTGATTGTAGTGAATTTGTAAAGGAAAAATATGTTAAATCTTTATAATAAATTAATTACCTGTAAAGTGATCATTTTCTTTCTAAAGTGTAACAAAGTTTAAAAAAATTCCCAGTGCTCAAATCAAAGAAAACCCTGTAGAAGTTCAGTTGAACTCACTTAATGTCAATACTCTTATTCCGCTGACGTTGCGCGAACGCAACACTCGATTTTTCGAAAGTTAAGACCAGTTTTGTTATTTTCCCCATAAATTAATATTGTATATGTTCAAATGAATAGCTAATATTATTTGTATAAAAAAAATTCAGCCCTTGTAGTTTTGGCGGTTAATGTTAAATACAACGGTCAATGTATGCAATTAATGCCAAAAATATGCATAAATATATTTATAATAAATACAACGATCAATGTATGCGATTGATGCAAAAATCGAAAAAATATATTTATAAAAAAATCGTAATGGATATTTTTATAGACAAAATAATGTAGAAGAAAATATTCAAATTAAATCTAATATGACATACTAAAAAATATAGTACAGTTAATACAGTACAGTTTGAGGGACATAGCTTTTACTGTATTTTAATATTTTTTTTGTATAATGTCCAGTCGTCTGCCGCATTAGCAAGAAAAGAAAAATACTTTATTTTTCTCTATTTAGTTGTTATGCACGTGACGATAAATTTATTTAAAGCACCAGAAAAAGAAATCACGTGATCAGCATTTAATAAATTGAATTCTAAAAGTTAATCTTTAAAAATTCACCAAAAATCAGGAGATGAAGGTAAAGATTTGAAAAAGATTTCATTTTAAACGAATTTTTATGATCTTTCTCGTGATTTAAATTTTATAACCCTCAAATTATTATTTTAAATGCAAACTTAAAAAATGTTACTAAAACAGCTTAAAAATGTTATTTAAAAAATCTAAGATGAATTTTTCAAAACTCTTTCTGAGGGCACCCCTACACTATAAGAACAATCCCCATTCAAAATTTCAGCTTTTTAGGTCCAGCGGTGTGGTCTGTGCGTTGTATGTCAGTCAGTTAAGGAACTGTTTTATATACAACCTCTGACAATAAAGTTCGGTGAATTAAGTCAGAACGGCCGATCTGGCAACACTGGTGAAACAAAACGCTGCACCTGCGTAGCGGTAGGTGTTGACCATCTGCCCCCACCGTTGTTCAGTTGAGCGTCGTTTGTGTTCCGTGTAAGACTTGTTTTACAAAGTCCTTGTTTAGTGCGTTTGTTCCGTGCGACAAATCGTTACCCAGAATTTAGGGATGAGAAAAACGTGTTGTCTTGTGTCACATCACTTGTATGATGTTCACAAGCATGCACGTTTAGAGGCTTCACGGGATTTTGTCGAAACGGCGGTTGTGACACCAAACTTCTTAAACTGTATTGTCACTGAGGATGAATCCTGGTGTCTCAGGTACGACCCTGAAACGAAACGGCAAAGCATGGAATGGCGTTCTCCTGCATCACCTCGTCGGAAAAAGTTCAGAGCAGAAAAATCACGCATCAAAACGATGCTCATTACCTTTTTTGATAGTCAAGGCATTATCCACAAGGAATTTCTACCTGAGGGCACGACGATAAATGCTGAAGGGTACATTGAAATTTTGACCCGTTTCACCTCAGTGACAGTACAGTTCAAGAAGTTTGGTGTTGCCATTTCGCAAAATCCTGTGAAGCCTCTAAACGTACCTGCTTGTGATCGTCATACAAGTGATGTGGCACAAGACAACACGTTTTTCTCATCCCTAAATTCTGGGTAACGATATGTCGCACGGAACAAACGCACTAAACAAGCACTTTGTAAAACAAGTCTTACACGGAACACAAATGACGCTCAACTGAACAACGGTGGGGGCAGATAGTCAACACCTACCGCTACGCAGGTGCAGCGTTTTGTTTCGCCAGTGTTGACAAATCGGCCGTTCTGACTTCATTCACCGAACTTTATTGTCAGAGGTTGTACATAGATTACAGTGCGATTAGCGTATATCCAGTTTCTCGATATTCGGCAATAGCGCCCTTTACACGTACGTTCTTTCGCGAATGCTTGGAGCGCACGGGATTGCACGCACGCTGCAAGCACTTGCAAAAGAGCGTACGTGTAAAGGGCGCTTATAGCGCCATTTTCACGTACGCTCTTGGAGTGCTTGGAGCGTATGGTCTTGTGCGCGGGAAAACTTGCAGTACGCTCAAAAGCAGTTTTCCATTCCTCTCTGACTCCTTCAAACGTGCACTCAATCGCTCGGGATCGTTGTTTCATGCGGGAGAGAGTTACGTGTAAAGCGCGGTATTAGCTAGTGCAGTATGATACCAGATGATCGCAGTCGTGTAAGAGAGCTTAGATTACGCCAAATTCTAGAAGCCAGGGCTAAAAATGAAAGAGGCATCAAAAAGTTTTAATTCAACGCATAAACTTTTATGCCATGGATTATATCGGTATGATTGAATGGAATGATATTAAAGTAACAGAACCTCCTATGACTAGGCACATTTCTGATGACAAACTAAAACAGTTTATAAAGGAAGCAAAAGAATCTGATCACTAGAAACAAATTATTGAATTCAACAATGTTCCATGTCACACACAAGTAGTAGAAAGGATTGTTAAATTAGTTACCGGGTCATCCTTGTCCGTTCGTGGTACTTATCCAAGAGATGCATTGATAAAAACAAAAATACATTTTCAAAAGAAAATGGCAAATTTTGAAATAAAAACAACTCAATTTGTCAGTGAAATAAGTAATGGAAACCGTGTGTGATTACCATGGACTTTAAAAAAAGATGTATGTTTTTTTTTTTCAAAATAACGTTTTGCCTTTAGAGACATCATATTTATATTTTTCTAAGTAAGTTTGATTTGTTTATTTTAATTAGGGACCATCAATTAAAAATTGTTTTTCTTCCATTCCAACGTGTATTATAAGAATATGCTACTGTAAAATTAATATGATGAAAATCCCGAAATTCTACAAAATCAATTGTTCTATAATGGTTTCTAAAAATTAGCATTGCTTAGAATGTGTAAGTTTTTTGTAAAAATATCATATTTTGAATATTTTTTACAAGATATATATATATATATATATATATATATATATATATATATATATATATATATACTATTTTAAAATACTAAAAAATAAATTTTAAAAACAAATTTTATCAATTTTTCATTAAAATATTCATTTTTATGCCCTTTGCGACACTTTAAAATATTTTAGTAGAGCAATACAATTTTATATCCGTCATTTTAATTTTAAAAGACAAATTTTGCTGACTACGGTATAGAAAATCTCTGTGTCAAAAAAGTTTTATTCGTTCTACCCTAATTCTCAAGTATATAAAAATATAACTAACATTTTAACATGTTCAAACAAGCATGTATATGTTGTTTGCATTAGAGTAAATTCGGCAACACAACTTGAAAGCGAGTATTAACCCTATCACTGTATCGTTTCGTAATATACCCTGCTGCAACCTGGGGTCCACACGTACCTAAGGATGCGACATCGATGTCGATGTTTTCAAAACATCGATGTTTTGATAAAAGCATCGATGTTATAAACATTGATTTATTGAAGCCGATGTTTTTTTAACATCGATGTTTTGAGCTCGATGGTTTGCGTTGTTTCGATGTTTTATTAAAATGAAAAGTATCATAATAAAAAAAAATTAACCACGTAGCATAGTTTTCCCACCCAGTAAATGTAAGTCTGAATTCTGAAAAGGACGAATACAAAAGGGGGGACGATACTTTAGGAACAAGACAAATGGCAATCAACAACCAATGAACCAATTAGAGCGCTTGGAATGTTTTCGACAATCCAGAGCCTTTCTTCGGGTATTATTTTATAAATAGTATAAACACGAAAGAGGCCGTTTAAGTTTTTGTTTTGTTCTGTTTTTATATAAGTTAACGTTAATGTTATTAGTAAGATGCCTCCCAAAGTGCCGTTTGGAAACATTTTTCCAAAACCTCTAACAAATTGGTATAATGGAATATTTGTCTTAAGTCCCTCAAACTTCTCGAAATAACACGAATTTATCTGGACATTTGAAGGCAAAATATGGTGATATTTACAACCACTATATTGAGTCATTAATGAATCCCAAGGCAAAAAGTAAACCACACAATCCAGATGCTGCAGCCCCAGCCATTCCAAGCATTTCGGTGACTGAAACGGAGCATAGAGAATAATCCGTAAGTCCGTATTCCAATATTCCAAGGTTCCATCAAAAAACTTTGATAAACAGTTTCACAAATGTGATTTCTTTTAACGATGGTAGAGATATGCACAGCAAAATTTCTCAAGCTATTCTTTACATAATTTGTAGAGATTCTCAGCCGATTTCAGTCATTGAAGACGAGGGTTTTAAACACTTTTTAAAAGTAACTGTGCCTTTACATACTGTTTCATCACGAAGAACAACGGATTCAATGATAGATTAGAAGTACGAAATAGTGTTATTTATGTTAAAAGAGCGATTGAGCAATGTCTGAAATGTTTCTCACTACAGCTATTTGGACGGAAACACCGATGTTCAAAAACATCGATGTTTAAAAACCTCGATGATTTTGGGGCGATGTTTTATTAGCATCGATGTTTTAATATTGAATATCGATGTTTCAAAACATTGATGTTTTGTTGTCGATGTCGCATCCCTACACGTACCCCATATTGTAATTTACAAATTTTATGCGTTTTACATCACATGAAAGTTAATTTTGCATTCATTTATTTATCTTACTAGCTGAGTGGCAACCCGATGTGTTGTTTTTCAATTTAAAATGAAATGGTAATATTTGTTAAATATTAAAAACTGTTTAATAACTTTTAAAAATATATTAGAATTTTTAAGAAATGAAATAACTATATATTCTCTCTTTTAGATTTTGTTTTTGGCTTCTGAAATAATTCTTTAAAATTTCCGTTCTCAAATTTTGCTTTTTAAACGAAAGAGAAGTTCATTGAATTAGAATAAATTCTAAAGATTTTAACTTCTCATTTCATAAAACAAAAAATTATTTCTGGTACTTCAAAATAACTTCTGGATTTCAATTATTAAATAAATGACTCGTTCTCAACTAATTATTTTCCTTTTAGCAATATGGCCGAATGTAAATATTACATCTCATGCGAGAAATAAGTGCTTACAAAATAGAAAGACAGTTCTGATGAATTCAAAATTGGTGGCGGAAGAATCCTCATCACTTCCTCCTTAATTAGAAACAAATTTCCCGAATTTGCTGGAATTATTAGTGAGTAAAATAATAAGTCGAAAAATTACGAACTCGGCATTCAAGTTACATTAAGATACTATGGCGGTCAGCGCAGGAAATTTCAAAAGTGAGTTTTGTAAGTACGCTTTTTTAGACTGATAACATTTTTTTTATTAAATGCATTTGGTATATTTTGGAAGCTGAACATCTAGAAAATGCCGATAAATCGTAAAATTGACATTAATAGGTGCAGAAAACCAAAATATTTGTCCATCAAAATCGTCGATTTCGTGAAATTTTGAAAACTGTTTTGGGGGAAAAGCTTCGTTTGTAGTGAAAAACATTTTTAACTTTATAAAAATGTGTATATCCTTAAAGATGAAGAGTTGTAGAACATATGGAAATAAAAAAAAATTGTCGATTGGTGGACGGAAAAGTTAAATTTTGCATGCATGAAAATAGTGGAAATTTGCGAAACGGAAAGGAGCTGGCCCACCCGGAATGACAGCTGTTTCTATTGCCCACTTCTTTTGAGTTCGACGGTTTTAATTTAATAATTTTAAAAGTTTAAAGTTTTGAAAGTTGAAGATGGTATCAGTGCACGGGTCGCGTCCATCGGTACCAGTCGCGATATCCTGCTATGCTCGCTTCGCGAGATTAGCCCGCCCCCGTGTCTGCTGACTGACAAACTAACATTTGTTTATCTTCAGCTGTTAATAGTAAGATAAGTAATTAACGATTATTCAGATATTTTCTTAAACAATTTTATTTATAAAACGAAGAACATAATAATTTTACAATCATATTTACAGATTCGTTCTCCATTTCTAAATGTTCGCTGAACATACCTCACAAATGGTCTTCTGATGTTCCGGGCAACACGATATATGGCAATTAGTACATCGGGTTTTTACTTTTCTATCCAAAGAACGTGGACATAGCTGGCACCGTACCTTTTTATTTTGCTCTTGAATTCCGGGTCCTGTAGCTGAAGCATGTAGTGTCGGAATTTCAATCCCCAAAGATTTCAATGAATGACGAACTCCAAACTGCAGCGATTGAACATTCTGAAGTCTTCTCTGAATGAGGTTATTGACCAGCTCTCTCCCAAGTTCTTTCAGGAACAATCGACATCGATGGCGCATCCCAGATTCCCAATCTGGATATTTCAAAATCCAAATTATGTATACAGCAACAGCTGCGCAGTCGAGCATATTGAACCAGAAGACCATAGGCCAACGGCGTATTTTTCGCTTGCATGTGTACAATCTACATAAATGGTCAAAGTTGTTAACTCCAGATTATGTTGCGTCCAGATAGTACCTGGCTTATTGTCTTTCTCTTCAATGACGTATTGTCATGATACATGGAAGATAGCAAAATGACTCCTTCCTTTCTTTGGAGTTTAGCTAACTAAACTCAGTTGTTTATGAAAACAAAAGATAGAAGACTTCACTTGACGCTGACGATTTGGTAGCAACTCTTTTGGGACTTCTTTTCGGTTTTTTCGAATTGTTCAAACCACTGTGGTTTTCACAGCCAGTAGGTCCTCTGCAAACTGAATGCTGGGGAAGTAATTGTCCATGGTAACGTTGCGTCCTTTGATCTTCCAAGGGTCAACAAATCGCCTGACGAGATCACAACTTTGTTTGCTCCAACTGCAGTACCATGTTGTCGTCCAACATACACTTCTTTCAAAGGAAACGAAGTGGTGGTATCACAGCACCAAAATATTTGGATTCCATACTTTCCGGGCTTGCTCGGTATGTACTGCCGAAATCTTCACCGACCACGAGTTGCCACTAATTGCTCATCGACTGTAAGAACTTTTCCGGCATTGAAATATTTCACCAGATTTTCGAGAAGCTTTTGCCAGACATCCCGACAGGTAGCTAGTTTATCTACCTCTTGTCTTTGTTTTCTTGTTGCATCATTGTCAAACCGACAGAAACGAATCAAATTTTGGAAACGTCACATAGACATTGTAGCACGAAATATCGGCCTTCCACTGTCCAAAGAATACATTTCTTCTAAACTTACGATCGCAGATTTGTATACACCACCGAGTAAGAGTAATCCAATAAAAGCTTAGAGTTCTATTTCATCTGCTTCAGTCCACTTCTCCTCATTTGCCGGATTGGCTTGATTCCAAGTTGCAATCACTATTTTAGCTCTCCTAGTCTCTCGGACAATACCTCTGATCATTTCAAATGTTATAAACATTTTTAGTGAATCTAATTTATCAGATACATTCTTGGCATCTCCTGCTAATCCACTATTATCTCGTAAAATATTAGCCGCCAAAGTTTGTACCGAATTACGTTTTTCTGTGGTCCACTTACGTCATGACGACGATTTAGTATGGGCTTGATTCAACAGAGGGGTGAATCGAGCTCTTTTACGAGATAGAGATTGTTGGTCAGTATACTCGTCACTTTCCGATTCACTATCGGTTTCAATGTTCGGATCTTGAATATTCGCGTCACTCTCTTCAGACTCAGATGATTAACCGAATTTATCTATATCTACAGCTTTTTCACAATCACTTTCTTGTATCATGCGTAAAGCATGTTCTAGCGAAACTCTTTGTCGCGACATGTTGCAGCTTCGAATAACAGATCTCAACTGAGAGACGCGCAACGAGAAAAATGCAAACACACCTGTCGCATCACCTAGCGCTATCTGTCGTATTCTGGGAATAACATTGTTGTGAAACAAAAACTTTTGGACCTTGTTATTAATACATGTCATCAAAAACACGTCATTGTTCCTAGCTATTTTTCATTCTTATTTATTGTGTCCAATAGTTCTCAAACACCCGGCATAACGCTGGGGACCGTGCGGACCCCAGGTCACAGAAATGTGACATATATGTTTCAAATTAAAAAAAACCTAACAACCCCTGATATTTATGCAATTAAATTTTTACCCTGTGTTACACATATGTTAAGATGAGATGTTACTGGCTTAGACCCCTTAAAGTACGATATATATTTTTGGCAACTAGTAAAAAGGGTCTGGATTCCGCGTGGACCGCAGGTTACAGTGATAGGGTTAAGTGACTCATGGAAATTCTACCCAATACCAATAATTCACTTCTTGGAATTGTGACGTATTGATCGAGGTAGCGATCGACGCAACTAATGTTACAGTCAAGTAAATTAAGAGTTACTTTATTTAAAAAATGGTTGAAGAAAAATTGATGAGTGATTCACCGTAAATAGATTACAGGAACAATGAAGAGTTAGATAGTCTCTGAGTCCTCTAGGATGAGCTGTCCGAGGAGTTAGCTCACTTATCACGTCAATATCGAGTCCGGCAGGGCCCTCGATTACTTTAACGGCAGAGCGGATCACTGCGAGGTAAGTCTCTATAAACAAAACGATCGGGACAGATATCTTGCCTTGAGATGCCTTCCAAAAAAATAGAAAACCAAGCTTCCTAACTGAAGCCGAAAAATTTCTTCTTGAGATTAAGACCGCTGACTTCACGAGTCCGCGTTATAGCTATCTCGACCTCAGAATGGTCGGAGTAGTTCTCTCAGCTCGGGAGATCGCTAACTAACTGTTTTTAAGATCTGTCGTATAATTTTGGACTTTGGCGCTTCTTTCACAGAACTCGTCTCTCATTGGCTCTTCTAACGGTGATGTCATTTTTGAGCCTTTTTATTTGCTGAACCATCAGCTGTGATTCTTGCAATTTCCCGGTCTTGTCCCGGGGCTGTCTCGTGTCATCAATCTGGTGAGCCGTGGCAAATTCCTATTCAGGCTAGATGTCACGTTTTACAGTCTTCCGCCCCTTTCTTCCGAGTTCACCCTCACCTGCTACAC